>JARKIE010000059.1:0-389163 GCA_029378255.1 Mycena rosella | reverse complement strand
AAGGGTTATAATGTGGTAAAGAACCTCCTCAAGGATGGTCCTATGTGAACTCTCAACGAACTAGTATATAGGGTCGGATACCCATTCCCCTGATCCCTAGTTCTACTTCAACGGGATACCCCAGGAGAAGCTGAGAGGTCGCAGATATGGCCGCGTTGTAGATCCGAGATAAAGTCAGTTATATACTCAATGAACTCACCTTAAGCTCGCAGGCCTCTTCTTGGAGGTATACCTCTACAAGGGAAGGCTGTTAAGCTTTGCAGGTGAGTGTTTGGAGTTAAGTTGATAATGACCATATGATACTACAGAGCACATGACTTGTAGCTAAAGAATAACTAAAATAGGAAAACCATCCGTTACAGAGCCCCCACTCTTCAGCTGCAAGAAGAGTATAGTGGGAAGGGAGGGATTGGTGGGAAAAGAAAAGTGATGAACTCCAAAAAGAAAGATTTTTTTTGCGCACTACATTCCATCCTCGAGGGATCTCGTCTCCGACTCTGTGGGCCTTCTGTGTCCTCTCCATCTCCCATCTCCATTGCCTCTCTAAATCCACTCCGTTGCGTGGTCGCTATGCTCCCTATACCATACCCTATGCCCCCCACGAAAGTAGCCGGTAGATACGACCGAGCGAGAGTGGGTGCTTTCGGAACACTCCCCAATACTCAGCCCCCATTCTAGACCTATAAGCCCAGGGATGGAGCGGGCGAGCCGAAATTGGGACGGTGCAGTGGGAAAGGGTGAAGCTGATGTGCGGAATTGCACGCTGGAAGGAGGGGTGGAGTGGGTGGGCAGAAACACGAAAGATATGCGGTCGCCATAGCACTGTGTGGATACCCAGTTCCCGGTAACATCCCAACTCCAGATTGTCAATTGGATACCCAATATGACGTGCTGGAGGTGTGCGACAGAGCTGGATGGAAGCAGAACGGCGTGGACGGAGATGAAGTCCCATATGAGGGCGAAGAGACTGCGCGACGAGTGCGAAAATGTCCATAGCGCATGGCCGAAAGCAGACGAGAGCGGTTGTCTGGTTTTCGATCGAATCCAAGCCAAACGACTTGAACTTCCTGGCATCACGTCTGCGGCCTCTCCAGAGGGCTTACGCGCGAGCAGAGGGGTCACAGTAGCACGAAGAGTTGTTGCGTCGATCGCCCCGTGACGTGAAGACATTGGAAAGAAGTTTATAAGTAAGGAGACACGATGGCAGTAATTTGAAAAGGACTCGCCTCACGGGGGCAATCGCGTACGATAAATGCCCCCGTTAAGGCTTCGCGCTTGTTGGCGTCACCTAAATTGCGCACAGGGGATGCACTTGACACTATGCTGGAGCGTGTCCGATCGGGAAAGCCAGGCTTGTATATAGTCACCGTGCCAATCCATCGTGGAGTAGAGCTTCTACGCAAATTGTGTCGGAGTCTCGCTCGCAGTATGTCTCCGGAGTGTCGGGACGGTGCGCATGCGCAGCACGCAAGAGGCACCGCAAAGCATCGAGGCCATAGAGGGGCGGAGACGGAGGGCCACGCACGACAGTCCAACACCTTCAAGAGCACCTAGGAGTCGAATATTCGAACACCACGGCGGCACTCCTCTGACTTGACGAATATTTGTTCAAGCCTGGCAGTAAACCTCCTGCGCAGGTGGCGACACGCCAAAAAGAATTGTGTGCGGACAGGCTCCGCGTCATCACAGCGCAAGCAGAGCGGGCTGCGTCCTTCAGCATCCTCTTTCGGGCTTGCGCACAGCAGAGGCGAAGCCGAAGAATTTCGCCTCGCAGGGGCAATCGTGTATGATGGTGCCCCCATAAAGGCATCGCGTTTGTAGCATTGCCGTCGCGCTTGAGAGCGTATACCACGAAAAACAGTGCACAAGAAGCGCTGCAACACAGAGGCCCTTCGTCCTGAGGTCTTGCATGGAGATCCTAAGGCGCAGCGCTACCCGCTTGCTAGATGCTCCTAGGGATCGGATAAGCCGGTTCCCCGGTAGCTTCCCACCTCAAGTCGATCGCTCGGATATGCCGGGGCGACGATTTGAAGGTGTGCATGCTGGAATCGCAGCGCGCACGGACTGTCCGCTTGGAAAGACGTGTAGGATACGTGAGCACAGGAGGGAGGCGCGCGGACATGAAGGTGCCAAGGCGGCGGCGGCGGCGCGTGGCGCGTGGCGCAGAGCACGTGCGGAATGCAGTCGAAGGAAGAATCCCGAATGCAGCCTCTGCAGAGGACTTACGCGTCCGAGGAGGAAGCAGTGCAGCGGTAACGCGATCTGGAAGCCGAGCCAGCGCCGAAATGGGGAAGGTACGGTGCGCAGGACATACATGTGCCCAAATCCCATCATAAAGTATTATTTCCTCCCATCTCGTATTCCTTCGAAGTCCATTTGAAGTTGTGCCCGAGTGCGACGAAATGTGGAAACATATCTTGAGGGTTTGCATAACGCGGTGAAACGGTGCACCTAAGTATGGGCTGAAATGTGCAAAGACTGAGATCTAAGGCGTGAACACCAAAAACCAACAACCAACACACAACACACACACACACACAACCAATACGAAGTGCTTATAATTGAGTTCGGGTCACCCTGCAGTATACAGGTAAGATTGAACTTTCTCGAGAAAGTTGGCAAGATCGTTCGAGGATGTCTTCTTGGACTTCGAGAGACCAACAGTAGTTTCCGACTACCAAACGTAAATCGTTCTCGAACACGAGGACAACGGGGTTATAGAGTTTGCAGAAGCTCTCGAGCAACCAGTATGTGGGACAACTCGGATTGTTCGTTGTGATCGTCCAAAGGGGACGTTACAGACAACAGGCCACGTTTACGCCTACGCGCAACTCCCTGACCGACTCTGGTGCTTATCAGAGATCTTTTCGGGTTCTCGACGAGGCCTACTCGATCGAGGGGATTGAACTACCGTGACCCTCCACGAGATAGCTATGGGACAAGGGACTATTGCAACGGGACTTCGCTGAACAACAGTGGTATAACCAGAAAACTGCAATGGGACTTCACTGAACAGTAGTCTGTAGCTTAGATGACCTTAAAGCTAATGTAGCCAACAAGAACTTTCTCTGTTAAAGAATCTACACAAAAGAAATGCTTTGTAAACAAATCTCCGCGATAGGACACTGAGAACACAAGGCCTATTGACTTGCAGAGCTTCGACAATAGTCTAGGCAAAGCCGGGCACGAATGAGCTGCAGACCTGTGCGTTCTCGATGGTCTTTTATACTACTTCTCGAACTACATGACATGACAGATATGAATAAACAGAAATAAGAGGAAATGAGTAAAATGCGATCTGCAACGGAAAATATTGGGTATCTTTGGCTTGGCCATGTGCAAGATTGGCGGGTCCACATGGATGGATGCCTAGCCAACCTGCTTTTGGAGTGCGATCGGTTTCGAGAACTGGTCCTCGAACCCGATCGGGTATATTTGAATAGCCCAGAGTGTTCTCGAACCCTCGGCTTGGACCGGCTTGGTTGGTAAGTCCCTTTTGTGTGTCTTGTCTCCTCTTGTAAGAGCGGAATCTCAGCCGGAGCCTACTGTCTAGAGTTTGAGCTCCGGGGGTCATCGGCCATCAAGACCATCAGACTTGGACTTGTTTGGTGTCTCGACGCGACGCGACTGATCACGTGTGGTCTACTGGAGTCTAGAGCGTCTCGGAAAGGTCCGTGTCACGCTTCTTCGATCGGTTTTCAGCTGGTTCTCGAACTGGTTAGGGTTCCGAACGCTCATGGGTCCGTAGGTCTCTGCTGATGCAGACCTATGCATAGTTCTCGAACTGGGTTCTGCCCAGCCGCCTGGTGTAATACCGCTCGCAATTGGTGTCAAGGCGTTTTTATAGTTATATCTCCTTGGTATGGTATCTAGCTTTGGCAGTACAGCTCGCCCCTATGTATAGGTTGTGAACTGGATCTGACGGGCCACATGTAATACTTCTAGGACCGTTATGCCGATTCCCCCTTTGGTAAGAACCAAGGCATATACAACTCCACAGTACCAGTTATTTCCCTCTCATCATTGATACACAGCCAGCAGCTCGGAGCTCACTCTGACTCTAACTGTATATCACGAACAGGAGGTTTCTCGAAGTTCGTATGTGTTCTCGAACTCCTGTAGAACTCGCAAAAATGCGTGATTCCACGGCTGGTATGATACCTGCCGTATCAGCGGAATTTGAGCGTAGTATTAGGAGTGCACGACGAGAAGAAAAGCGCGAGGAAGAAGGAGAGCAACGAGCAAGGAGCATGCGCGCCAGGACGCGATTAACCCGAAAGCGGCCGAGAGTGGTTGTTTGCCGTTTGATCAAGACTTTGCCAAACAACTCTCTCTCGTGCCCTCTTTTAGTCGTGTCCTCTACCTCTTGCCCTCTCGTCTGGACTCGTAACTGCCGGCGCGCAAGTCCCCGCGGCTCTGCCTCCCGCTCCTGCGCTGGATACAGAGTGCACAGCCACTCTGGATTCAGAGCGCAATCTTGTGAAGCATCAAGTCCAAAAGCGGCCGAGGAGCGCGAATCCGCCGTGTCGCCAAACGGCGCCGCTAGCCGTAGCATGCACCGAGTATGCTGCGCTTGAATCCAGCATGTTCCAGAAAGGTAAAGAGGTACGAGGTTTTGAAGCAGAAGCTGAAAATTCGGCAGAAAAATTGGAAAATAAGCAAAGAAATTCCGTAACTAGTATATGGGGCCTCGAGACACTCCGAGGCAAGCCGTCTTCGAGGGCAAGTTGCGCTAATGGAATTGGACCGGGTGAATTCTCCAGGTACGTCCCGAAAAGATCCACGGAAGATTAGTGGGAGTCTGAATTGAATTCAGATGCGTTTCACGTGCCCGCGCCTGCAAGATCAAATCGAGCATCGAGTGCCGATACCTTCCCTCTCCCATATCAAGCATGGTGCGAGCGCTCCGCGCGAGATACGCATGAG
Source organism: Mycena rosella (assembly GCA_029378255.1). Classification (NCBI taxonomy): domain Eukaryota; kingdom Fungi; phylum Basidiomycota; class Agaricomycetes; order Agaricales; family Mycenaceae; genus Mycena; species Mycena rosella. The sequence goes on along the minus strand of JARKIE010000059.1, from coordinate 384,237 downwards.
GTACCAGTTGGAGGAGGTCCGTATAATCGCGCTAACGAGCGCGATGATTCCAATTCCGGATGCCGAAGGGAAGACCGAGGGGAGAAGGAGAGAATGCGCACCGGCGCAAGTACTGGTGCGTAATGATCCAGCACGCCGCGTTACGAGATGCTGATGTCCTGCAGGTGGGCCGCGCTTCAGACCCCCGTTGAAGACAGGAGCGGGAGCGGGGGCATCGAATGCTAAACGCACGCACGCTACGGAAAGAGCTGGAGAAGGATGGTGTGCGAACGGAAGTCTCTTGAAGGTGCGTATTTCCAAATCCCGACGACTGAGTTGCTCATGACATCCTTTCAGCCCCCGAAGCTCGACGGCGACCTCGTTCCTCCCGAGGGCTGGAGCAGGGTGCCTCAAGACTCCGACTGAGGGCGCCACGATGGCCTCCTCGACCGCGTAGGTCTTCGGGTGCGACTTCGAGTGTATGCTGCTGCTACGCAGCTCTGGTTTCATGCCGCAGGAGGCGAGAGCCCTAAGTATGATCGCACTTTGGTCCTTTGTCAAGCTCCGAGTGGTCAGTGAAGCGGTGTCCTTCGCTGAATTGATTGACTCAGCTTGCTCCTGCAGCTCCTTATAGACTTGCTAGTGAGGACTGGAGCGGAAGCGCGCATATTGTCCGGAGGAGCAGGAGAAGGAGGGTCGACCGCGCGTGTGGATTTCTCCCAAGTGCGCATTTCCAAATCCGGAAGACCAAGCTGCCGACGAGACTCTTCTCGCCCCCCAAGCTCGACAGCGGTTTCGTCAACGACGGCCGGAGCGGGGAACTTCAGACCCCGAGCAAGGGGACAACAATGGCGTCCTTGACTGTGTGATCCCGGGCACGACGTCGAGAGCAGACTGCCGGTGCGCAGCTCTGCTTTGGCGATGCGGGGAGCAAGAGCACTACGTGCGATCGCAGTTTCTTCCTCTGCCAAGTTCCGAGTGGTGAGCAATACGGTGTGCTCGGTGGAAGGCGATAGCTCAGCTTGCACACATAGCTTTGCCTCCAGCCCCCCAAGGTCGACTGAACCCCCGTCATTGACGAGAGCGGGAGCGGGAGACTTCGACGATGGAAGGACAGGAGGTGGGGCGCGTGGCTGCATGCCTCCCACAGGTGTGTCGGCCATCTCGTCGGCACACGAGCGCGCACGACCCGAGCTCGTCATACTGAAATGCACACCAGCTCGAAGCTCCGGCACTCGTCGACCGTTCGCAATCACGGCGACTTGAGCACACTTGCCGCGAGCTTCCAAGTGTCTGGGCTCGATGAATGGCGAGATCCGGGCCGAGGGAAGCTTCCGAACGGCTAATGGCGCGAGCGAATGCATGGGCACGTTCTTCCCGGCTTCAGTGGAGGGTGAAGGCGAGTATGATTGGGTGCCCGGGGCACGCTTGCTCGTGTCTGTGGCAGGAATGCCGAACCAGTCGAAGAAGGTCTTCGGGAGCCGGGCATGCAGGAGAGGATCGAGGGAAGACACAATGTGGGGAATCCTCGAGGGCTCATTGAAGTGTGCTCGGGTGAATGGGGTACCACTGCATAATCGCTCCAGCTCGTCCATAGCCGTGATGAGCTCGTTTACGAGGAAAATCCACGATGTCACGATTTGAGATTGTGTTATATTCGTGCACACGGACTTCGGTCCGTCTCCGACTTCCGGCCTCCGACCTCCGACATCCGAATGTTCAGAGGTCAGAGACGGAAGATCATCGGGTTTTTTACGCAATGAAGGTTTACTGAGCATTTCCCGTTTATCCGTTTTTCCGTTTCCTTCTGACTTCTCGTTTATTGTTTTGCTTAGTCATCTTACTTCTTCAACCAAATTTGGACTCTCGCTTATTGTTATGTTTTGATCTACCATATTTGGGTTAACAATAACGGACTTAGTATAAATACACTTAATATCCTCATGTACTTCAGTTTGATTATAAACATTGCTTTGCTCCTTGCTTTGCTACTGAGTCTTCCTCCGGTGTCCCTTCGGACTTTGTCATCCTCCATCTTATCCATCGGCCTAGGATAGTACGCACACCCTGACCTTCCTGTGGTGTTTGCGCTCACCTCCGATATCTCCGACCTCCGGTCTCCGGTCTCCGACCTCCGATATTCCAACCGGAGACCTTCGGTGATAGCCCCCTTCATCGGCACGGGATATAACAGATTGCTTGGCCTCGAGCTCGAATTCGGTAGTGCCACATAAGCTCTGTACATTGGTACGAGAAATGTGAATTTCTGGAGGTTCCTCGGTGTTTCGCAGCGAGACAAAGCAAAGATTCCAGAGCAGGGATGGCAAGGGCAAGCGGCTCTGCGAGATTGGGATGTAAGGCGAATCCGCGGCGAGCCGGAATGATATAAATGGGCCGCAAAGCATGCTTGCTTAATGCAGCGCACGTCTCGCGGAGAGAGGGGATGCCCGATAAGGCTTTTAATGAAATAGTGTATTGAATCAATATTCCGTTGAGATGACGGTCCGATGGGATGAGAGCTGATTGAGACATACCGGCCAGGAGGTATCGACGGTTTCCAGGGGGTCCACTTTGTAAGCCTACTTTATGGCTCACAGTCGGGGACTCGTCGTACGCGTACCCTGGCGGGAGATAAGGGTTATAATGTGGTAAAGACCTCCTCAAGGATGGTCCTATGCAAACTCTCAATGAACTAGTATATAGGGTCGGATACCCATTCCCCTGATCCCTAGTTCTACTTCAACGGGATACCCCAGGAGAAGCTGAGAGGTCGCAGATATGGCCGCGTTGTAGATCCGAGATAAAGTCAGTTATATACTCAATGAACTCACCTTAAGCTCGCAGGCTCTTCTTGGAGGTATACCTCTACAAGGGAAGGCTGTTAAGCTTTGCAGGTGAGTGTTTGGAGTTAAGTTGATAATAATCATATGATACTACAGAGCACATGACTTGTAGCTAAAGAGTAACTAAAACAGGAAAACCATCCGTTACAGTGTTTTGGACGCGCCTCCCACAGAGCCTTTGGAAATTCTGAGAAGACAGAACTCAAAAGGGCTGGCATTAGAAACAGGGTTCTCTTTTAATTTCTTATAAACGACCCGAATTGAGCCCAAGGCGGCGGTAGGGAGAGATTTTCAAACTCTGCGCGCAGCTCAATCATGTCATCACGAGTTGTACCAGTCTGCCTACGGCAAAGTGCTTGCCACATTTTTGCCATTCGTAGGCAGACTGGTTACGAGTCTAGAGGACACTTGGAAAAAGCACCATTTACCCGGAAAACCCACCGGGAACTTGGAATGAACACCAGACAATGAAAAACTCAGAGCACACTTGGAAAAGCCCCATACACTTGGAACTCGGAGCAAGCACCAGACACTTGCAAAATCAGGCTGCCCTTACTACTGCTACAGAGTACACTTAGAAATGCACCATGCATTGAGCTGGAAGGTGCCGTGAATTTCATTCACGGGGTTACGCTAGTATAAATATAACAATTAATAGTGCTTGTCGGCCCTACCCGCTTTATTTCCACTTGCTGTGTTCAACTCGTTTCTTTATGAACGCTGGACGATAGCTATTCCGACGAGTCAAACGACGTGGCCATGTGATGTCTCAGGTCCTGGGGCCAGCCGCGATGTTTTACATGACACAACGAGATCTGGGCGCGATGCGCAGGACATACTATCAGGCACTGGGAACCTGGCCACCTTAGGGGTTTTGACCCATTAACAACTCTCTCGAGAAGTTTTCTGAATATCTGAAAGTGCTAGATGGTAGGCGCGCATTATGGGAACAAGTTGTGCCTATTTAGGGCGCATTTGGGAACATTCTGAAGGTGCGGTGAATTTAGTTCGGGCGAAACTCCCGAAAGGGCAATTATGGGAAGCTGGCCACCCATGCAGATCCATTATTGCTGGTTCATTTAATGCCATTATGCTGCTTTATGATGCTAAGGGGATCTAACTACAGTATTTTAGAGGATAAAGGGGTATGGTGCACCTAGAAAAATGGTATAACTGAGTGCTTCCGATGCCAGGTGCATGCGATGGGATCCATACCGCTGATCAAACGACTGCAGCGCAACAGTGAGAGGACATAGTTGCCCAAAATAAGCTTCACACAGCTTCATAATAAGTAGATGGACATACTTGGCCCAGGGTTCCACTTTTGAGGTGAATTGTTGAGAACCCGGCATTTAGACATTGGTACTAGCGAAAATCCGCTGATTTAGTGCATGGCCGATGCTGAGAGAACTATCAAACAGATATATACCTTCAAAACTGAAGCTCCATACATCATAATAGACCATGTGAAGTTCTGGATCGGTAGGATCAAAGGGCTGTTTGATATGGAGGTCGCGGCAGTGAGGTATTTGAGGGCACATCATGTTTATCCTTGAGGTTTTATGAGGGGGAAAGTGAATTTACGGATGCCCTTTATGTAGGTGATGAGCGCGAGATTTCTGCGGTCAGAAAGAGCCCCCAAAGTTGTGGCTTGATGAAGGATTGGTGGAGAAACAGTAGTCTGTTCAAGGGGGCCCAAGATAAGAAAATATGATATCACCTACAATTTTTTTTCCTCCGGCGGTCTCGTAGCCCTCCCTACCCTACGTAAGCAACACGTGATGGGAAATTTGCCTTTTTGGGACATGCCGGGACATGCCGGTTACCGAAAGCTTGCCAGTTAGCACAAAATAATACGCTGTACACAGGGGGTGCCGTGCATTTTTTTATAAATATTCACAGAGAAGCTTGCGCTCATATGAAGTAGCTTCTTGCATTGAGACCATAACGAGCATGCAAGTCAGAATAGAAATATGTTATATTGATCGTGTTCCACCGATTCGCGTCAATGAATCAAAAATTGGATTTAATCAACTCCTATCCTTTCTCCCCGACAGCCGTATTTAATCCTTGTTCTACACGTTAGCAGCATGTGCAATCAAGATCCGAGTGGAGCCAAATATTTCCTCGAGCCGATCCGTGCCCATTCGCAGCATCATTATTGCGCCAGAAAGTCCATCTGCGGTTGAGCCAATATATGCTTGTCGGCCGGCTGACTGGGGTGCATCCTGGACTGAAGGGAATGCCCTGTGGATGAGGCTCCTTAATTCAGCAGACATGAGATCCTGGAGTTGTCCTGGAGAATGAAAATGGCGTGCTTGCCGTCACTTGTCTGTGCTTGGATCACCGGACCCCACATAACACGAGCCGAATTGGATGTGGGGTGCTCCCAAGCCGTTTTCCCGAACTCCGGGAAGCAACTAAGGATGTCTGTGGGGTCTCAGAACCTTCCAGGAAGTCCTCCAACCCTCTCAAAAAAAAGTGGTGCGCAATTTTTTTTTTCGCCGGGGGCTGGGTACCCCCCCTCCCTCTACCCCCATATGGCATATCCTTATCTTTGGGCCCCCTTGAGTCTGTTGTTAAACCGCGCCACCGCGTATCGGTCGCGCCGTTATTACATAATCATCGGAGTTTCAATTTGACATGCAACCACTCTGCCCTTCAGGTAGCTCTGGGTACAAACAATAAGAGAGAAGGTCTCTTTCATTCTCATTGCCAAGAGAAACTGTGTCTCAAAAAACTGTGAATCTGAGCCCATCTCCGTCCAAATCATTTTCTCGGGCTTTTCCGCTTGCCGGGCCATCAAATTCGGCATCAAGCTTCTGGAATTCTGCCACCACACGCTCACTGAACAACTTTTCATCTGTCTAAATGGGACCCAAGTCTCAAATCCAAAGAAAAACATGCCCCCAAGACGTGTTTGGGTTTCGAAAATTGTGGTGATTACATAATAGCGGCGCGGCCGATCACTCGATCAACCTTACTGACAGACTATAACAAACGAGGTACGAGTTGAGAATGTTATAGCATCTGTTTATAAGAGACTAGAGAAACAGGTGAAATTAACCGTTCTTTAACGAGATGCTCCTCGTTCGTTTGTACATATTGTCCCGCTTACCCCTTATATTCTTACTCCTTCTGCGACCTCTGTTTATTGTCTTCTGTCTCTCTCTTTCGATCGGTCGTTTCACATATGTTTACCCCATCTGCTCAAGCCCTCTTATTAAACACAGCCCCTGAGCTCCATCCGCAGCCCCATCTGTGTCCATTCTACCCAGGGCATCTGCGCATTCGCACTTTGAGACACCGATTATGTTCAAAGACAGCCTCTTTTACCTCCGTCCGACCACCTGTCACCCGACGTTTTCCCGCAATCACACCCAGAATATCTCCGAATTCCCGTAAGCAGTCACGCAGCTCATTTTTTCTACACCGCAGTACACCTGCAGTTGATTGAACTGCGCTCATTCCACTCTCAGCTTTTTCCTTTCTAGAGCCTACACCGCTACGAGCCGCGCAGTCCAGGCTTATAACGAAGGACCGGGTTTTTCCCCCGCCCTTCACTTTCTTTCCATAATGTCCAGTTTCAACATACTCGAATTTTTTCAGCTCAAAGGCGGTCGTCGCGTCTCCACCCAGAAACCTGAATCCACTTTTTTAACCTGGCATGCTCACTACAGTTCTAATATTTGGTGCACCACTGCTAACTCGAGAGTCCCTGCTGAGATCCGACTGTACACCTCCAGCACCACACCTCTGCTCCCCGATGGCACCGTCGCTTTCGCGATGTACGTTGCCCAATCGGCCGCAAACCATCCTGTTTTCCTCGAGGTCCTCACTCTCATTGTTATGCCAGGTGACCCCAATTCCTCAACCTACGATGTATGATTTATTTTTGGCCTCTTCCGAAGCTCACAACGTACAGGACCATCTGCCTGATGAAAATACGGCCTTTGCGTATGGTGTTGGACGGATCAGCGGCAGACACCAGATTCTCGATGACGGCCATTCGTCCCAAGTTGTTACTGTTGCGGTTTCGGACTTCGTTCGAGGAGAAACGAGGGCCTCGACTATTCAGTACGCTGCATTTTCCCTGCCCCGAATTGTTTCTAATTATTCAAAGATATGTTTTTGACCTATCAACTGTGCGGTGGACCAGAGCACCCTCACGGCATGTTGCGCATCAAACTCGAGTATATCGCACTGAACATCAGTTCGACCACGCAAGCCACATCAGCTTCCCAAGCGATGGCCTCTTCTGCACCAGTGACCCCAGCAAAGCATCGCAAATTTGATCCTCCGCCTTCAGAAACCCCTGCCGTCGACGTCGCTCCTGTTTCTGCTGCTTCCACGCCTCCCGCCACCGCTTCCCCAAGCGATGTGTCAGCGCACTCAAGTTCCAACACGCACATCCCCGACAATCCTTTCCTCCATAGTAGCCCGGTCCTATGCATTACAACCAACTATTCTGAGCATATGGACAGCGATATATGCAGAAGCCTCCTGCCCCATTCCCAGGACACAGCATGCCGGACTTCTTCACTTGCCCGTACGGTATGCCTGGGCCATACCCATATTTTCAACCACCGTTTGCTGCGCCGACACCTTTCAGTGATCATCTGCCTGGCGCTCAATGTGACGGAAGCGAGTAGGCGGTTCCGACACACGGGAGTCCGGGGTGGTTAAAACCAGAGATGATAGGTTAAAGCAGTAGTATTGACCAAAGCAAATACAAACGCGGTTCAGGTATATATATGTCCATCAAGTAATTATGTAAGTATGTTGAGAATTGAAATATTAAGTGAAACGAGAGTGGGGATATATGAAATGTGTGCGCCGCCGGGGCGCGTTCGTTGACGTGTAGCGATCCGCTACATACACCCTCCAGGTCCTCGCCAACGAGGACCTCAAGCAGAGGAATTATTCGAACCATCGACCTGCATCCCCTCGGTGTCTGCCTCGCCCTCGGCGTCCAATTCATCCTCGTCTGCATCCGGGATGCAGGGACCCTTGTCGACGCTCGCACCTTTGCCAGATCCCGACGCCTTCGAAGGCCCGTCCAGCGCCTGGTCGGTGGGTGAACACGGGGTGACAGCAGAGGCGTTGGGTTTCGGACGCAAAGGTCGAACCAAAGGGGAGTCGATAGTCGACACGGAGTGCAAGCGAATGGCGTTGCCAATGGGCACGGAGGGATGAGCGAACCCTGGGTGAGTCGACTCAGAGAATCGCAGCGGCGTCAACATGGAAGGCGTAGTGCTGCCCCCACGCGACGGTCCTGGACTAGGGAAATGACTGCCCTGGCGCCTCTTGCTCGAGCCGCTACCAGAGAATCCATCCGATGGGAAGTTCCGCTTCCTACCTGTGTTAGCCAACACATCGCCGACGTCAATGTCGTCGAGCCCAGCCCCGCTAATTATAGCGGGGAGTTTGCCTTTAGCAGCCTGGGCCTTCAACTTGCCGACCTCCTTGGCCATCATGGACGACACAAGGTTAGCCTCGGAGATAGTGAGACACGAGGTCGACACCTGGGAGTGACCGGGCAAGACAACCTCGCCATCGATGAGGTCGGAGTCGCTGACAATGCGTCGTGAATGGTGGCGGGGCGAGTCGGCTCAGGGCAAGGCGAGTATCCCCCGTCGAGGGAGGGATCAGCGCAACCCCACCCAAGACCCAGAGCGTGGTCCGTGATTTCGACGCACAGCAAGAAGTCGTGGTAGCCCGGGGGCTCGCGAGAGGGGAGAGTGACGTTCTCGTTCTTGTGCCAGCGATGAATCATTTGGCTGAATCCGCAATAGAGCTGAACCTGCTGGGCGGCGAGCGTCGAGCAAGTCCCGTCGTCGTAGTTCAGCATGAACGCGTTAGGGGCAATGCGCTCAATGACGCTGTTTCGACATCGATTCCAGTCGGTGTACTTCTCGGGAGGAGCGTGGACGCCACGAATGCAGTTGAGACGCATGATGATAGTAGAAAGTTGAAGGAGGGGGGATTTAGAGAAGGTGTTAGATTCCTCCCGCCCTCCATCTCGGTATTTAATTCAATCGCCCAGATCGAGTTCCATAGAGACAGCAAATATTTCAACATCCTCGGGCGGCGGCTTTCCCGTTCCGTAGGGAAGCCCCTGAATATCATGCACCCCTGATACCTCCAAGTATTCATCTAGCGCTCGGAGATGACTAGCCTGCTGATAAGGCATCCAGCTGCGGTCCCCAGATTTCCAGAGTACTTCAAATATGGCTTCCGAGCGACGCCCGTAATGGTTGACGATCTTATCAACTGCCCACTCGTTCGTGGCATCACTGGTTGAAATTCCCAGCTGATTCTCAAGTCGCCCGGGGAATCGTCGGTTGTCATTTGGGACGTGCACGTGTAGCAAGGACGCATGAAACACGTCGTGGACCCCTCGCTGTTTCAAATTGGCGGGGAGTTCAATCTGGAATGAAGAGTTGTTAAAGTCCCGCAGGACTTTGTACGGCCCGATGAACTTCGGGATTAATTTGCGCGCGAGGCCCTTTTCGAACTTAATGTTCTTAGTAGATAGATATACCAAGTCATCTTTAACAAAAGGCGCAGCCTGCCTGCGTCTATTGGCGAATTGGGTTTGTTTAACACGAGCAGCCAGCATGCTATCATGAGCGGCCATAATGGCTAAGCGCCGTTGCAACGCGAAGTTCGCGATGCCAGGGTATTCTCGCTTACGATCCGAGTTCCAAATCATGGATCGGGGCATGCGTCCAGAGTTCAAGAAGAAAGGGGCGTAGCCCGTGCTCTCGGACCTAGCAGAGTTAATGGCAAACTCTATGGCCGGTAGTCTGGACATCCAGTCTCGCTGGTTTGGGTTGACGTATTGACGCAGCATTTGAGTGATCGTTCGATTACCGCGTTCAGTTCCTCCGTTCGATTCGGGATGATAAGCGCTGGACATGTTGAGCTTGGTGCCAATCAATTCATGAAGACACCTCCAGAATGTGCTAGTAAATAGAACGTCCCGGTCGCTTACAATGGACTTAGGTAGACCGTGGAGCTTATATATGTGTTCGAACATCAGCTCCGTGATTTGCCGCGCCGTGTAGTTGATGCGGCCCGGGATGAGATGAACCATTCCAGTGAGAAGGTCGATAACCACAGTAATGGAGTTAAATACTCCATCCCGGTTCTTAGACTCGGGTAACGGTCCAACGAAGTCTATACCGATTGATTCCCAAGGAGCGACCGGTGGGGTAAGCAACTGCAGGAGTCCGTATGGCTTCTGGTTATTGGGCTTGCTCTGCTTACACATCGAGCAGATTTCACCGTAAGTTCGGGTGTCTTCCACCATGTCTTTCCACCGTACGTGGTCTCGTAGGTAATCCAACGTCTTCCTTGGGCCCAAGTGGGCCAAGATAGAATGGGCCTCCGAGACTATTATGTCGCGCAGGTTTCGCCCGTTATACGTGAGGCAAGGTACGCACAGGACACGTCGATCTACCTCTTTAAGGTATATGAGACCGTTCTCAACTTCGAAGTTCTTGTAGTTTTTCGGCGCTTCAAGGATCTGCTTGAAGAAAGGGTCCTGTTCATACTTGTTGGTTACGAGCTTGGCAACATCTAGGCCCTGCCAGCCTGAATTAACGACATTGATTAACGAGTCATCCATTTCCTCGATCTCCTTGTGGAGCTCGAGGGGTAGTTCGTCGTTCGCTGAGTTTGGGGCAGTATTATCTCGAGCGAAGCTGATCGGAATCCGCGCGAAGCTGATCGGGATCTTCGCGAAGCTGATCGGTGCGCGGATCAGCGGAATGATCAGTTCCCACGGGTTTGACAGGTGGCTGGTCTCCTGTGTTTGCTTTGCCCCCGCGAATGCGCCCGTTTGGCGATGTTTTTGAGTTTGGGGGTACCCTCCCGCCCTCCTTCGGGTTCCGGGGGGACCCGAAATTCAGTACCGTCTCTTCGGCAGCCCGAGTCATGGACCTTGTAACCCGGTCATACGCTGCAGCTTCGCGTCCCGCAAAAACTGGCATACTAATGGAGTTTATTTCTAGGTCGAAATTATCTATAACGTCGTGATACGTGTATTCGGACGGCGCCTGCACGGTGCCGGACGCCTCGTTCGAGTATATCCGGGAGAGCGTGTCCGCGAGGACGTTCTCCTCACCAGGTATATACTTCACTTCGAAATCGAAGCTGGACATCTTCTCCACCCAGCGTGCTTGCCGACCGGACAACTGAGGCTGACTCAACAGGTGAGTTAAGCCTTTATGATCTGTTATCCAGGTAAATTTGCATCCTTGAAGGATATCGCAGTGCCTAAGCATCGCCTCTACACCAGCGAGCATTTCTATCTCATGCACCAGGTAATTCTGTTGTGCTGAATTTAGTTTGGCAGAGAAAAATGCAGCCACTTCGGTGTTCTTCCGGTTTTCACCTTGGCAGACTACGCCGGCTACTCCGGTCGAACAACCATCTGTTACAAGCCAAATAGGCGGTGCCCCAGGGTGATACCGGAGCGGTTTTCGGCGATGTTCCCATCCTTCGCTAACAGTGTGTTTAATATCCTCGAAAGCTCGCTGATGCGTATAATTCCAACGGTAGGGTTCCGCGTCGCTGGTTAATGGCGTCAACATTCCCATAGGGATGCGAATTCTGGCCAAATCATTGGCTAGGTATCCAACCGATCCTAGAAATCCCCGCAGTAAGTCTCTATTTGTGGGGACTTTCCAGTTCAGAACCGAATCGACTTTGTCAGGATCCATTTTAATCCCATGGTTGTCCACTATTCTTCCAAGAACGCGCAGTTCCGATTTAAGCAACTGCAATTTCCCTGCGCTCAGGTAGAATGTTTGCTCCTTCAAAAAATCAATAACCTTTTGACGTGTTTGATATGATCCGACAGGGTGTTCGAATAGATTATTATATCGTCCAAGTAAACATCCATGAACCTTCCGATTTAATTAGAGAACAAGTGGTTCATCAGAGACTGGTATGTTGCGGGTGCGTTTCAGTCTCCCTGTTGCAGCACCATGCTGACCATATTGCCATCCGGTGTGCTTACAGCCGTACGGGCGATGTGCTCGGGCACTATACTAATTTTCTCGTAAGCATCCTGGCCGTCGATGAGCGACCGGAACTGACAGCGCGACACGCGCCGCAATATTCCTTCCATGTCTGGGAGCAGGGACGTCATCTTGTGCGTATTCAGATTTCGCGCCCTAAGGTCCACCTTAGGAACGTCGCTCTTAACCTTGGGGATTAAAAGCATTGGCGCCGTGTTGCGAGAGTTGGTGACTTTCCAACGTCCCGTTTTCAAGTAGGCGTCTCGTTTCTCATGCCATAGATGCCTTAGTGCCTCCAGGAAACGAGATGGTCTCCAGGGTAAGATTTTATTCTCGTCAATCAACGGAATAGTGTGATTAATCGCCTGCATTGGAGGTAACGGCGTATGAGCCGCTACTTTACAGATAGATGCCGCATACTCCATCAACTCCTCTCATGCCGCCTGAAGCGTATCGTCCTTCAAACTGGCGGAGGCAGCGTAGATTTTGGCCGTAGCGATTCCTTCCAAAGGTGAAGAATTAGCGCTCCCGATTAATACGCGGGCGGGGTTGAGTCCGAGACTCACCTTATGCTGAAATATCCAGGATGTCCCCAATATTAAATCGTACCCGCTGATGTTGGCTACAAGGAAGATGCGTTCCTTGTTGATGTCCTGGTACTTAAAGCGCACATTGACAGAGTGGTTGATTTTCGAACGCAACCCTTTTACTGCGAGCTGGAGAGGGATGGGGTTTGCCAATTCCTTCCTAGGTAAGTTCAATTGGTCCGTGACTGTAGTTGAAATCAAGTCTCCCACGGATCCCGAGTCAATCAAGGCTCGCAACGGTTCGCCGTTAATCAATACAACAACCAACAGGGGTTTAGCGACTATACGGTCCGGGACGCACGGGGTTGAGGCCGTGCGTGCGACCCCCTGATAGCTATCTCCTGGGACTTGAATTCCGCCGCAGAAAATGCTCCCGCCCTCCGGTTCAAAGAACAAGCTATGGAGGCTGAAGTTGCTGCGAGCGGAGCCAAATTGATTCCGCTCATTGTTGTCTAGCAGGTCAGCTTTTTCGCTCGCTCGATAGACCCAGTGTGATGGATATTGGCACTTTTGGGTAGATAGGCAATTATTTACCTCGTGTTTTAGCCTACATGCCTCGTATTTAGTATTTATTTCTCACGGTTCAAGTCACTGCCTTTCTGACTCAGGTCCCGCAATTCCAGTGCTTGGCAGTGCAGGTTGGAGTCACTTCGAGTCAGTCTGAGTCATTTGATTGTGACTCGCTCAGTAGCTAGCAGTATATAAGAGGCTTGACCTCTGCTTGTATTGAAATCTTATCATCTTACTACTTGCAATCCAACCACCGTGAAACCTTCACTTACCGCTACCTGCGTGATACTCAACCCGGGCCGCCAGCGCTCATCTATTCTTTTTGCTTTGACAGCAGCCTTACATATTTGAACTACGACGCTAGCTCTGGTTTAAATCTAAGACTTCATTGGTGAAAGCTTGTGTGTGACTGATTATATAAAGGTTCCAGTATTTGAACCCAAATATAAGTCATATTCCCTCTTGGAAAGGTATTACATTCAGTAAGACCAATCCATTCAAGGTTATCGCTTACCCCGCGATACCCATTTCTCTCACACCCAGTTGACCAGGTCGAGCTTCGGGTTCATGAGATCCTTTCCGGATATCACACCCAGATATACGTCTGGGACGATAATCAGGTAGGTGATTGACCGGTCAGACTCGTCTCCTTCTCGGGTCAGCCGCGATACGGACGTGTCCTTGAACTCGGCCAGTTCTTCACTGATAACATCTAGGTAATTTTCCGTGCCGGTTGCCAGGAGTCCATTAATGTGGACGCCGTAGATTTGGTGTGACCCGAAATCAGCCAGGTTTACTCCCAGAATGTGTGACTTGTGGCGGGTGTACTAACCTGCCAGTGCGAATTGGGGCGCACAGAGGTACTCGGTGGGGAGGACAACGTCCTCGCCAAAGTAACCGTCCCTCACGATGTAGCTCTCCGCTGAGCATCATTCGACTCGGAACCGGCAGTAGTTCAATTTCTCACTGGTGAGGCACAGTCGCTCGTCTCCTGGATAAGGCTGGCTAAAATCTAGGAGCCTGGCGACTGCCATTCCAAGTGTGTCCCCGATGCAGCGTCCCTCGGGGTTATATCCCTTGTACTGGGTTCCATTATCATTGACTATTTTCAGGCATGCTTTCTGGCGCATAAGATATTGATCTTCGAACCAGGAGGGGATTCCCGTTGGATCTGACTCGTCCTCCAAGTCATCCTCTTCAGCGTCCCTGAGGGGCGGCATCTCCGGGTCCGTTGAAACGGTGCACCTAAATATGGCCGTGCCTAGGACTGACTGAGATGCTGCTATGAAACAGACACCAAAACCAACCAACACACACACACCAACAACACAACCAATACGAAGTGCTAACAAGTAAGTTCAGGTCGTCCTGAAGTATACAGGTAAGATTGAACTCTTCGAGGGGCGTTGGGACAGAGATCAACTCAAAGGTGTTTGGATAGAACTATCCTAGGAGCTTCCAGTAGTTGCAAACTACCAAACTTGGGGTTCCCGGTGAAATGCTGACTATAGAACCACTGGTGAAATTAAGTGTGCAAGATGAACACTTAAGTGAACAACCAACAACACCAACAACAACCAACAAATCCAACTATCAAACGTGCGAGGTTCGGGGTTCCTACCAGGTATTAGGCAGTGGCAATTTGGATTTTACAGACAAATGCAGTAGCTTATAGCTAAAGATGACTTCGAGACGATCAAAACCGTTCTAGGCGCTTTACACGACCTTAGAAGGTAAGGAAAGTTGGGTTTTATGTGCAAGACTTGGAGCTAAGCCCAAGGGGTGATCCGTAGATCGAGAGTTTTTATGCCAACGATAGATTTCCAACAACCAATGTATCAGCTAGAGTTTGGTAGATTGACTACTGCACAAAGCCGGGCGCCTTCAAATGTTTATGTGATTTTTAACAAAGCAAGTCCGGTCCTGTCCTGTCCTGTCCTGTCTGGTCTGGTCTGGTCTGGTCTGGTCTTGTCTTATATCACTCCACAAATATCCAACACTTTATATATTGCAACAGAAACAACAAAAGGAAACTTTATAAGCTTTCTGAGGGTGTTCCGAATAGATGCTAGACGTCCCCTGCGTGCTCAAGCTCACGCTCGTGCTCACTGAAGAGGAAGGGTAGGATCTACTGGCGTTCCCTCTGTTTTCTACGGATATTTATATAAACTGACGTTCTAAATAAGGAAATGGTCCTGAAACCGACTTTTAGTACAAGCAGATAAACGGAACACGGATATATCAGGGTGATGAGCAGTATTAGCTCAAGAAATAACCCTGTTGGTAATTAGTTCCAGTTAAATGGTATATTTTGGTAGATAATTTGGGAGATTGGAAGGGGAATTGCGCCATAGCACATATGTGCCCTGGGCAATCAATCCATGTGCCAGCTCCACCGAGCCCTGGCCCATCAACCCTTAAGTCGCCCAATTAGTCAACCCTTCAGCCCTGGTCAAAGCGAGTCCTGGCATCACGGGCCAAGGGCTCGGTACTATCTCTGACATCGGATCTCTGTGTTCCGTGCTCAGATCGGTGATCTCCGTGATCGGCATCATCGGATCTTCGGAATTGTTCGGATTATTGGGCTGCGCATGGTTCTATTATCTAGAACCGTCCCGCAACCTTATTCGGTCCCTCGTACATGCCCCTGGTAAGTCCCATAGTCTGAATGGAGTGCATTGGTGTGTCCTTGATAGGATACATGCGGGCTGTTCCCAATCCCTTGGTTAAGGATGGTAAGAACACCTTTAGCTAATAGACTTAGTACCTGACTTGGCAAATCTGACCCATTGTGGTGGCCGTCATCCCCAAGTAAGTAATAGAGCTACTTGCACATGCTTTCATCCTTAGCTAGCAACTCGGACCTCATCCTAGCTCATAACGAGTGATATAGCCATTATCCTATATGAAGCACCTGATTAGAACAGCAAAATCGAAAGATTTCACCGCTGGTCACAGGGCCGGCTTATCACCGGGCCACGGAATGTGGGGGTGGGAGAGAGATAAAGTGTCCTAGGACTGCCAACAATGGGGCCTAGGGGTCTGGGAACTCCGACCAACCTGCTAAACGGGGTTGATTCCAAGAGTTATCTACGACCAGCCTGCTAAACAGGGCTGATTCCAATAGATGACCACGACCAGCCTGCTAAACGGGGCTGATTCCAATGGCTCGTTTGATACACGACCAACCTGCTAAACGGGGTTGATTCCAATGCCTGACCTTGCCACTTAACAAGGGACCTTTGAGTACAAACTGGTGCAGCAGGACCACAACACAGTAGGGGGCTTAGATGACCTTAAAGCACTAAAGCAGCCAACAATTGAACTTCCTCGGACCACCAACAAAGGTCTCCTAGGGGGGTCTGCGAATTCCGACCAACCTGCTAAACGGGGTTGATTCCAAGAACAATCTACAACCAGCATGCTAAACGGGGCTGATTCCAATAGATGACCTTGCCACTTAACAAGGAACCTTTGATACAAACTGCTGCAGCAAGGCCACAGACAGTAGGGGCTTAGATGACCTTAAAGCGCAAATGTAGCCAACACTAAAACTTCCTGTTAATGGATCTACACAAGAGGATAGGTTTTTATAAACAAATCTCCGCGCTGATACAGAGAACACA
Source organism: Mycena rosella (assembly GCA_029378255.1). Taxonomy (NCBI): domain Eukaryota; kingdom Fungi; phylum Basidiomycota; class Agaricomycetes; order Agaricales; family Mycenaceae; genus Mycena; species Mycena rosella. The sequence continues at coordinate 367,663 of JARKIE010000059.1, read as the reverse complement.
AGGCCCTTGGACAAGCAAATGCTGTTGGCAACCGCCTAGGCAAGAACTGGGGCACGAATGAACTGCTGTAGGGCGTGTTCTACATGGTCTTTTATAGTAAATAGAGAGGTACATGACAGAGTGGAACTGAGTAATGAGAAATACAATGAGATAAGAGAAACAGACAGTCCGGGTGGGATAGGAAGGGTATACACGGCGAGCCGCTCTAGTTTTGGGTGTCCTCGGCACCTAGTAGTCATATCCTTTGACTCCTAGGGCCTATATTGGGTATATTTCAAATGCCCTCAGACTGGCCGAACCTATTAGTGTTCGGCCCGGCTCCTCGGACACTTGCGTCCTGCCCCGGCATGGTTGCTAATCCATCCCATTTGTCCAGCTTAGTGAGTAAGCCACGGAGTACCTCTGCCAGCCATCTACGTCCTCGACGGCTCAGCCTCAACGTTTTAGCCTGCTGTGATCGATCATCCACCGATCACTTTGGTCTAGTTTGGTTCCTTGGGACGCGTCGCGTCCATCACATGTTCTGATCATTCCCGGGATCCACCGGAAGTGTGTCCATGGAACAACTTAGAGCAGTCCCGGGACATCCGCGATGGACTCCTAGGACATCTAAGTGTTCTTGTTGTAAGCGTGTGAGCGGTCAGTGGACACCTGCAAGGGCTCCTCGGACGTCAACAATGTCTCCTATTGCTCGTATGAGCGGTCCGGGGGCACCCGCCAGGGTCCTCGGGACATCATAAGTATCATATTCAACATAGTCCTCGGACTGTAGTAAGTCCTCGAACATGATCATGTCCGGTCAAAGTCCTTGTCCTTGGACAATGACTTATAGTTCCTCGGACTGGTTCCATCCAGCCGTCTGTGTCTAACTTGGTACTTAATCTTTGTCTAGGCTTTTGGTTTAACCTCCTTGGTAATACCTAGCTCTTTGTAGTGTACCCCGCCCCTAGGTATAGGTTGTGGACTACATCTAACAAACTTCCTGATACCCCTCGGACTACTATGCCAACCCCCATGGAATGGGACCAAGCCGTAGTATGCCCAGGATAACATTATGGTTCTCTCAGCATCATTGATATATGACCAGCAGCTTCGGAGCTCAGCTCTGATCCTAATTGTATAGCACCGGGCAATGTAGCCCTAGGACTCGGAATAGTCCTAGGACTCGCAAAATAGTGGGATTTCACGGTTAGCACCAGACACGCCATATCAGCAGGCAAGATGCGCATTCGCCCCAAGGAGCCTACCACGTATGATGGCTCCCCGAACGCTACGGCATTCCACAGGCTGGTTTGCGAGGCTAAGGCCTATGTGGACCAGGGTTATATACCGAGAGGCAAAGAAGTCTTCTACGTATCGTATTTCCTCAAGGCAAGCACTGCCAATTTTTATAATCAGGTGGTCGTCCTGGAGGAGAAAGATTATGACCTCGTGAAATTCTTTACCGAACTATTCGAGTTCTGCTTCCCGGTTGACTACCGTACGTGCCAGCGCAAGGCACTCGACCGATGCTATCAAGGTTCCCGCACAGTCGCAGCGCACGTCGCGATATTCTCCGAGATCTTCAACACCATTGGCATGGTTGAAACTCAGGAGAAAGTTGTTAAACTATGGAATAGCTTCAACTACGAGATACAGCAGGAGATGCATCGTCAGAGGTTGGACCCTGAATTATCTGCTTGGAAGGATGTCATTGGAGGCGCCGCTGACGCCGAAATCGTGGCGAACCTAACACGCAAACCAACCTCGGGAGACTCCGGTCAAGCCAAGGCTTCCAATAGTCCGGGCCCCAACGGAGGTTCGAACTTTAACTCCCGACCACAGTGCAACGGATTCCGTGGCCGCGGTCGCGGACACGGAGGGTGTGGCTATGGTCCTCCCCGCGGCGAATCCATGCGTGCAGCTGCGGTCGAGGTTCGCACAAGGCCTCCTATGGAAAAGAAAATGTCTCCCGAGCGGCGCCAGGAGCTCCTCACCAAGGGGTTATGCTTCAAATGCGAGGAAGCTGGGCACCTAGCTCGGAACTGCCCGAAGGTGATGAATGTCACCTCCAAGAAGAAGGGCAAGCCCCCTGCATTTGGGGTCCATGCAACAAACATAGCCTCTGGATCGTCCGCGTTGTACAACAGCACGGAGGTCCTGGAGACCATGCATACCGCAGCAGTAAATTTCGACGGCCACATAATGGACGTCGAGGAGGGCGCAGGTCCCCACCAAATTCAAACTGAACCAATAGAACAATTTGAACATGGATCTAGGGACGTAATGGAACACGCACCTAGGCCCATCGGGGATATCCGAGCACTATATTCTGAGTTCACACTAGAGGTGGCGCAGCCTTTCCCTGGGGAATTGGACGTCCAGAAGGAGAACCCCTTCCTGGTATACGCAACCACAGACACTCAACATGTCATAATGGATAACGGACTTGGCATTGATGTACGCATCAACACCGAATTACTGGAAGAACCTTCGTTTCAGATCGGACTATGATACACGCAGGAACGCCAGGCTGCCCTAGGGTTGGATACCTCGTTGTTCGTACGCGAGGATCGCTATTGCATAGACACACTTGAGGCACTGTCAGCAACAATAGAAACCTTACTGAATAAAGCCCATAACTCGAAGCATTGCAGGTTTATCGTGACCGACGTAAACGAGGACACATTTACCATACTGGATAATGGTTGGAGCATGACCGCCGAACTCCCGAAAGAGCTCTTAAGCGATCGTGAATTCGACCTGCCCGCTTGGTTCGAACTGAACGCAAAGGAAGTACAAGACAAATGGTTCTGTCCTTCTGTCCCGGACTCCGAGCCTGAAATAATATTGTCAGACCCTGACTATGACTATTTATCTGATGGCACGGTGATATGGCGCGTCTGGCGCTAACCGTGAAATCCCGCTATTTTACAAGGCAAATGGTTCTGTCCTTCTGTCCCGGACTCCGAGCCTGAAATAATATTGTCAGACCCTGACTATGACTATTTATCTGATGGCACGGTGATATGGCGCCCGCAGATTTCTCTGACTCCGCCGCCGAGAAGTTCACTTTCAGTGGCTTGCTGAGCTCAGGGGCCTTGGAAGATGGAACATCTTTGAAGAAGTCACGAGGGGTAGATTGCGGCTCCTGTTTGAGCACGCGATTAATTTCCTCGTAATTCTCAAGGACCTCTCTCTGAGCTTCTATCTCATCTTCGGACCAGTCGGCCCAGGATGAGATGCCTCCCCAGTTGCGGGGATCGGGGCCCTTTCCCTTGTGCTGGGAAGGGTCAACCTCTGATGGTTCATTATTTCCAACATGGGATTTGACTTGGCTATTCCATGTTTCGTCATGCTCCTCACGTGTATCCTTCACACCGCGATTGTTGCTGTCAGTTTCAACACTGACATCTGAATTGGTGATATTATTATTGCCAATAGTTTCACCGGCGGTCTCACCACTCGGTCCCTCTGAAGCACGGCTATTACGAGCCATGTCTGTGCGAGCCGAGGCTGCCAACACTTTGTAGTGTTCAGCGATAGCTAAAAGTTCCGCAATACTCATACCGCGAGTTACTTCCGCAATGGTTGAGTTAGAATTAATCTCCTCGACGTTTGATGCAATAGGGGAATTAGGGGTATGGGTATTATTATTGCTATGCGACATCGAATTGGAATTCTGACTATGGGTGCATGCAGTACGGCATGTAACGGGGGTCCAGCCCCCGTCGTCGGCGCCCTCATCAGGGCCCGACTCATTGCCGACTTCGTTGTTGAAGTAGGTGCTTCCCAAAGGGAAGGTTACGCTGCCAGAGGCAGTTACTCCGTGCTCGGGGTCAGCAGCGGAGGGGACGTGCTCGGGGCCAGCAAGGAGGGACCCGTGATCTCGAACGGGGAGTCCAGAGAAGCGGGTCGAGGACTCGATGGAGCCTCAGGGGAGGGGACAACAGTGGTGGTACCAAACACGGGCAGAGGGGGCAAGCGAGGCCGCTTCTAGTAACTGCACGAATGTGATATCCCGTAGACTGTTGAGTAGACATGTTTTAAAGGCTTTGGTTGGGGGGCGTCACAGCGAGGCGGAACTTGGGTTGATCAGACCAGAGTGGACCAGCGAGGTTGTCGACGAGTGCAGACTATCAAAAATATGTGACGGAAGCAGTAGGCGCTTCCGACACACGGGAGTTCAGGGTGGTCAAAACCAGAGATACAGGTTAAAGCAGTAGTATTGGCCAAAGCAAATACAAACGCGGTTCAGGTATATATATGTCCATCAAGTAATTATGTGAGTATGTTGAGAATTGAAATAGTAAGTGAAACGAGAGTGGGATATATGAAATGTGCGCCCGTCGGGCGCGTTCGTTGACTGTAGCAATCCGCTACACTCAACCCACCGCTCACGAAACAGTCACTAGCTCTCCATCCCAGACATCCCATGTGCCTGTCCGGGCCGAGGCTGAGTCTGTGTTTGACAGATCAGCTGCTGATTCATATGCGTACCCCATGACTCAAGTGTGAGTCCAGCAATTTTGAAGGCCCACCGCTTCGTTATCTGAAGCCTTCTCCAGTCCCCCTCAGACTGCTTCGGCAGGGAAAAGCCACGCAAAGTAAGCTTCATTACTTTCGAAATCATCATGCTCAACTGCAACATCAGGGCCTCAAAGGCTGCTCCCGCTAGTCAGGCATCTTCTGCTCCAACGGAGCCCAATCATCAGCCTGAGTCACAGGCTTCGATGTCCACGACTACTCCCGTGGCTTCGACGTCTCGCACGTGCCCGACCACGTGCCGCACGCCCGTCGTTCAGTGATAGACTTGCCTTTGTCTCTAATTTTCGTTGTACAATACAATAAATCCCCACTCTCCAAGTCCTTACCACCTAATGAAATGTCTCAATTTCTCATTGCAAAGACATCCATTTACCGAGGCCATGCACATATGTCGGATTAAATAGTCTGTCTTCTATCGCGATAGCAGCTTCCAAATAATCCCGAACGGGTGATCTTCACTTTGTTACCCTCAATTCGAGCCTCGGATCTCTCAGTCGTCATCGACGGCTGAAGCTCCGTAGGATCTCAAGCGCTCGAATATCTATACTCCCATGTGCGCAGTGTCTCTTCAAGTTTGTCACCTCAACCTGAGCTGTGCCATTAACTTTTTTTGGTTTTTGGTTTTGTTTTGACAGGTCCCGAGTAGTTGTGCCTTCTGCATGCTGTGTCTCTCCCAAATAAGAACAGTCATTCACACGTAAGGTAGGGCGCATGGACGATACGCGCACATCACATGACTTTGACACCGCCAATTTGGGAGTCATCAATTCACTTTGGTGCGGACTCTAGGCTTAATGGCGACTTTCTCCGGACCAAATCACAAAATTTGATCCCACAGAAAAATTTTCACGGATCTCACACATAACTCTGTGGGACCAGATTTCTTAATTTGGGACACAAAAAGGCGCCATTAAGTTTTCGATCCAAAATGTTCCAAAACACGTGATGTGCGTGTATCGTCCATGCGCCCTACCTTATAACGGGTTAGTTCTCCTCCCACATTTTTAATTTTCACATCTGCCGATCTTGAAAATGCAACCTTAATACGCAATACAAAGTACCACTCTCACGTGTGTCTGGCATCCCACCGCAGCGGACCCAGTTTTCAACTTTTTTTCGTCCTTCTGACAAGCCCCTTTTTCCCAAGACGAAATGCTGTTCCCACAGATGTCCGTCGTTTCCCGCCGCAGCGTGACAAAACCGGAGCGGTCAATTCCGCTAGTCAAAATCATGAGCACAGTTCCAACTGTGCCGCACACAAGGACTGCGCAACAACGAATGCCAGTACAGCCATGAAATTTTAGTTTGATACATCACACCCATGCACCCTGTGCCAGAGCGAAGCGAAGGCATATCTTGTGGCCTCTCGGCATTAAGAAAATGATGTTATCACCCTCCGGCCTCCGATCAAACGAGGCACAGCTTTCGATCAACGCAACATTCCGCCTCAAAATTTGGCATGGATGGGCGTCAGGGGTCGTAGTCCCTCCCCCAAGTCCAAGTGTGGCCAGGTTCCTATTCAGAGATAGTAGTTTCTACTTACTAGAATGGAACATTTATGATTTGTTCTTGGGATGGCGAGTCATTCTCTTGATGAATTCGGGGGAACCAGATGGCACAGGAAGAACGGTGATTGCCTTGATGGTTGATCCAAGCAGACTACAACCTGAGGCAGACTTCTCTTCAACTTCTCTTCTTCGTCTTCCGGCCACCACAATTAATCTCCGAGTTTTTTGCACATTGACTCGGCAGCTTCCGAGCCTACCACGCCGTCCCCAAAAGCTACTGGATCGAGTCTAGGACGCTGCCAACAATTGAACATAAACACCGATGAAACTACTTGCGCTCAGTTGGGTAAATCATGTCAAATGTGGTCTAATTCCATAAATCGGAGGCACCGCTACGCCAGAGAGACATTATTAAAGAGTTGGAATCTCTGTGCGCCCAAGATTCTTGCACTTGTGTTTCTTCAATGAGAACTCTGACGAGAAAGAAACCGAGCACACATCGCATCCCTAATCACAGACCCGACCGTGCTGTGTCACCTCATGTCGCAGCCGGTCGTGCCTATGTGAGAAACGCATCGGGTACATTAGAAGTACTTCCGTGTTTGGTTTGTGTGCTTTGATGTGCTTCAGTAGGCTGTAAGTGTTGGCGAAATGCCGATCACATGAAGCGTTGGGGCATGGAAGCTTGGACCGACCCCACCCAGATTGCGACGGTGAGGAGTAGGAGATTGGTGATTCCGAGGACGCGGTCGGAGTTGTGACCGGGGTCTCCAGTGTCATCAGGGAGTTCAAGCTATTCGACTCTGTCTTTTTTTTTTAATGGGGGGGGGATGTTTGCAATGAAATAAAGTCTGCAAAAGCATTCTAAGCTCATCCGTCTGTGTCGCTGGTAGTTAGCCAGGCATGCCGGGAATATTGTCCAAGGAGGAAATGCCATTACGCACATTGTAAACCAGTGTGGGGCTCCGACCATTGACGTTTAGCCTATTCCAGTTGCATTGCTTTTGGGTCGTATACCCACTAAAACTCCCTTTTCATGAATCCAGTCATCCGGTAATGAATCTTCGTCCATCAATAAACCACTCCAGGCATTCAACACCAATTTTTTTTTTGAACGATAGCGGTCCAAACCAAGTTTTATTAGTTAGTATCCGGTCCCTTGTCAGGGCTGCGTTCATTGTTTTCAGCCATAGCTTGTGAATGTTTTCCTCGTTCAGTGCCATTCCTGGGCTGCTAATGACTCTATTCACGCGCAGTTTCCAGATCAAATGCCAGGCAGGTGATTCAATTATGGCGAACAATCGTCCTTTCTCCCGGATGAGGATGCCCTTGTTAGATTCGAATCTTGCGAGGTTACAGCCCAGAATTAAGCCCCAGCTGAGGTTTGGCACTCATTGTATTTTTTGAGCCATAGTTCATGTGTAAGCTTCCATGCGCCTCACACTCCAATGTAATATGCTCTAATGTTTCCGGCGCTTCGCAGAAATGACACCGGCCATTCAGCTCCAGTGTGTCGATGTGTGCCCAGAAGTCACTGACACGGAACGTGTTATGTATACTTCCACAAGAATTCGTGGGTGAGCCGCTGTAAAGTTGTTGACCGGATTGACAACCCAATTGTTGTGTCCGTGGGCGTGTAACCCAAAATCTCCTCTATGCACACCGAGTACGGTCGAGATTGATGACTATTGATTTCCGATGTGGCATTGGGCGCAATGCCTTTATGGCTCGAGTGAAAATTCTCTGAGATCCACTTGATAGATGTATGCCTGGCAATTCGAACATAAGGTCAATTTGAGTGTCAATTTCCACAGGAACAAGTGTCAGTGTCGTTAGAGACTTTGCCCGGTTTGCTGACACCTTCTTAAATTGGATTCGAGCTGATCTGTTGTTTAATGCTGCAATGACTGCTTTATTACAGCCGTTTGCGGAACATAGGGCGCGGGCAGTTTTTTCCATTTTGGGCCTGTTTAGATCATTTTCGACTAGAACACCCGCCCCGGGGCTCGGTAACGGTGTTTGTGGGCGCTGAATAATAATTAATAAATAACTAAAAAAGGAAAGAAGGGAAAAGGAAAGAGAGAAGAGAAGGATTGAGTTCAACCCTTCGTGCATTCTCCTAGCTTAGTGTTCAGCTTCTGCTATCCCCTATAGGATTTGGTGCTATGTGCCGGCTCGTTTCTGCCGCATGCAAGACAAAACCTATGTATCTAGGCTGTTGCAGCAACTTCAATACCAATAAATGCCATGTGTGTGTTCCTTTACTAATACTAGCACTTCAGTTGAACATTGAACGAAAGGCCAGTTTTGCTATGCATGTTTCAATGTAACCAAAACAAGGTGGTTTGAACATGATGCCTGGCCTTGAACACAGCCAGAAATATTCTAAAACCTGTGAGGCCCAACATTGAAATCATATTCAAGGACGATACAGTCGCTAAAGGTGGTTCAAACACACCGGCGGTCAGTTTGTGAGAACCCGTTCAATGCTCCTCAACCTAGAAGCCACAAAACACTATCAGCTGGGTCTGTAGCCTCATAATATGTGTTCCATCCCATATCCGACCCCAAACTCAGCTCAACTTGTACCTGTTGAATTTCTGAATGAAAATCTTCATAATTTGGAAATAACATCAATTTTCTGTGAGTTGGTGATGACAAAATATGGGATTGTGCGAGGGAAATCTAGTTGAAATCATAAAGCTTTAGGTATTTACATCATGTTGCAAGATATAGTATTCACTGAGAACGAGACCAATTGAACCAGATAGTCCGTGCGCACATCAATCACGCAGTACCCGGATCAAGCCGAACGGTGCTGTGATTGGCTGATCTCGACCGAATCCAGTTGAGCCCAATTGGGCTTAGCCCCATTAGGTTGAGTCCGATTAGGCTCAACCGGATTCGGTTGAGCCCTTTAAGGAGATTTTGATCCCACAAACACCGTCAGCGAGCCCGCCCCGGCCTCAAATCGTGTCCGTTTTCTCTGAAAGTTGGACCATTCGATCCGCGCTTGAAATGCGCGGCGGTGTAACTGGAGTGACCGCAATTTTCTCTTTCGCCACTCGACGTGTCAGAGGGTGATTCTAAAGAATTCAAACCTGTAGATGTGATTTTTACATGACAGACTGAGCCCTGGACACAGTTCACAGTCACAACTTGCCTGGTGAACTTGTTCTTTTGTCAGGAATATTTTCTAGGTATCACCACTGTGACGACACAAATTTACATAGTAATACCCGCTATATTCACTATCCTAGGAGGCCATCCGCTGTGGATTATATTGAAGTTCATCGTATCAAAAAGATTCGTGATTCAAGACAGTATAACCATCTATGCAGCTGTCCTATCGCAAAAATGCGCTGAGAGGTTGGTTGTTGAGTCAGGAAATAGGCTTATGCACCGCGTTTACAATCTGAGGCGTCCATCCGCTGCGCATTTCAAATGCGAATCAAATGGTCCAACTTCCATGGAAAACGGCCCCCATCCGGGCCCGGGGCAGCTGTTCTAGTCAGAAAGTGCGCTGACAGTAGATATCCGGGTGCCAGAGATGGAGTATGCATGGTCTCGAGATAAATCCAGGGTTCCATCCGCCGCGCATTTCAAGCGCGGATCGAATGGTCCAACTTTCAGAGAAAACGGACACGATTTGAGGCCGGGGCGGGTGTTCTAGTCGAAAATGATCTAAACAGGCCCAAAATGTAAAAAAAAACTGCACGCGCCCTATGTTCCGCAAACGGCTGTAAGTCTGAAAGTTGGGTCCAGCATGTTATTCTCGTATTTCAGCTGTTCCTTCACAAGTACTTCTTGTAGGATGTCCGACGAGGAGCAGATGAGTAGGGAGCTATTTCTTTCTGTGTTCAGAAGAACATGCAGCAGTCCCCCAGCAACGCGGATGTGAAGTTCAGTGGTATTTCAGGTCGATCAAAAGCGAGTGCTAATTTCTGGTTCCTTTCTTCTCCGCCACCCAGAATCGTAATGGTGGGTATAATTTGTGGTTCAAATTCACCCGGCCGGAGCACTTGAGCGTTTAAAAAAACAGTTAGTCCGGATTCAGGCCCAGGCATCATGTACCTCGCTGTGGTTATTTCATTGAGAGATTCCTCAGCTGCAAAAATTCGAAAGCCTCCTTCCACACTAGAGAGGCAGAAGTCTGGGTCAAATGTTGAAAGTGAGTTCTCTGCCTCCAACGGTGCCGCATTCATTTCTAGCTCCTCCACCCTTAGAGATAATTCATCGCAGAGACCGAGGTTGGGTGCAGTTGGTTCCATTTCGGATGAATGCTGTCTAACAATATTTTCGCTGTTTCAATGCATTCTCCGGGATGCTCACATTCAAGCTCAATGCGATCCCGATAGCATAACTGGCACCCGCAATTCTTTCTCCTAATTCCAGATGGATTTACTTGGTGAGGTTTTCGGGCAATTATGGTTCGACGTGTGGCGATAATTAGCACATCATTCACTGTGCGTACGTCATGATTTAGACGAAGGCATGTTGCAGCTTTTCGGCGGCAGCCACGTTGGTACTGAATCTTGTCCATAGCCGGATGCTTCCAGATCGGCATCCCTAATCTTATTTCCGGACTGATTGAAAGTCCATTGAACTTCAAGTTGTACTTTCGCGCTGTCAGAATCATGCGCTTAACTTCCTGCGGAAGTGGGGTCCGGTCTGAGATTGGAACATGTATGTCTTGTAAGAATATGTTCAGAATCTGTCCAGGACGAATGTTGAGGTAGCTCTTTTCAAGGAAATTCGTGAGTACGTAATCGAGGAAGTAACACCAGCGTGCACGGGCTGGGCCCTGGACCAGATAAGACTGCAGGTTCCAAAGGTCTATGGCTTCGCTTCGGGCGGGTATGTCTAGAATTTATTTCCCCCCTTCAGTGACATTGAGGATCATGGTATCAGTCCCGACTCGAGCTGGTTTACCATCCCACAGGAATGAATGTTGCATCCGCACAATTGTTTCTTCAACTGCCTTGGGCATTCCTTGAACTCGCATTAAATATTGTGTTCTTCCTCCAATGACCATGTTAATGACATGCCGTTTCCCTTCCAAGCTTGGTGTGGTTGACTTCCAGTGTTCTAGGTCACTTGAAACTTTTTCAAGGACCGTTGGCCATGGTGTAGTATAAGGAACATTGTTCCCAATTCATGCACCCAATAAGCGGCAGGTTTGGCCATCAGGTGTGATTCTGAAGTGTGGTTAAGTGGCCGGCTTTATGCAAATGACAGTACAGCTAGCCGTCAGATGACAGTCGCCCTCCGGACCGCGGATGACAGTTGATTTTCCGCCGTGAGAGAGGACGACTATCCACCCACCGGTGCGATTGAGCTCGGGGACATATAAACTGGTATTCTAGTGGGAATTATATCTGTCAGTTGGAAAGATGGATAAAGTCTTGTACAAGAAGTAAACACTCACAATCGAGCAGAGTATCATCGAAGTTGGTCGGTCCGAAAAGATCCATGGAGCCGAATATGTGATTTTGCAGCCTTTGACTCGCTGGCAGGGGCTCAGACGTCAGGGCAGACCGAGAATCGGTCGCGAAATCCGGCATGGACCTCACTTCCGTGGACTGTGGCACGCTGTGTGATGTGTTGTAATCCAGCGACTGGCCAGAAAATCTTTGAGAGGTTGACTCTAATGATACTGCCAATGTAGACGTTAAGAGATCCGTTTCGAGGGGGTTAATCGAACCTGCGGAGAACGGCGTCGGATCCATCGTCTTCTAGCGAACCACTCGACTGTCCAGAAGTTGCTATAGTCAGGGTCACTCCACTGGAGTCACGGACGGCATCGAGGTGCAGCTTAATTCCACCACCCCGCTGGAGGCAACTGATATCCTAGGTATTTCCAGGGGCCACGTGGAATTCGAAGGCACCGTCGGGAAGCCCACACCTAAACGAGACCGGTACCTTCAAATTGGAGAGTGTCTCCAACGGTAGTCTGAGGGCTATGTTGTGAGGAAACAATGGTAATCCTTTGGACAACACTGTGCCCAACTCCTTCTTAGACGGACCACTGGACGGACACTTTTCTCCTTGGGCATGTTTTTGCCGCCGCGAAATTGCCGCCGGTGCCCACGAATTTCTTATTCTATGCCATGGGTATACAGTCCTAATCTAACACCGCTCGTGCCTCTCACACTCCCCTCATTCCGCTGTTGCCGGCCGGCAAGTCCCGGTGGAATGCAACATTATCCTCCGTGTCATCGCAGCCATCTCGGACGAACACAGCTAAAACTTCATTAACAAGGCGAGCGATGCTAGTTACGCCTTCGAGATGCTTCGAGATGCGCCGAGCATGCTATGATAATTACGCAGCAGCCATCATTCGGAGCAGCGCCAGTGATAATTTGGTAAGAGGTACATTTCCTTACTTGGTCCCATTGTAGTTTCACCTTCATAATATATGGCACGTGCCTTTTCAGCTCATCCCCCCGCTCCGATCCGGACTTCCTGAATGCGGTCCGATGTGTCGCATTTGACCAAAGTATGTACGGGAGCCAGAAAGGCAGAGAAATTACTACTCTGATCGTCAAGTCCTTTCCGTGAGCGCGAGCGGGGGCTGGCAAAAGCCCTGAGGGTCATGACAAGAAAAGAAAGTTTATTGTTTTCATCGAGCAAGGTCTTTTCCGACCATGTCGGAGCTCTCTAGCAATCAATTCTGTCGATAATGAGTAACCGCACGCACCATTCTTCTGATAAGCTGACCCCCACCGTGATTCATCCATAGCTCATCCCCGGCGGAAGTTGTTAGATCTAGCATATCGCGCACCCTAGTTGTTCACACGCCACGTTGATTGAATTAATCCTTATCCGCTCAGTACTCAGTACCTAGCACCAAACTGTGACTGTGCCCCTAATTACAAGTCTAATTATAGCCTGAAAGACTTCGGGAGACTTCACCGCTCATGACGCAGGAAGTTCGGGAATTGGCCACACCGGCAAACTCACCGGCGGCACATCTTTCGGCACATCTCGGAGTTTGAAATGTGGCCGCCATCGCATTTTGTGCTTGTTTTCTCTTCGCCCTTTCTTTGCTGAGAACAACTATTGATAAAACAACTTATTTATTCTTCACCAATTGTGGGTTAACTTATTGAGAATCAGAGCAAATTTATTCGAGAAGAGCTCCGCCAGATCAGGTGAAGTGCCAGGGCTTTCGAACATGCTTAACTTTATAAAAAGTCGCTGTCCATGCTGGGTGCCGGACAGTCCGACGAGCCGTACGCGGCTTTCGTTTTAATCCAGGATGCATGCCGCAATCAGCCGCTCTTATACAATCACTGCTTCCATCACTTCGCTTTCAGATAGACTCGCAAATCACCTTGGATTCTCCGATAAACTAAAAGTACACCCTGTAAATTGATTTAATCCCTGAAGAGGATCCTCGGCCGCTTCAAACTGCTTTCATGTGTAAGAGGGGATGGCGGCCGCTTCGTGGGCCGTCAGCCGCTTGTATGGATAAGATAGAGACTTAGAGTCTGAGGTGGATTAGATATGGAACATTAGCCTGTTTGCGCAGACGCCATCAGAGCCACTCAATGGCTTCCCGGCAGTACTAGTGCGCAAAAATAGCGGGCAAATGGCTTTGACGAGCCATTGATGTCATATTTTGGCTGCGGAGCCATTTATGGGTGTCCTCCCCAGACTAAAATAAACCGGTTTGGTCCGGCCGTTTTCGGACCATCTCGTTTGATGTGATCTTGTTCTTGAACCGCGAACACGATGATTCATCGTGAACATGGCTGGAAATGTCTTTTGCCCTCTCTTTTCGAGATCTAAAATCCTTATACCAAACATTAATGAACTACAGCAAGAAAACTTGAAAACTTTGGCGAAAACGAGAAAAAACACCTAGAAATCTCATTTGCACTTTCGCAGATCTTGATTTGGCTTTTCCCAATCTTAATTTCACCTGGCCGACTTACAATTTTGCTGCTGCTCTTTTGATTTCAGATGCTCTGTTCTTGATTTCCTAGCGACACTTCTCATTTCAAATGCCTGTAAAACCATTTTGGTTTCTTTCCATGCTAACCTTATCTGGAGACATAAGCTCTTGGTCGTCCATGAGTGACAGCAGAGACTGTCTTGGGGCAGCAGTGATGGGAATATGTTGATGGCCCACGGTGGAGAACCAGGATCAAAAAAGCCAAGGTTGAAAGGAGAAAGTAGGCTACATTGAGAGTGGTACAGCTACTGAATGAAAACGAGATGGCTTAATGCAAGAACGGAATCAGTGAAACAAGAATGAGATCACCAAAACGGGATTGAAATGATGGAAAAATCCAAATCAGAAATTGTGATCTCGTTTTCGTTTTGATTGATCTTGATTTCATTCTCGGTGATCTTAATTTCATTCTCGGTGATCTTAATTTCATTCTCGGCGATCTTGATTTCATTTTGGGTATTTTGTTTTCAGGGAGGTACATCTTACTATTGTAGGATAAGACTCAGGATAAATTAGGTGTCTCTCGTGTTTAAAATCCCATCTGGGAACCTTTGCTTTTTGAACTGTGTGCACGATGATCACGGTTGAAAACAAGATATTTTGGGCGGCTAAATGAGATTGACGGTCGTGAGACAAGATCATTAATTTGGTCCGGGCAGGACACCTATACATTGGGCTGCACACAGCCGAAATGCCATCCAATGGCTCCAATGGCTTCTGCGCAAACTCTATTCTAGAATACACATGCTGAACACATGGACAGAACATTCTGGAAAAACACACGTAGGACACATGTTAGGTAGCTTTCACACGGTTCGACTTTAGGTATATAAGGAGTGTAGTTTGCGTCCTTGTACTCTAGTCCTTTCATTCAATCATTTTCACGAATCTACACCTCGCTTCTCACGGTTTCATCTTACCGAAGCCACGCCCAGATTCTTTGTTTAATCTTACCGCGTTCGAGATAAGAGATTACAGCTTGTTAGTGACATAGGTATTTGTTTCGGACTCTTGCCTTAACAGGTTCAGCCATATATTATGACCTTCAGGAGGCAGGTTTACAATTACTGCGTGTTGTTTTTTTTCCCCATGCAATCTCTCACACTTGCTCTCGCCTCTTCCGCTGTGGGACTTCTCCTTTTCTACGCCAGATTGAAACGTCGCTCACCGGGTACACCCCTTCCTCCTGGTCCCCCCGCCGAGCCATTTATCGGTCATCTTCGCGTCATTCCTGCGTCTGGACAGGCGAAAACCTTTCATGAATGGTCCAAGATTTACGGTAAATATCAGAAGTGCGCTTGCACCTGAGATATTAACCGCCACTGCAGGCGATGTGGTCCATCTACATTCCTTGGGAAGAAACATCATCGTCCTCAACAGCCAAAAAGCTGCCACGGAATTGTTGGACAAGCGTGGTGCTAATTACAGGTTGACTTGAAGGATTTTACTCGGACTTTGAATCGGACTGATTGTCTTTTTTTTCTTTTTTCTAGTGATCGACCGAGAATGGTCATCATCGAATTGTCGGTAAATCTTTCATAATACATAACCGTGATTAAATCATCCTCTAGGATGGGATGGTGGCCGACTCTCGTGTGGTTGCCCTACGGAAAGCTCTTCCTTAAACACCGTACAATGCTTCAACACTATTTCGGGCCTCGAGCCGCGTTGTCATATCTTCCTACACAAACGCGTCAAGCACACTTATTGGCCAAGAACCTGATGGTGGATACTGGAAAGCATATCGAGCACACATCGCACCTATCCAGGTTTGTCCAACCTTCACCCCGATCCATTTCGACTCATCACCGACCTGTGGTTCCCGTAGATATGCCAAAGCAATCGTCGTTGGTATTAGCCTCGTTTACCACGCAGGGGTTCAGCATGCTGAATTTCGCCATAGAAACGGCGTTTGGGCAGCAAGTGCAATCCGACGATGACCCGCTTATGAAGATGGGAAAGGCGGTTTCCGAGTCATCAAACAACGCTGGGCCAATCGGAAATACGCCGGTTGACTTCCTTCCCTGGTGTTCGTCACACCCGCCTTCGTTGATACAATGCTAACTTCCATCGCAGTGAGATATTTCCCCTCTTGGTTCCCTGGGGCATATTATGGCGCTCGTGCCAAGGAGATGTATCCGCTCATCCGACGGTTCCACGACTATCCGGTGGAGCTTGTGCAGGAGCAAATGGTTACTCGAGCCCTTCCCTATGTCCCCTGCTGCTGATACTTCCTACAGGCAGACGGAACAGCGAAACCGTCCTTTTTGCTTTCGGAGCTGGAGCGACCTCGCGCAAGGGGGATCGACGAAGCGGAAATGGCCATAATCAAGGGGGTGGGAGCCGAGATCTACGCTGCCGGCGCTGACACTGTGAGTAGAACCAACATCCCGCGCAAGCCACTGACTCGAGAATCTTACATCAGACGTTCACAACATTGCACCTCTTCCTTCTGACCATGGTTCTTCATCCCGACTGTCTTAGACAGGCCCAGGACGAGATTGACGGCGTCGTTGGACTCGACCGGCTGCCTGAATACGATGATCGTCCATCGCTTCCGTATCTCGAGGGAATCTTGCAGGAAACCTTGAGGTACGTTCGATTCTAACTTTCACCTTTGATTACGCCTGACTGGAATTCAGATGGCAACCCGCAATCGAGCTTGGTTGGAGATCCCTCCTTCTGTCATGCCGCTGAACTGATGGCGGGTCATTCTACAGGAATACCTCATCGCTCTTTGGAGGATGACGTGTACAATGGGATGTTCATTCCTAAGGGATCAACGGTCATTGCTAATACCAGGTATGCAGCCTCAATAATGATTAATTCAAAAGGTCTGACCTCTCCTCAGAGCAATGACCCTGGACCCTACCGTATATGCCGACCCGTTGAAATACGATCCCACGAGATTCCTGCCGAAACCCTCTGGTCGAGGAGAGCCGTACCCAAGTGCTACTTGGGGCTTTGGCAGAAGGTCAGGGCTACTTATCATTGTGTCGATGTAGATTCCTCAACGCAAAGTCCACAGAATCTGTCCTGGGCGGCATCTAGCCAGCGCGAGCTTGTGGATGGCCATGGCTACTATGGTTGCAACACTCAATATCTCGATGATGATTGGACCCGATGGAACGAGGGTGGTTCCAAAGGTTGAATTTACCATCGGCCTAACTCAGTCAGACAATTCAATGTTTGCTGCGTGTACCGTGTCGGCACTGACATCTGCCTCAGGGAACAGGTTCCCTTCCCTTGCGTCATAAAGCCCCGCTCAGAACGGGCAAAGTCACTCATTCTGTCGGCTTGCACCTGAATTCCATTGGACTCGCGAAAGCGGCCAGCTACGCTGCTAATTTATCCCGAGTTTATTCATCAGTACAATCGGAACACGAATCGGAATCAGAATCGGAAGCGGAAATTTACTATCTACTTACACTCGCTGGCTGACTTTGCTACATTCGTAATATGACATTATTTATTTAGTCTGAGGCTGGCCGCCACCATGCTGATACATGATGGTCAACTTCAATTTACACCCTTATCTGATTCTTACGATAATATAATCGAGGTATTCCGGAACTCGGATCGGCAGGAAACTAGAATGTTAGTCACGGTCCGATCTTTCAGGCACGGCCCTCGAGATGCGTGAACTCTGTAAGGCACGGTCCAATTCGGATCAAGCAGGACCGTGTCGCTCCCTTCCCGACCAACGACAACAATTGTCAGCGTCCAGTCGGCTTCCATTCCTTTGGGCCGTCACCGAATTGCAGGTGTAAAACGAACATATGTCAAGCACGAGTACACAAAGCACCGAGCACAGCTGATTACTCTTCGAATCCGAAATCCAGCCAAAACGGATTAATTGCAGCATACGAGTGTATCATACCAATGTTTTGTCGCAAGTCAAACCCTGCGTTGAAACGAAAGCCCGTCAGTCATCAATTGCAACAGCCCTCATCAACGTGATGCACTCTCACCTAATGCTCAACACTATCAGCCTCTTCCCGCAGTCCCACCCAAGACTAGCTAAATCCCGTCCTCACACTCGGACTAAATATCGGCAGCGCGTGCGCCTATAGGAATCGCAAACAAGTCAATCTTCAGCCACAACACTCCATCACACAACACGTACCTCGGTGTTGAACACATACTCTGCCGTGTCAAATGAATAGACGTCATGAGAAGGAGAAATCGACGCACCGTGTAACGGGAGCACGCTATCGTCCGTGAATAACAGGAAGAGGTACTTCAGCGTCTCGCTCTACCCGTATCAGTGTATCAGTATGAATGTCAGGGAAAGCGAAACAACCGGAAAGAGCGTAGAGCGAAAGAAGGAAGAAATAAGCGGACGCACCATCAAAAACGTCTCCATCTTATCCTCCCACACCACCGGCACCTGCTCCACATTCAGCACGCTCGCGTACCCCCCGCCAGGCACCCGGCAGTGCTTCTCGATCGCCTCGAAGATCTCCCAGCCATACTGCCGGTAGCGCGGGTTGCCCGTCAGGCGCCACGCAAGGAAGAGCGATTCGACGGTCTCCGGCCTACGGAAAGGAAAGGAATGCAACGGTTTTAGGAAGCCATATTTAGAAAGCCATAAGGGCAAGCGGAAAGACGACGCACCGCAGGATGTAGCGCGCGTCGTACACGGGCGGCTCGCCCGGCGGTCTATACATACACTGGAATTAGAGAGCACAAGCGGTGGCGGCGAGAGGAGCACGCACCGCGCACCCTTGATAAACCAGTCCGACCCCTTTTCGATGTTCTCCCGGAAGTGCACGATCTCCGGCGCCAGCCCGCTACACGCAATCCATAAATCGAGGGCTAGTACGAGGAGCGAAGGCGAAAGAAAACGCACCTGGCAGTCCGATATGTATCGACACACGTCTCGATCAAGCGGATGCCCGTCGTCCAGTCGCGGCGCCCCGCGGGGGTCAGCTCTGCGCTGGTGGGCGGGACGGACGGGGGCGTGAGGGCGCCGGCGGTGGTGGCGCCGAGCATGAGCGACCCGCCTAGGAAGCACACAAGATGGTCCTGCTTGAGGGCGCGGACCCAGGTGCTGTTTCCCCGAATGAAATAAGTAAAGGAATAGAGTAAAGAGGAAAGAAGAAGGGAGGGGGGCGCCTGCGTACTTCTGCCCAGTATAGTCCAGCCGCTGCGGGTGGAGCTCCTTCGTGAAGGTGAGCTTGCGCGTATTGCTGACCGCGATGAGGTTCTCGTGGATCGCGTTCATCGAGTCTTCGTACATCTAGGCATCCCACTGTCAGCCGGGGCGGGGGTGATATACAAAGGTCAGCGCACCTCGCGGTACACCGTCTCGACGCTCCCCTATGGGTGAAGTCAGCGTTCATTTCTTTCGGCGGTGAGCGGGATTACGGTCTGGAGGTACTGCTTCCTGAACGGGGATAAGCACTACGTTCGGAAAGCGAGAGATTGGCGCACAGGAGGTACTCGTAGTACGAGTCACCGCGGGAGCCGAGGCGGATCTCGGAGGTCATGAACTTGCCGTGCTCGGGGCTCATGAAGATGGGGGTGAGCCCGTTCGGCAGGCGTGCTTGGCGCACGACTTTCATCACCTGAAAACCGACCCTGAGTTAAATACGCGTGCATCGAGAGGGAAGCGCACGCACTCGCTCGGCCTTGTCCCAATACTCGAGGTTGTCCGTGAGGTAGCCGAGGTAGCGGAACTCGAGCTGCAGCGTCGTCGCTTCGGCGGTGCTCACGAGCCCGTGGTTGTCCGCGTCCGCGACGCCAACGCGCTTGGCTAGGTTGACCATCGAGAGCGGCAGGCCCGTGGGCGTGTCAAACACGGGGAGCATGCGGTCCGCAAGCGCCACCGCGCGCTCGAGGTAGAGGTCGTCGCCGTCGGTCAGCTCATGCGCCGCGAGCAGCCCGCCGAGGACGCGTATCGTCGTCTCGAAGGTGTTGAAGTTGGCGTCGCGGTCGAAGGTAAGGCTGTCCGCGACCCAGGCACGCGCGCGTGCGTACTCGGCGTCGAGGCCCATGAGGAGCATCGTGTCGAGCGAGTCGATGACGGTGTAGCCGATTCCGCCGGCGGCAGTAAGATTGGAGCCTTTGCGGGTGATCGGGTGGTACTCGTCGTCGCCCATCGCATCGCGCTCTGGAATTTCGTGAGATTCGCCATTGCACATCAGGAAACCCGGAGCCATGGCCAGCTATGAGTGCACTATGGGCTACTACGGCTGCTGTGCTGCATACCGTAGCTACATCCGTTCTACACAGTGCTGGCGAGTGCTCTCCAGGAATTTACTGTCGGAACGCTGCCGAAAACTCACCGTATGCTGACCACGCGTGCTGCGATAAGGTCAGCTCATCTGGAACGATGCACACAGGACAAACGCACCTTGAATGCCGCGACCACCGCATCGCGCTTCAGCACATCTGCGGAAAAGTCCACCACCCACTCCGTATCGCCTGGGACGGCCTCCCACGGTGGAGGAGGCACAATCCAGAAGTATTCCCCAGGGTTCTGCGACGCGTTACAAAGAAAACCTAATGACTTTACAAGTCGCGTGCCTGGTAATATATGTATGCCGCAGCAGCTCCAGCCACTCCCAGCAAGCCTAGAACGCCCAGAATGAGGAAGAGGATTGCGAGGAAGCCTGTTTGTGGTGTTTTCTGTGGGATGTGATCCTCCTTTTTGCTGTCCGGTGATTCCGGTTGTTGGGGCTCTGAGATGGCTGTTTTCCGATTGCGGAGGGTGGGGGGTGGATCCGCCATTGATTCTATGAGCTAGAGAACCGTAGCTCAAGGAGAAACGGAAGAGGCAAGACGAGAGAGTCGAGACGTGTCCGATGTGATTGCCGTGCTTGATCCGTTGTTTTGGCTGATGGGCCGATCCGAACAGGTTGTGAGCGTGACTGAAACGAGAAACGACTCGAACCCCACCGTTAATTATTACCATTGAAAGGAGTTTTTTTTTTTCACTTATTTTTATCTCAAAACAAGGCAACTGTTGAAATCGCGATATACATACATCACGATTCAGCAATGCTACCTACCTACCTACCTACAGCAACAAATTTCGGCATCGGCGATATTCGGATTCGAATCCGCACCAGCACCGTGACGGCGTGACGAGTCCTTCTTTGCCACCGACGACCATCCTGCTGGTAGTGCTTGCTCCTTCCCTCATCTCGAATTCAATGACTCGCCCAGCCCACGAATCAATCCTACAATGGTTTCCCAACGAAATTCTAGCAGAAACGATGTCCTACGCATCGCGCCCAGATCTCGTCGCGTTGTGCAAAACGTCGCGGCTGCTCAACGACCTGGCCACCGTGCTACTTTATCGCAAAATAAACATATACAGCCTGGACGCAGTTGAGGGCTTCGTATCGACAATGGAAACATACCCTAACCGGTCCCGGCACATCCGGGCGCTTCGGATCGCAAAATACGACTTGTGAGTTCCACCAAACTTGGCTGTGTGATGTGTAGTTTGACGAGTTCCAGGCAGTTTTCTGCGGCCTTTGTGACGCAGTTGAATTCTACAATTTCCCAGTTCTGCTACCTGGAGTCACTGGAGCTGCTTTCGGAGAGGGCTCATCCGGAGTTGCTGCGCGATGCCCATTTTCCAAACCTTTCCACTTTGCGGTACCATGCACACCCCCATATTTCCGCATTTCTGAACCGGCATCCAACGATAACGTGCTTGGGGCTTGAGCGCGAGATCATCCTCGAACCGTTGGATCCGATCCACCTGCCGAATCTCCGAGTCTACAGTGGACCCAATTCATTCATTCCTTCCCTCATGTTGAATAACAAGTCGCTGGAAATCACGCATATTCTTTGGTATCCCGATGATCTGGATGTGGAAACTGCGTTGACCGCGCTCGGCCGGATCGCCTCCTCGGGCCATTATCTCGTCTCCAAATCAGATAACATCGACGAAGCAGCGTTCTTGGGATCCATGGCAATCACCGTACCAGATTGCTTTCTTGTTCGCTTTCGTAGAGTCTTCACACTCTCTGGCCGGATATTCACCGTACGCCTCCTCTTTGTCTGATATTTATAGCTCACGCGTCGTGGCAGGAGCGTGCTCTCGAAATTGCACAACATCTGAACAAGTTCACGATGCTTACCAGGCTTGAATTTCTCAACTTTGATGACGACGGGCACAGGCAAGTTGAACTGGATCTCCAAATCGTCAAATCGTGGGGTGAGGCTTGTAAAACGCTGGTCGAAGTTCAACTACGTGAGTCGCACCCGCGGTGGCGTTTTAGGCATCCTCACCTCTCCGCAGATGGGCAGTGCTGGAAGCGCATGGAGAAAGAGTGGTCTTATAGTTGAATACCTTCATCCTCACGGGAAAATACCCGATTTCCGTAGCAGGCCTGAATCTGCAACCGCTGCTCGTCGATCGGGTGCCAGGTCTCTGAAGCAAATTTCGCAGGGAATCATACCTGACAGTACAGAGTCGGTGGGCAGACCTCAGATTTCCTTTAGCTTAGAAGATCGCCCGACCCTATGAGGCTGTGTCCCGGATACCCCCCGCTCACGAACGATCGCGACAACGATTAAACAACCTGGACGTACGCCCGGTCTGACTGTCCTCACCATGGGAAGCTGATGCGCAGATGATAACGCTCTCGGATTGTATTTAACAAAACAGACGTCGAGCCGTTCTATGTCCTGCGCCCGAATCGAACGGAAGGCAAGTGGAAGGGCCAACTTCTGTGCAATCCATCGGCTCTACCACCAGGACTGGGTACCGGGTCTCAATGATACACCCCATGATCCGACTCGCATACTTGCATAAATTTCAATCCTCGGCTGCAAACAAAAGATAGACGCATAGATCTAGAGAGTGTTCCATAGTTTCCGAATTCGTGGGCTAATCATCTATCCCCCTACGCTGCAACGTCCACACGGAACGGCAGCGGGTCGTTTCTAATACCCTTAGGTTCTCGCTCACGCGTATGCTCCTCAGCCTCGGACACAGCGTGGCATCCATCTCGAGCGCCTCCAACGCAGCCTCCCACGTCCCAGGGCGGCAATCCTCCAGGCGCAGGTGCCGTATCCGCGGGAATGATCCCAAGAAAAAGGCGACGTCTGCGCTATCCATGCGGTCGAAGTGCATCCCGATGATGCGCAGGTCCACGACGGCCGGGAAGCGCAACTCAACGGGGAGCCACGTCAGGAAGTCGTCCCAGGCGCGACCAGAGAGGTCCCAGCGGTCGATTTGGAGGCAGTACACGAGCGGCGTATACAGCGCGTCGAAGAACGGGCCGCAGTTGTGTTCGCAGAGGCCATCCGCGCCAGGGAGAATGCGAGGGCTGGCGTGGAGTTCGCTGAGGATGAGGTGTGTGACGCACGAGACCGGCCTGTCGACGATGTTCTGCGGTACGTAGCCGAACATGGGCGGGATGGTCATGTCCTCGAAATAGAGGCTCTTCGCGCTGTCCAAGAGCCAGCGGTTCAACCGTCCGTCCACATCGACAAGGTTGGGTGTGGCTTTCCGCCGATCCGAATTAGCACTAGGGCAGGTAGAGACGCGTTTAGCACCGCCACCCCGCTGAGGCGGACCCGTTCAAGGAGGACATGGTCTGGCACGGGGAAGAGGACCGGTGGAGGCGGAGCGGGGCGGACTGGGACCAAGCCCAAGAAAATGGCTGGCGCTTCACTCGTAAGCGCTCGAGTGCCTAAGGAGGGCCTGTTCCTGGGAGGCGGAATGACGAGCTCAAGGTCGAGCAGGGTAAGACGCTGATACTTCTGGTTCCTGAATGCCTCCATGATCATCCGCCACGGGTGCGACTGCGCGTGTATGAACAAGTGGCAGGCACGGGCGAGGTGTGGGCGTATGAGGCTCAACAGCTGCCAAAATACGGGGGCATCCGGATTCTGGAGGTCGCAGAAGTCGAGCCCGAGAAATATAGTTCGGCCTTTGGAGTGTTGGAGGACACGGCCTAGGAACGGCATGTGGCGTACGTCTCGGCTGCGCACCTTAACGGCGAGCCACAGCGTTGAGTCTCCTATGGCGGCCGCACGCCACCGGTGGCACACATGCGACAGAGCTACGGTGTTGGCGCAGGTCGGATTGTTGAATATTCTTGTGCCCACGAATATCTGCGAGAGGATTTCGGGCGGGAAGGTGTGAATGAGGCTGGCCATGGGGGGGAAATGGGGGAGAAGTGCGGTATCAGCTTTGAAGTTGAGAGCTATAAAAGATCCGGAGCGGCCATAGGGTGGCCGGGTGGCTGTTTGGTTACGCGTCGGTCATTGTCATCACGTGGGCGCGGTGGCCCCAGTCTGATGGCAGTGAGTGATGGTCGAATCGGTCGCAAAATTCGACAAGCGAGAAAACTGTGATTAAGAACTCATATACAACGTAAATTTCACCATCGACGCACCGTCCTTCCAGCGCATTCGACCCTGCATATGGAGAAAATTAGATACTAATACAACATCGCGCATTACCCCAATCAACCCATCGACGCAAAATCTATATCTGATATTATCCTGTCCAAGTACGACTGCCGCTGCCGCTTGAATTCCGCCTCGCGGACGTGGAGCAGGATCCGGCACGAGAATACGGCGTGCATAACGCGGAGGAGGCTGGGGGACGCAGTGAGCACGCTGATAGGAGTCAGGATGAGAAGGGGGCGAACCTGTTGAGCATATCCTGCATGTTTTTCTGTGGAAGGGATATAAGCTACGAGCGCCATGTCGCCGGAGGGAACGCACCGGTCCGGCGATGAGGATTACGAGGTTTAGAATAGACGCGACTGGACAATTGTCAATGGATGAAGGATGATGCCCGCGGAGAAATGATGATACGGACCACTTAGGAACGCAAAGTACATGACCCCGTCCTGGTACAGGGTGAATATGAGGGGGTTGCGAGAGTCTCGATACGTCTTGATCCCGAGCCACATCGTGTAGCTTATTAGGACTGCAAACTCCTTAGACGCGTGGGGTAAACAAGGAGACACGCACTAATTTCGTTAAGCACGACGATGATAAATGGAATGCCAACAAGAATGAAGGTTCCCCCAGCGAGATCGCAGCCCGGGAGGTTCAGCGGGGGCGCGGCATCTGCGTGGGATCAGTAAGGGCTGTTTCCGGCGTGGATGATTCGGGACTTGCATTTTGAGCCGGATATGAAGACGGACAGGCTGATGACGGACGCTGACACGCCGAACTATAAATGGTATCAAGGGCCGGCAAAGGTCGGGAATCATAGGAAAGAGGGTTACCGCAAATATTGCCCCAAGCACCTGCAGAACGCGGGGCTCCCTACCGCTGAGAGCATATGTCCGCAGAAGGAGTATTGCTGCAGGCGAGAATAAGCAAGGCAAGAACGGAAGAGTGATGCAAACCTACCTACCTTCTGCTATTGCAATTCCAACGACCCGGCCGACTGTATTATGTTCTTTTGGATCCCAGATACCTTCTAGCGATCTAACTCACTTATTATGACAGCGTTTATTATCATGCAACGCTGCAAAATAAATATCAGGTTTGGATATGATCGCTAGGTCTGTACGAATCGAACCTTCAAAGATGTATGTGCCGCAAAAGTATCTGCATCCGAGTCAGCACGGACATCGAGCCTAGTTAGAGCACTCACAGTACGATGTCAAGGGAATTTCGAGGAACGGCAGATATCTTGACGTCATAAACAGGAATTTGGAGACGGACCATCTGGAAGGCCACACGAGGGTCACCTGTGGAGGATAAGAAACCACGACATGTCAGGTCAACGAGAAACGGAAACTACCTCCAGATTGAGCGTCAACAAATAGTCGAAGAACTGGAGGAAAGGGGTGAATAATGAGGGGAAATCCAGACAACAACGACTCACCAGGATCGCCGAGCTCGCCACTTGAAGAGGGAGACAGTCAGCGGGGGAAAATGCAAGCCAAATTTGATCCGTACTCTCTATGTACTGCAAGACGTGGGTGAGACCATCAGCAGAGGAGAAAAAACGAGATAGCTATCTGCGCACCCTAACAATCTGCAAACGTGTTGCTGCCAGGACCTCGACTGCAAGTGCTTCTCCTGCCATGCTCGCAGAGATAGCACGCTCAGCGCCGCTGTGAGCTAGCACTGCTGGGGGCGGATGTGCTCCGCAGTGACTGTGGGGGTCAAAAAACAAGAAACGGCCAGACAGATACCATTAATAGCACCCGTGATTGACGAACATTGACGCGTGGCTGAAATTTCAATTTCCCGCGCTCAGGCTAGCACTTATCGGTGTCCTCAAACACTCTCAGAATTTGGGTTGTCTTGTTGGGAGATTCAATCCAGAATTCACGCAGGTTCTCCGCAGTTCGCTTGGGCTTGGTACAGCGACTCGAGAATCAACATCAGTTACGTCCCTCGGCTAGAAAACGATAGTTGATATTCGGCAGTGTTCGGCTCGACGACGGGCCACGGCGTCGATGTAAGTATTACCCAGGGTACTCCGGCTCGCAACCGGCTCTTGAAGTATCGATACGCTACCAGCAGTATTAATACAACGCGGAGAGCATGCGGAAAGTGGGTATGCCGAGATCATAGATGTAGCCGAGAAGTTAAACAAAGTCGGCTGAAGTCGGCTGAACAGCGGAGATTAACGGCACACAATTAGAGCAACCGCAACCATGGCAATCGTGCTTGATCAAACGGAGAACGCGGAACGCTTTAGAAGTCAGAGCCGACGATAGCCGACGAAGTTGTCCGAAACTCCAAACAAAAAATTAGAAAAACAAAAAAGGGCGACTAATTATTCGTCCTAGTCTTCCTCATCCTCCAGAGCCTGGCCCTCGATCTTGTCAAATTCCACCACATGGTTATAAAACCGGTCAACCCAGATAGGCCGCCGCCCAAGCCACCGCGCAAATGCGTGGAATTCATCCTCAACTGTCGGCCGAATCGCACGCTTGGACAGTTGCGTGAGGAGGCGCACATCCTGGTGCTCGCCAATTATCCGGTCGTTCGCCCGGTGGAACGCGTAAAGCGCCTCGAACACCCTGTCCCAGCGAATACACAGTCAGATTTCCAGGCGGAGTAAACAATGACGCGGCGAGACGCACTCGTCGATGCGGCGGTCGAGCTGCTGCCACATGAGCTCGCTGCCGATGTGCCACAGGAAGATCCCCTCCCCCGCGGTGCCCGTGTCGGGGTCCACCACGAGGTGCTTGTGGGCTTTGACCGCCGGCGCGAGGATCTTCGCGACCTTCAGCCCCGCGGCGGCCTGCGCCTCGCCGACCAGCCGGTTCGCGTACGCGGCGAAGTTGCACGCAGGAGCACGGGCAGAACGATGTCGTGCGTGCGGTTCAGGACCGCCGCCGCGGTGCTCCCGTACGTCAGGCGCGCGGCGGTCTTGAACTCCTTACCGTCCTCGGTGAGCTCGTGTTCTTCCAGGAAATTCTCGTCGCCGTCGAGCCACTCCGTGACCTGCCGCAGGTTGAAGACATCGATCTGGTGCTGAAAGTCCGGGATGTTGAACCCTTCGCCCCACGTATACCTGTAAGCGCACAGATTCAGCAGGGGGGCTGTCTTGCGCGACAGAGACATACTTCGGTGTATCATCGTACGACAGAACCTACGCAAATAGTTGAGCAAGGCTCATAAAGTACGCGCAGAAAAAATCACCGATTCCGGGGCATCGCCGTACGTAGTCGACGCCCACTGTTTCTCGTCTATTCTGTGAGCAGATGAGTCATCCAGCGCTCAGGAAGAAGAAGCAGAACGCACATGACCTCGCCGCGCTGCGCCATCTCCCATAGCGCCACGTGCCGCATGAACAGGCTGAACCCGGTGAGGCAGCTGCGGCCCTGCGGCTCCGCGCTGAGCTGGTGCTTGTTCTCCAGGTCGTAGTGGCTGACATTCCGCTTGGGATTATTGCTCAGGCAGTCCCGGATGACAGTCTTCGTCCAGGCACGCGATCGCGAGGCGATGACATCTGTGTTGAGTTCGAAGAGGTTCTCCCCACGCGCGATCTTTTTGATCTGCGTCTGAGAGTCCTCAAGCGACGCGATGTACGACGGGAGGATGCGGATACCGTAGCCCTGGAAGCGGGTAAATCAGTCTGGTTAGTTGCGGGCAGGGGGAAAGTGACGCTGTGACATTGCAACTGACGCAGATTGACGCAGCAAAATTTGAAATTGACGCAGACAGCGTCAGTACTGCCGCTGCAGCGGCTGCACTGCGTCAATTGGGTCACACTGACGCTGCGTCACACCTTAATTGACGCAGACATAGCGGCAATATTTCCGTGTTTGACATCGCTGACGCCGCTAATTTTTAGACCATTTTTCTTCTCTCCCTGCTGTGTCGGCCAACGTGCCCGAATACATCCATGCTGTCCTCGTCGAACATGGCGGCAATATTTCCATGTTTGACGCTGCCATTCCCTTGGTTGAATTATACAAGTCCCTTATGCTGCATGCATTCCTCGTCCTCAAACAAATTATTCATTAAGTTGATTATCACTGTGCTCTACCTCGCTTTCCCGGACCGAAGGCGTCGTGGAGTGGGATTGGTTCGCTTCTTCTCTCCGGCTATCCGCGCCTTCTTCGCACGTTTCCCGACCTTCTCGCCCTCCACTTGCTCGTCCGCCTTCCGCTTGGTGCAAAGAAAGAGAGCCACGTAAACGGTGTTGATCATGGCGGGAGATTGCAAGAGAGGGGCAAAGCTAGCCAAACACAGTGTCACAAGTGGATCGAAAGGTTACACATTCAAAGCAAAGGGCTCGAGATCAACACCAACTGGTACTTAGCACCGGAGGATAAGATTCTCTGCCAGTGGATTGAATCGGACCTGAGATAAATTCCTGGTTCAGGCCCATGACTTGGAATTAATTGAAGTGGGCCGGATTTGGACCGAGGGGAGAAACGAAGACCCATTGCCATGATGAGAATCTTCGCAGGTTTGAAGAGGAGGCACCCTGTGTGACGACGTGGCAGTAGAAGAATAAGCACGGCCGGCAAGTAGCCGTCAATGATAGTTCCGGCATCTTACGGCACTATTTCGGGCTCGACCGCGACGAATCCAACCTACCGGTAGGAATTCCCAGTCGGCCAGCGGTAAATTGCGAGTATCCGAGTGCACCCTAGTCATAGCCGCCCATTCGCTGCCGCTGACTGACGCAGACATGATTCTGACATGTACCGGTACTGATGTTCGTAATTGACGCTGAAAAGTGCCGATTTTGCGCCGCAAGACCGACGCAGGTTGACGCAGGTTGACGCAAATTGACGCAGACTGACGCTACGGTGAATTTTGGTTTCCAGCGGCCCGAGCACCGTATATTGGTGGTTGTTACGACGGTCATTTTAGGTGCCTATCACCCTGGCAGAGGGCGCTACGAAAGTTGAGGTGAGTTCAACACCTGACGCAAATCAAACTGACGCTGACTGACGCATACATTGACGCTGCATGCATCAAAATCTCTTTGCTCAATTTTGTCGGTGGCAAATGTTCCGTCAGAATGGAGGGTTTTGAATTCTGTCACTAGTAATTATCGTATTTGGTTGACACCTTGCACGGCACAAGATAACCACGTTTACCCGCTTTATTGAGGATTTCTTCCAACTAACTTGAATTGGGTGGGCTACTGGGAACATCCCAGGGAGTAATTGACACAATATCGGCCGTAATTCCGCAGGCATGCCTCGAACACTGTTTCCGTCTCGACCGGTACTTGTTGAATAACTCGGTTAGGTCACAAAATACAAGAGTTTGAGCATAACCAGGGTGTTCGAAATATGTACCTGCATCGTTTGAGCTATTTATCTCGATATTTATTGGGTGCTAGTTGAGATGGCAAGAATGAATGTTGCAGAGTGGCTGTGTCACTACTCCCCAAGACGATACAATCCGCGGTCGCATTCCGTGAATGTTTGCATCTGGTCCAGTAGGAACGACCAGGTCGAGCTCTGAACACTGTTGTTAAGTTGAGAAGTCTACCTAAAGCTTGGACATGGAGAGTTCAACCTTGGTTGAACGAGGAGATGCGACACGGCGGTGAAGTTTGAGAGATAATTGCGGTTAGTGCGGGAGCGGGCAGCACGATGGGTAAACAGTGGCTTGATAATTTTGTGAGAGTTTTGTTTTGCTAGGAATTGATTTCGGAGTGCCGCAGACTGACGCGCAACATTGATGCAGACGAGACGAAAATTGACGCCAAATTGACGCAGATGGAAAAATAATTGACGCAGACAGCGGCAATATTGACGCTGTGTCACGGCGCATGAGTGCCGCTGACTGACGCAGACAAGCGCCGGTAATGACGCTGCAGCGCCGGTACTGACGCTGCAAAGTGACATATTGACGCTGCATGCGTCACAAGATTGACGCTGCAAGTTGTTTGACGCTGTTTGATTGACGCAGACTGACGCTGCACCGAGTTTTATTTCAAGTTTTTGAAGACCAAGCTGGGGGATTTTCATGATTATTACGACGTGGAAGGATGTAGCAAGGCTACTGCTAGGTCCCTACCACAGGGAAGAGGGCGCGGAGGGCATTTCAGGTGAGTTCAACATGTGATCAAATTTGATTGACGCAGACTGACGCTAACATTGACGCTGCATGCGTCAAAGTCATTGTTGCGTCAAAATCCCTTTGCCCGTTAGTTGCGGACGAGGTAAAACGCGCCTTGTTTGCGTATTTGAACACTCTAGTATATTGTCAATTGCGGAGGTTAACGAGGTGTAGATGTAAATCACCTCTGCTCTTGGCTCGCGCGGCGCTCTGACAGGTAATGACCCTGGATCAGATTCATCGTGAAAACGCTGAACCCCGCTGCGAACACAAAGAGTGAGCAACGGCGCGCTAGTTCGAAATGCAAGCTCACTCTCCAATGCACGGGCCGCGCGTGGGAGCATCCAGAACTCGGTGCCGTCCCACCCCATCGCGCACACGTCTAAGTCAAAGTTGAGCAGCACGGCCTTGGGCGACCGGACGAGCTTGAGTACGACTTGCACGCGGCGCAGCGGGTAGCGCGAGTAGAACGTCACAGTTTTCGAGTTGCGGACGACGATCGCGGGTGCCCCTGCCGGGAGGTTCGCGCGGAAAGTTTCGAAAAGGTGTTTGAGCTTCGCGTTGGCGGCCGCCGGCGCAAGGCCGTACATGTATACGTCGATGTCGGAAGTGGCCCACTGCTTCGCGGCGTCTGGAACGCCGTCGAGGGCGAGGAGCGCCCCGAGGACGATGCCCCCGGTGACAAGGACGTTGCTCCAGTCGAGGCCCTTGAGGAGCCCATCCGAGAGACGGTCGAAGGTGCGCTTGAACGCGGCGGTAGAGGGCTGTATATCGATTGTGGGGGCGCGGGCGCTGCTGAGGACCTCATAGCCGGGCAGATTCGTGGGGCGCACAAGGGAGCGTGCCGCGTGGGTCTTTGTGGAGGACGGGAAGACAGCGTCTGAGTCGGCGAACGTGATGAGGCCACTGTGCCAGTCGTCTCCGAGCCGTTCTCCGTCCGCAAGGTATTTCTCATGCGTAATGATCCTGGAGCTTCGTGAGTTCTGCCGAAAAGAAAGAAGAAAAAACAGCATGCGCACCATTCATCTACATCTTTGACCAATTCTTCCGCGCGCGGCTCAGCCTTCTGGCGTTTCTTGGGTGGGCCTTCCAATTGAGCCTCGAGACGCGTCCATCAGCCATTTAACAATCAGCTGGGAGCTTGTTTGGCCTTGTGACCTTGTGACAAGCTCACAAGGTCAAACGAGGTCAAATCGTAAGAAAAAACCTCTCGAAAATTTCAGCATAGAGTGGGAAAACCTTGTGAAATATTGGAGGATGCTTCTTACAAATTCTTATGGCCATACCATACCTGGTCATGGTGATTGGAACAATTCATTCCGAATTTATACCACTACACGGGGTCGAACGAGTGACCTTGTGATATCGAGACATAGGTTTGTGAGCTTGTGAGCTTGTGCGCATTTTGGTGGGGCTTGGGACCTTGTCTGACCTTGTTTGACCTTGTACAAGCTCACAAGCTGAATGTCAAAAGTCTGATGTCAGCGCCTGGCGCATCAAGGCGTACGACATCGTATGCCACTCCCAGATATGCTGAGAAAGAATGACATCGCTTAACTGATTCAACGCGTCAACCGTCTGAGGGATTTGTTCCTGCGACGAATCCGGGAGGACAAGAGCCTTGCGGGGAGCCGAGATGTACGTGTCGTAAGATTTGAGCTGGTGCTCGATGGTTTTGCGCGCGAGAGCCGAGGAGTGGCTCAAGTTCTGTTTGCTGAGCAATTCGTACAACGCGCCTGGAGCGGCGGTCGAGATTACGGGTCTTGTGGTCGCGTTTGCGGTGTAAACTGAGGCATATGTGAGCGAAGAGCAACTCCTAGGAGATTCTCGCGTACCCAGGGCCATGAAAGTCGAGAACAAAGAAAATTTTCTGGAGGCCACGCGTCGATTGCATCAACTGCCGGGTGATGTCGCTGATGAACTCAACCTCGCAATGAGCACTGCATGTAATTAGGCCGATAATGCGTCTGAACCGCAACGAGTCCATGCTCTCCGTGGAAACGATCGCCTTTCACCTGGGAGTTCTATCAGGCTGCGCATTGGACCATCACTCTGTCAATCATGCAGTCAACATTAGTCTCTTATAAACAGATGCTATAACAATTTTCGCTCGTACCTCGCGTGTTGTAGTCTGTCGAATACCTGACAGCTGTCATTGGAGGTCGACCTTATTACGTAAACATCGGAGTTTAAAAAATGTACGCGTTCTGTCACACACCGTTACACGCCGCTTCGACGCGTCTTTCTCCGCTTCCTCGGCCACAAGCAGCATAAGACACGCGTCGGCCTGCTCTAGGTACTGATACAAGTCACCAATGGAGGGTGATCCGCCGCCGTCGCAGCCGGTTCCCAAAGTTCGGCCATGGAAGCGCATGATACCACTCACCATTCCCACCATTTCCCCGCCGGGATCTACTCCTGGATCCTTTTCAGCGCCTCATACTCCTATCACCCCAATCTCATCCACATCTAGTACTCAGGCACCTCTCCGTGCACCCAGGCGCACACAATGGGAGAAAGTCGATGATGTGTTAACCTCCTACGGCTTCCGCAATCTTGGCGACTTTCTTGCCACCCTCTTCCATGATCATGGCTCTGATGCCGACCCTCGAACACCCCGACATACAGCTTCAGTCGCAGCATTTCTTCAGGGAGCGTCTACCTTCAAAATGGCCGATCTCCTCGCGCTTATCTACGATCACCCACAAAGTCGGCCGAAACGGAAGTACTCAGATCAGGTTTCCGCCGCCTTCTCACCCCACACACCACTCGATGATATTCGCTATGCGCGTCCTTGTTTAACTGCATGGGCTACTCGAACTGTGGGGGACGAAGTGTATCGTCGCATTGGGCGGCTTGCTAAAAAGAGTGATGATCCGGAAAGCCGCAGACATGTCCGTGCCACGACGAACAGAAGGAAGAAAGGTGCTCGAGTCGCAACATGGGACGATACAAGGTTCACAATTCAGGGCCTTGCTGACCAGTATCGAGAAGCGGATGAATTTCTCTGGTACCTCACTGAATGCTTCTGCGCGCCACGTGTGAAAGGGAAAGTGGTCGTCAGAAAGCGTCGTCCACACCATGCTGTACGTTCTGCCACTGTTTCAAGGCTTATATTTCGGACTTATTTGTCGCTTCTTGTCTAGATACAAGTCGGCGCCATTAGTCCCTTCCTCATCAGTCGAAATTCATTTGCTAGCGGCGACCTGGCTCTTCCGCTGGGAATTTGGCATTTTGCCTGCAAATCTCACGTGGACGTCAAGCGGGTTTATTGCCGCTTTGGCTCCACCGTCAGCGATACCACAGCTCGCAATGCCCTCAACTCTATGAGCGCAGCCGATCTCAGTGAACTGCGGGAGCGTGTGCGGGACGCAACTGAGCGCGGTGAAGCTGATCACTCCAAAATAATCGACAACGTGCAGGAGAATTCTCCGGTCTATGAGCACGGTTTAGGCCGCGAGAACCAGCTCAAGGTCGGGACTGCGT
Source organism: Mycena rosella (assembly GCA_029378255.1). Lineage (NCBI taxonomy): Eukaryota > Fungi > Basidiomycota > Agaricomycetes > Agaricales > Mycenaceae > Mycena > Mycena rosella. The sequence goes on along the minus strand of JARKIE010000059.1, from coordinate 333,697 downwards.
GCACGACAGTCCGCCTCTTGGATTGCAAGCCCGGCGCCTTCAATGCCGCAGATCATATCGGTCGTGTCGTACAGCAGGCACGCCAGACAATGACGACAGAGAATGTCTACGAAAGCATTGACTGGCCTCACAACTGGAGCGTCGCCGAACTCCAATTCACCGCGTCCTTGCCGACTACGCACCTGATTTAAACTTCCTACTTCCAGAAATCTCGGCCCGATTTCGCGCTCCACCCATTGCGAAGCATCGAATAAATCCCAACCGCAAAACTCCGGTCCAACCAGTTGGGACAAACGGTGAACGAGAAGTGGAAACACAGGGGATGGCACGCACGCTGCTCGACTTCGATCAGCAGAGTGGCATCAATCCAGACAAATGCGACAATATTTTGTCCTGGGTCCGAGGCGACGGAGCATCTCATGCGACGATCATGCGTCTGAAGAAATATCTTGCAGTAACGCCCAATATCTATAAATCCTTCCGCAACGTCATAAGCACACCGGAGACGTGGCATACAAAAGCTACCGACCTGAACGCTTGTGCGTCGAACCACTACGGGCCCGCGGCCTCCAAAGATCCTTCCTCCCTCTCCCGCAGCTCGAATGCAGCGAACATGAAACGACCGACGGACCTGAAGAAATGTGATTTTTATCCCACCAGTCGCAGCATGACTATGATCTGGGACGCGCGAGTGCTCGATTGTTGGCGGTAAGTATTCGATGCTCTGTGCTGTTCCATATCATTCTGATGAATTGCCAGGCTTATCTTGGGGATCGACTCCGACTCGGAAATCGTTGAACACTTTGCACAACTCGCAGAAATCGATTGCTTGCCGACATTAGACGAGCTCCTTGACCACGCTAAGGTTCTGCGAGAGCGGTACGCATCCCAAGTGGCATACGATCAATCACTATCCACCGAGGACCACGACGAAGCCAGTTCTCGCTCGAAAATTCCTGCTGGTTCTTCGTGGATACCAGCTTGCGCACCGGAAGCATTGTCCGCACAGCCCGATGCAGACGCTGACCAGGATATGTCGGCTTTACCCGACGAATCTTAGCCTCACGACGCTGACGAGGGACCGCCGCATGATGCCGTGTCAGATATGCCGGACCTGCTGGATATCCCCGACGACTCTGCTCCTGCAGAAGTTGAGCCTCTGCACGGCGACGAGGATGCCCCACCTCCAGAAATCCCCGCCGCCCCCGAACCGAAGGACGAGGGGCCCAAATTCTACAAAGAAGCCCCAGGATTCGACGGGGACAGAGTCCTCAGCAACACCATTTTATTTCTAATGGAGTTCGGTTGGTGGGTCGAATTAAACTATGCTATTCCGGAGGGAGATGTCGGTAGGGTTATGGAAATCTTAAAGGTAAGTACTGCGATCGTCCAACTACCAATTATGATTTCTAAACTACTTAAAGATTTATATCTTCACGTTTGCGGGAACCTCAAATCAGAACTACATGGGCTATATGCTAGATCTGTACGCCCTGCTTCAGTTCGAGTGCTCACCCGACCTCAAGGACGCACTGCTGAATAACTGGCTGATCAAGCTCACCGAGGAGATCGGAAAATTCATCGAAGGAGACCTCATGCAGGAACACTACAATCGATGGCTCGAAGATATGGTCCGCCGCTGTGGCGGGGAATTCGACGACAAGTTCTACAGGCAGACGATAGCCCCGAATGTCCAGCATTTCCTGCAGATAAAGGAGGACATTGAATCTGCCTTCGATCTCAAGCGCCGCGGTAAAGCACACACGTCCCCTCACCTTCGTGACGAGACCAAGGTCTTGCTGTGCATGTACAAGGAAGAAGAGCTTCACTTCTTTCGCTCGGGGCGTACCATGGGTCACGCAGCAGTCAATAGATTTGACCGCGGTTACCAAAGGCTCGACGAAGGTAAGATGGCAGAGTTCCTTGAACGCAGTGCGGTGTACGCCGAAATTGTGCGTGACATGGAGATCATTCGCAACGGCGCCCCGGAAAGCCAAGCAATTGACGTGGATCGCGCCAGTCCAGTGCCGTCTGAAGCCTCGTCTTCTCGCGACTCCGACAACGGTTCTACTGCATCACACCCATCCATCCACTCCTCGTCCCATTCCCACCCGTCCGGCGGCTCCAACCATGGTTCCAGTTCCCCGCACGCCTCCAGTCGCCCAGTATCTGCGAGCTCGGGTCGCAGCTACTGTTCTAGCGCTGCTCGTTCTGCTGCGGATTCAGTTCAGGAGTGGGATCTGGTTGATCACAGTGACGACAAACTTGTTAGCGGATCCGATTTTGCCGTAACCGTGGACAATGCGACGGGCCGCCTGAACGCTGATTGGTACGAGGAAGAGGAGTTTGAATCGGTATTGGAACGGTTGTGCGGGCCAGAGGAGGAGTTGGAATCGTCTGAAGAGGAGGACGAGCCTCAGAGCAGCGAGTACGAAGAAGGATCTGACGACGAAACTTGAATCAAAGACCGCAAAGAGAAACAATGGATTCGAACGGACATCATTCTGTTCCAGCAGCCTGTCTCCGCGATGTCCTATATGGTGGTCTATATGTTGCAGCGATGACGTTGGAAGCTTCTTGTTTCGCTCGGGGCGTGGAGCTCGCTCCCGGTTTGTCAGCTCCACCAAAATGGTCTTTTTACGCTTTGGAGGAGGCGGAATGGGCGATGAGCGCGGGTGTAGGTCGACCTCTTCGCCGCTACTCGAACTTTCCCCAACTTCTTCCTCTTCGTCTTCCGAATCTGAACACCGCATACCCTTCTTGGCCCGGCGAGTCGCCTTCTGTCTCGCGTTTTTGTTGCGTCGGGCTGCCTCCCGTTGAGAGTTGATTCCGGTCTGTATACTTTTGATAACATCGTAGAGAGGGCCGACATAACTAGGCGCAAAAATCCATGAGTTTATCACAGTAGCGAGGGTTGTGGAGTTCAGAGACAGAAGATGGTCGAGTATGATGGTGGAAATGGAGGCGGGGAAGAAAGAAGATCTGGGTCGGTTTTGGTGAATTATATCTTTGCGCTCTGCAAGCCGAACAGTCTCTCCGAATGTGGCAAGGGAGGCTGCCGCTATGCCTCGCTCTTTTTTCGTCAACTTGAGCTTTTTCTGTGCTGCGGATAGCGGCTCTTGCATAGCGACGGACGGGGTGAATGGGGGTAGAGTGATCCCGGATGGAAGTGGTGAAGGTGGGAAAGTCAGTGAAATTTCCCGTCGCGCAGCACACAAGGAGCATGGAAGGCGTCGTTTGGTTGCAATACAGTCCAGCGTGCTGGTTTCCATGGGCGGATTCTGGTATATCCGATTGATCGCAGCGATATAGCACCGTTTCTCGATGAGCAACAGAGCTTTCGCATGCTCCATGGGCTTGATCTTCTTTTTACATCTAGGTTTCCCTGTTTTGGGGTTGATTTGCGGCGCTGCCGGCGGGGCATCAAGGCCTAAATGACATATGAGATATTTTTGAAGCATTCAAACAACAGGGACGTACCAGCAATTTGCTTCTCCGCATCAGCCAAAACACTCGGCTGGAAAAAAACGACTCCGCGAGCGGCGGTGTCTGGATTCCTCCCTACGCGACCCTTCTCCTGCCACATCTGATCAACAGTTTCGGGAAAGCCAAGGGACAGGCTATCAAGCAAGGATTTCACATTCAGGCCGTTCGCAAATGCAATGGTCGCGATCACAACTTGACACCTCGGGTCTTCTTCCAGCAGTCGCAAGATCTCCGAATTATCATCGAACGACCGGAGGGAGTGATACATTTGAACCCGTTTCAAACGATCCGCTCCCTCCGGCTGAGCCTTCCATAGATAGACGAAGACACGGAAGACGTCGGCGATAGTGCGACAGTGAATCACGGTTTTGCGACCAGAGTTCAGGTAGGGAATCAGGGCCGGGAACTCCTTGCCTCCCAGTCCGTGCTCGAGAGGTTGCATGATAAATTGGGTATTGGGACGCTCGTTGGAACTCCGAAAGACATAGAAGTCTTTTCCAGACATGCCGAGGCTCCGTTGTATACTAGTGGATGGAGGTCCCGGCTGAATCGTCGCGGAAAGGGCCATGATCGAGACACAAGAGGGGAGGCGACCGCGAAAAAAGGCGCGATATGCTTGAATAGCGGACGAAACTCCGTGCCCCATTCGTTGATCAGGTGAGCTTCATCGACACATCCATAGACAATGTTTGTACGAAAGGTGTCGGAGGCGGATATTTCGCGCCAGGCCTTGTCCCTGAGGTGCTCAGGGTCGACGCAAACGACACTCCAAGTTTTGCACTCCGAGATTTCGAGCACGAGGTTACGACCGCTTTGCGCGCATCCGTGATTGTATCATGGCAATACGCCAATGCGGGGACATTCAACTTCTTGAGCTCAAGGACCTGGAAGGAGTTACAGTGCGTGGAAAAGATGCATAGTATGCATCGTACGATATTTGCTGCCAGGCCCTTGGTCGGGGTTATTACAAGTCCCATCGGAAGTGCGCGGACCGGGAGGTTAGGATATAAGTGAGGGTTACGCGCCATCTCTCTGAGAACAATGATTGGTACCGCAAATGTCGCAGATTTGCCGCCTCCCGTTGCCATCGAGCAGAACACATCTTCGCCGTCGAGGACACGAGTAATGAGCTCGCTCTGTGCGGGATAGAGGCCGTTTTCCCACTGTGGGATGAGCTTCTTGACGATTTCTTTGAGGGTACGACGGCCTTTAGGGCCTCTCCATTGATATCGAGAGGCCATGGGAGGGTTGAGCACAAAGCTGAGCCTGAGGGAAGGGAAGAGAGCAGCAGAGCAATGACGGCGCGGATAAAGGGGCGTGGGAATTAAATTCAAGCTCCGAAGTTTACGTAATAAGGTCGACCTCCAATACATCAGCGCACGGTTAACTACAGACTAAGTCAACATGGAGTCCTGAAACGGAAACTCTCCAAATGCGACCAAATATATTATATGGACCTTACCTCGATTGTCCCTTCAATGCCATCTGTCTCTTGACCAGACGCCTCACCGCTCCTCGTCCAATTCTACCCCAACCCGAGCCTTATTCCTCGTCAAGCCCTTTTCAAGCCAGCCTTACGTTCGTCGTCCCCGGCCTGCGTGGCACCGGGAACCCAAGTCAAGAAATATGAAAGATCGCACGAATCAGGGAGGCTCCAAAGTTTATATTCTCCGAGGATACGTGATTAATCATTAGATAAATTGGCTCGGTCACTCGTATTTGCCTTCTGCTACTGATGCGGCCATATTTCCTGCCCGAATTCTGTGGCGTAGAACAGAGCACTGCCTTGGCAGTATTTTAATGCCCTATCCGGTGTTCCGGGCATGGTCCTGAATCGGGCTCTGTAGAAATCTCCGACGGGAAAGTTTACTCCCGGTGGGAATATAGATACTAACATGGAGGGTCGTGACTGTTCTACCGTCCGTGCGCCCTCAATCACAGGGTATCGAGTACCCGACGGTCATTTAATCGTCAACGGATCTCTTCCCAAAGCCTTGCTTACCCCGCAGTTATGAGGCAATTCCAATCCATTTCCGCGCTGGTACGGTGCGGAGACTCCACTGGTGCGTTCTGGTGGTCTTCTGCCGAATGATATCCGCTGATGAAGATGCTATAATTGGCTTCAATCACCCGATTTGGCCCACCTTACCTGGCCATGAGATTCAATCCTCTAACTTGACTGCTTCCCCGCGTCATATCCTCTGACTGGAACTGCTGAGAAGACCATCTTCGCCCGTGATGCGCGCAGGCTGGCTGAGGTCTTTTCCTGGCATGTGAGCCATTGGAATTCTCTGATAAAGCTCGGGTACTTGCAGCCCGGCCGTCTGGCCATCCTCACAGCCATCCTCACACAATGATTTCCCATATACTCCTTCCAGTTGCTGCAACGTTCCTCTGCTATGCGTTGTATCATGCGGTGCAAGTCATTTACCGCGACCTGACCTCACCCCTTCGTCACGTCGTGGGTCCCAAGAGTCCCAGTTTCATTCTCGGGAACTTCAAGGAGATGGCGGTATTTTTTTCGAGCTTGCCCTAACTATGTTCACTGAACGTCTTTCCAAGGACGACGCCCGGCTGACTGCCAAGTGGCGAGAGCAGTTTGGTGCGAACTTTGTGTTCAAGGGTCTGTTCAGTGTGCGCTACCTATCTTCATTCTCTCCAGATCGTTATTGATTTTAGCCATAGATCAGCGAATTGCACACGTCCGACCTTAAAGGTGCCAGCTATTTCTCGCTGCCTCCTATAATGCAGAGATCACTTACGCGCTGGATTAGCTATCAATCATATCGTGAACAATAGCTCCGTGTACCGCAAGGCGGCATTTACCCGTGACAGTTCCACGCGCTTGTTGGGTAAAGGTATGTAGATGTCTCGCTAGAAAGGAATAACGACTCTCAATCCGCGCCAGGAATTCTTGCAGTCGAGCTGGATGACCATAAGCGCCACGTCAGTTGCCCATCCTTCCCAACTTCCTCTAGCTAATGCAGCTAACACAGCGACGGGTCATGGCAAGTTGAATTTATAAAATACCATGCAGCGGACCACTTCATCCCCTGCCTCAGAATCCAGCTTTTGGTGTCGCCCAGATCCGTGTCGTCACCGAAGTGTTTGTGGAGAAGGCCATGCAGGTATATCTGAATTCAATCTCCCCCATTTCCCTTGATGACGCCCTTGTAGCTCCGTGATATCTGGGCCCGCCAGGTTACGCAAGAAAATAACGAATCTCGCATCGAGGTTCTTTCCTGGCTGAGACGTATGACATTGGATGTTATTGGACAGGCTGGTGCGTCATGTTATTGCGGTCGTAACCCGCAGTCCGACCCTGGAGTTGATTCATGAACGCAGGTTTCGACTATCAGTTCGACACGCTCGAGACAAAGGGAAAACCGAACGAGCTTGATGAAGTCTTCACCGAGATGTTCCATTCCCCGCACGCCAAAACATACAACGCTTTCCGACTCGCGCAGTCTATTGTACCGATCCTCAAACTCCTGGTACGTATCGCCACTTTGATTGCTGCGCAAGGCTTATGCGCTTTATTCCCATAGCCCGTTCCAGGAAGTCAAGTCCTGCAGACCGCGCGCACGAAAATGCAATCCATCGGGAGCCGCATCGTGTCCAACAGCAAGGCCGCCATCAAGGCCAGCCAGGACGATAAATCCCTGGGCGGCCGCCGAGACCTGCTAGCTATTCTTCTCAAAGCCAACCTATCTACAAATCTCCCAGAGAGCCAGCGGCTCAGTGATGCTGAAGTCATTGCGCGTGAGTACGCTTTGTTTTTAGACAAAGTTGAGATTACTAACAACAGCGTGCAGAGTTGCCTACCTTTTTTTTTGCAGGCCACGAAACCACGAGGTCGAACGTTCTCCTTCGTTTGTGCGCGAGCTGGCACTGATTCTCCAGTTATTCTTCCCTGCAGCGCAGCAACTTCTTGGGCATTGCATGCACTCTCCCTGAACACCGGGGCCCAAACCAAACTTCGGGAGGAGCTTCAAACTATTTCAACCGATAACCCAACAATGGACGAGCTCAACTCTCTACCTTATCTCGAAATGGTTCGTTCGCTCTAATATTTCTGTTAAGTTCGACCTCATCGGAGGCGCAGGTCGTGAGGGAGACCATGCGTGTGCATGCACCTGCTGTGTTTACTCAACGCATGGCGATGGAAGACGATGTGCTACCTCTGTCGAAGCCGTACGTTGACAAGTATGGGAAATCGCACGATAGTCTCCCGTCAGTGTTCCGGGCTAGTTGAAGATCTACAGCTGATTATCTGTAGGATACCCAAAGGACACATGATACACATCCCCATTTTGGCTGTCAATACCGACAAGGAGATCTGGGGGGAAGACGCGAACGAGTTCAGGTGGGTGTTGAGGTAACTTTGGAAATCATGTTGACTAACCAGGGCTCAACAGACCGGAGCGATGGGAACAGGTTCCAGAGGCCGCCAGCGCAATCCCCGGTGCATGGGCGAACCTACTGACCTTCTTCGCGGGCCCTCACAATTGCATCGGCTTCCGCTTCTCTCTCGTCGAGTATGAGCAGTCCATCGCTTAACATTTGAGTCCTGGCTAAGTTTATCACGACAGAATGAAAGCCCTACTCTTCACCCTGATCCGCGCGTTCGAATTTGAACCGGCGGTGCCGAAGGGTGCAATTGGCCCTGTCACCCTAGGTTTGCTTCAGCGACCTACAGTGCTGACGGAGGCAGGAAAAGGATCAGGCCTTCCTCTGATCGTCAAACCAGTCAACGCCCAAGGAATCTAAGGCGGTTCCTCGCTAGACTGGTCTTGCGTCTGTCCGCGCCGCGTTACGCTATCTAGTCATTTATGTCCTTTTATTTCTTATGGTATTTTTCTTTCTACGTTTCTAAGGATGGCGGGACAGGCTCGATCGGTCCCGGAATAATTTGAGACTTTATGTTGAAATTAAGGAAGTTTGTTTAATTCGACGCGCCGGCCGGAAGGCGATGCCATACATCGTCAGGATTCGATGTGTCCTGCGATTTACGGCTGAAGGTTGGATAGAAGGTTGCGTAGGCGTTCGGGAAAAAAAGATAAATTACAGAAAACTCACCGTGAAATCTTTATCGAGTTTGCGCAACAAACTCGAGCCCGTCCGTTACCAAATCTCCCAGAAGTTCGGACAGAAGACGTTCCGCTGGCCATGAGATGCTGGGGAGGCTACGGGGATCACGAGCGAACCGGAAAGATTTGAATCTTGTGGAGCCATTGCTTCGCCCATACCATCTCGCCTGCAACATCTTTATCACTTCCGGGTAGGGTATTTTGGACCAGCATTGCTCGATACAGAGGGTATCCAAGTTGGGCAGGAAGCCTGGATCAGTGGCAATTCGACTGAAGATTTGGATCAAATCCTTCGAGCTGGCAAGTCGATGCAGGTTCACTGCATTGACTGTTCCAACAGCTTCAAGAACAGGGACGCCGGCGAACGGCTCTGGACGTCCAAATGTTGGATCCGCGCTCAGTGATATGGAGCGCAACCGGCACTGGGATCGCGTGAGAAATTCGAACAACTTCCCAGCCGACGCTTCGTCAATGATGTCGAGGTGTTGGAGCGCCGGAAGGGTAAGGAAATATAAGAGGGCCATGTTGTTCTGCAGCGGGGCCGACAAGGTGAGGGTATGCAAGCAATCCAATCGAATCGGAGGCGGTGGCGCGCCGACGCGATGTCGGCCGAGGGTCACGGAGAGAATTTCGAGGCGATGAGTGTGGTGCAGGATCTCTACGCATTCGTATACGGATTGTCCGTTGCACTCAAGACGAGTCAACTGTGCCCATGGGAGCGAAATCCACCCCAGCGAAATGTCATGCAGTGCTGCCTCCCGGAGGTCAGGGGCGTCTGAGAACGCGGTGATGGCCTTCGTAGCGGCGCTACGGGCGCGAATATCGCCGTAGACAGACAGGTTCTGCAGAAGCGGGATGCGACCCTGAATTTCGGCCAGTGGGAGCAATATCGGGAGCTTTAGGGTGCAAACAAAAGTCCGCCATTGCACAGAGTGGGTTTGTCGGAAAAAAGGCCCGATGCTTGCAACGGATTTCGACTGAATACGACCTTGCAACGGCATATATTGAGCTCGCAGAGTGGACTACATTAGATTTTAAGTCGTTACGACCCAGCGTAATCAGTACGGTGGCTTACAACGGTTTATGGTGGCCTTGCGAGCTACAAACTCTTGGCCGCAGATTGGGAACTTGGCGGAATCTTGGAGCAGTGGGTTTGCAGCGCGCGCGTCTATCTGCTGTCGAAGGCATTATAAGTAGTCAGGCAAAGTCTCTACCCCAGCCGCCTACGGGGCATGTGATGGCAGATCAATGTTGTTTGCATCGCGTTCTCGCTCGCTCTTCTTCCACTCTAACTCTCACTCCCACTCTGAGTCTCACTCCTTATTAATAGTGGTGATTTTGCAGTGTAATAACCGCACGCCGATTCTGATTCGGCTGCTCCGAGCCTGATGATGTCATTACTCCACTCGTGGAGATAAATGCCCGTCCTAGCTCCACACCCTCTCTGACTCGTACCACCACCACGATCTCTTCCCTCTCAGCCTCTGCTCAATGCTGCCACCATCGCCCGCTTTCTCTGTGTCGCTGTCACTTGTCTTCGCCGCTCTCATCGCCTGTTCTCAGTGTCTTTGATGTTGAATGCCACAAGGTGTGTTCGCCCCGGTCCTTCCAGTTGAGCTGTGTACCCTTGTGTACCCCAAGAGTCTATCTATCACATTTGACGGGCACCCCCTGGGGCTATCACATCCCCATGCCAACGACTCGCTCGGCCGAGTCGTCTCCTGCCTCACCCGTGCGTTCACTAACTCGAATCCATCGTTCACGCGCTCACGTATTATTTAGACTTCATTTCAATTACGTCCCCCGCCGCTTGCCTCAACGGTGTGTTCTCTAATTTGAATCTGTCGTTCTCCCACTCATACATGATTTGATGGAGAACTTGCATGTGCGGCGACCATCAACTCCGTCGGCTCTGACCCAGCAACATCAGTCACCAGCGCCTGACACACAGTGTGATTGTTCCTCAGGGAGGGGCACGAGTCACGACGAGTGCACCGGGGGGGTTGAATATGACGCCATAGATGTACGCAAGTGGCTACCGTTCCGGTAGCCTGCCCAATATGTAATTTTTTTTTTGCCCCTCCTGGTGGGCCCGGTTGCAACGGATTATGGCTCAATACGACCAGTCATAACTAGATATGGCTCTCATACAGTTACAACAATGAGATGGTATTCAGCGGGTTGTAATCCCCAAATGGTTTAGACATGTCCGTTACAATGTAAGGAATGGAATACAACCTCACAACAGTTTACAATGGCTCACACGCCGTTACGCGCAATCCAGGATTTTTCCGACATTGCCAACGTGGCAAACAGAGAACCTGTGTTGAAATCGACGCCTCTGGTATCTATATCCAAAGGGCGGCCGCCAGCACGCGCAAGCCAGAACTGGAGGAGTTTTGGAGTGTTCGCCTGCACACGAGTCACTTTCAGTCTTGACCATAAAGCATGGAGCGTGAGGATAATTTCACGCCACGCCGCGCACACGCGGGCTAAAAGGAGGGGCCCTCCCTCTGCCCGGGGAAATTTTACGAGCCAAGGGCCTTCCCGGTCCGAGTCTGCACCGGCAGCGATATAGTCCATGAAAATTTGGGCGGCGATTTCGGGTGGAATGGAGAGGATCGGATAGACAATGGAAGCGATTTCCCGTGCCATCGCGTTACGCACGGCCGCTAGCCCGCCGAGGCTAAATTTGACCTCCGCCATTTTGGTTTGAAGCCTTTCGCGTTCCTGCTGTCCTGCCGCCGAGTCTGAATCTGAGCTCCTCCATTCTCTCTTGAAGCCTTTCCATTTCCGTGTCGATTTCGGCGACACGCGTCCGCAGGGCATCGTTATCGGGGAGACGTGGGGGAAGATCCAGCTGAGATGCCATGGACACTGGACAAAGACTGGATGAGTGCGAAAGGCAAGTCAGGAAAGAAAGGAGCAGAATGAGAGACACGACCCGCAAATTCGATCGATCACGGCACTCTGAATTCCGCCGCACCCGTGTCCAATTAGGTGATTTTGATGGGCGGCAGGAATGCGGCCATCGAGCCTTGATCAAAGGCTTGCCGGCTATACTGCAGGAGAGGACCAAGACTATTATGTTCAGAAGACTATCAGAAACAACTAACCAAAGGTACATTACCAGTTGTTCGTGCCGTCCTTCCTTGTTGCGAGGTCTTGGGTTCAAACCACTAAATCACTATTATTATCCCAGTCCCAAATAATCTCTTGTCCCCGCCAAGCCTGCAAACACGAGAATTTCGGGAGAAAGCGCGAACGAGCCGATGGCGTTTGGACAGGGTGGCCTTGATTGCACACCAAGCGCTCGGGGGCCCGGGGTCCGCCGAACCGGGGATCTTAGCTAGCACTCTTCGCGCACACCACGAAATGCCTAGTGAAAATTTCTTATTGCTGAACCTTTAGGTTTGGCTCCCCAGGGGAAGAACAATTTTGTCCATCAGTTTTTGATCAGTTTGTCATGCACAATTGGTCATCGCAGGAAAAAACATCGATAGCACGGAGCTAATGAGAAATAATAAGCAATAGAGCTTATTGGCAACTGGTGAAATACGGATTTCATTACATTAAGGAAATGGTAGTTTTGTACTGTGGAGTAGAAAAACGAGAGACGTGTTTATTTTTACCGCTAGCTCATCCTAATTAGTCGCCGTGACATCCGGCCGGATATCCCAAAACGGAACCGCTGTCGGTCTTCCTCTTCGCCTTCGCGCTCGCCGCTTGTCGCGTCCCCGATGCTCCCGCCACGGCCGCGCACACTATCTCTTATCGCAGCTGTGGTGTACAGCTCCACAGGATGGACCACCTGAGTGGGAACAGCATCATAGCGCAATCATAGCCCGCTAAGCGGCCCCACAATCCCGCTCGATAAAAGGCGCGTGCTGCGCCCTGTGGACATCCAGCTAACAAGAACATGTCCTCGCACACAGACAACCCATGGGATCGTCTCATGACGATGCCTCCTCCTTCCCTGGCCGAACTCGCCTCCGATTTTGAAGGGTATTCATTCGACACTTCGGGCTGGGGCGAAGACCAAGAGATCGAAGTCACCTCCCTCCCTCCCCATATGGAGGCGCAGGTGGCGGCTGCTACTCGCGCCCTGGCTGCTCCGCCAGCCCCTGCGCTCCCCTGTCTCGACCTCAGCAGCTTCAGCACACCCAAACGCCAGCAGAGTACCCTCGACATCTCGCGCATCACCCCCGCTCTTAACTTGCCGAACCTCAACTCGTTCCCACCTTTCCCTGTCATCGACGCGGACCAGCAGAACGCATCCCTCCCCTACGTCCCCGACGTGCTCCGTGCTTCGCAGGTTGCCGCTGCCAGTGGGCGCTACGCCTCTGATGTTGCGGCGAACCGATCTTTCGGGGGCTTCGTGGGCAACGTAGAGGCGTCGGAGCGTCCCCCGACTATCGTGGAGAAGCCCCAGAGGAAGCGTGGCCGCTCGAAGAAGGACAAGGAGAATGAAGAGACCGGTGCGAGCAAGGGCTACACCGGCGAGGAGCTCATCACGCTCGCCCGCGTCGTTATCGATGCGGATCCCTTCATGCGTCCGCACGGGCAGAAGGGTGGCGCATGGCAGGAGATCACTGAGACCCTCCGCCAGCGCAACTTCCGCCCCACTTCGATCTCCGCCGCCAGTGTCCAGCACAAGGTCGAGGCGTTGGTAGCGTACAAGAAGGTGTGTGTCTGTTCTACTCTATTCCATTTCTCTAACACTTTATGTCCATAGGATCCTGCCGGAAAGCACAAGAATCTCGCAAACGTCATCGGGGAGGGCACAGCGGCCAGCATCACCATAGGTGCGCTCCTCGAGCGCCTCGAGACGCAGTTCGATGCTGCAAAGGATAAGTCGGATGATGCGAAGGTGAAGATTAAGAAGGTGTGCCACAGTAATCTTTCCTCGAGCATTGCCTGATAGTATTGTTACAGAAGAACGACGAGGATCGCGAGGGCGGCGAGGCCATTCGTCAGGCTTCCATGCGCACACTCCGCAAGCGCGCCCGCTCCCCCGACTCCTCCGACAGTGATGTGACCGACGCAGAGCTGTTAGGGTTTAGCGTATTGCGAGCGTTAGTCAGTAATAGATTACTGATGTTGTGAGTGTTGTTTCGGTAAGTAGTCGTAAGTCGTTAGAGCGTGTCTGAATAGAACAGATAGCAAGGTTCGTGAAATCTCAATGCGAGTGGCCTCAACTTAAATCAGTCACAGAATAACTACACAAAGGGGGACCTTGGTCTCAGTGGGCTATGCGCTTAACAAGAGAATACACAAGGCAGGGCTATCTTCTATAGGCAGCAAGGCTAGAAGAGTAGGTTGAATCAGCTATAGGCAGCAAGGCTAGCTTATTCGAGGGGTTGAAATGAGCTATAGGCAACTAGGCTAGCTTATTCAAGTATTTGAGTGTAATAGTACGATGTGGATTGAAGTAAAGAGTGGTGGTGCTGTCACATGAGGACAGGCTCTCATTATATAGCTAAGGAGTGTGGTTGCTAGAACATTCTACATAGCATTGGAACATTCTTGTGGTGCACTAGAATGTTCTTTCAAATGATTAAGGAATGTGTTGTGTGAATGTTCTAGAATATTCCAGTGAGAACAGGATAATACTCCGAGGATCTCACAGGTGCTGTGTAAGTAAAGAAGCATCTACATAAATCGGCCATGCACTAAACCATAGGGGCTAGTACTTAATTGATATGGAAACATGTGGCACATGGTTTCCGCGTGGGTACGAGTTCAAATCAAACTCGGATGGTTCTGATCAATATTGATGGATGTGAAGGTACTTGAGTTTAAGCCATTTAGACTCAGTCTGGGTAAAAGTCTCAGCCTCAGATAATGTTTAGAAGTGTGTCTTCACTCTAGAACCAAAGAGAGAAAGTATGAACCGGAAGGAATAGGAATTAATTCAAATACACTGTGAATTGTAATATTCCATAACAAGAGCCCGCCGCCGCTCCCGCTGCTTGCGCCGCCACCGCCTCTCCTGCTCGCACTGCCGCCGCTTCTCCCATCGTCGTCGAGGACGATGAGACGGACGACGACAAGGACAAGGACAGCTCCAAGAAGCCTAAGTCCAAGCGCCGCCGCCGTTTGGACCGCCGCTCCGGCTCCAGCACGGACGCCAATGGCCTCCTCGCGCTGATGAACAAGGAGAACGCCCGCCGCGCTGAGCACGATGCGCGCGTTGCGAAATCGCTCGAGACCTTCGTCAGCGACTCCCGCCAGCAGAAGATGGAGTTTACTTCACTTCTCAAGGAGTTGGTAGCCGGCGAGCGCAAGACGGAGGCAAATAAGGAGTAGATTCGGGCGTAGATATAAATAATCTTTGATATACAAGTAACGTAAAATTTTTATGTATGAGATTCAAGTACAACTAGTCGTGGAAATAATCCTCGAGTACGGGAGGTAGGCAGTCAAAGTATTGAGTAGTCTGGTTGGGCCAGATGCAGCTGAGTGCATTGGATAGAAGAACACAGACACGGTAGTAGCGGCCGACGGGTGATGAATAGATACGGTGCTTCCACCATGCGTTTAGAAAAGGCCAGTCACGGGTTATGTCGCCGAAGCCATGCTCAACCTCGATGCAACGGAGGTCATGGCTTCATTCCACAGGAGCTCTTCCTCGGTCCGATCTGCCCCCACAAAGGGGCTCAGCATGAGCGGGCTGACCCCGTATGCCGGATCACCGAAAATCTGGAAATAGCGATGGCGACTGGTGTGTTCTGCGTGGCGCCGGGTCGCATAGCAAACTGCACACATTTCTCGAGGAGATGGGATTCGGCCAGCAGTGCGTTGTCGTTACGCCGGCCTTCCATTGGTCCGAATAGGTGTCCGATGAGGCCATTGGGTAATTTGACGGCCTGGTACTTTGTCGCGTGGATTTTCTTGTAGCTGTTGTAAACAATACGCTGCCACCAAGTGGGACGGCATACACCACAAATGGTACAATCAATGAAACCCCAAACAGTGTGTAGCGGTGAGCCGCGGCGGTGGATTGCCGCCGCGTACTCGGTCAGGTGTTCGGGTGCAAGAACACCGGCTGTGTCAAACTCAAACAGGTGGCCCCATCGTTTGTCAAGATATTCCGAGAGCTCGTTTACGACCTCCGATATGGCACCCTGGGATCGGTTGTGGTTCATGGTCAGCTCATATATGTCTGCGGCTGATTTGAAGCGTGCGAGCAGTAAGGCAAGGGCCTCCACCGGAGAAAATGCATATCGCGAGCGTGTTCTAAAAGGCGCTGGGATGTCCATCACAGCTGCGAGATCGGCAATTTCTTCGGCGTAAAACCTAATGTGTTTGCGCATAAGCAAGGTATTACACATAGCTGCATGGAACTGACCGGAACTGATATAGGCAGTCGCGGGGAGCCAAGGACTTCAGCCAGTCCATTGTGATCCGTGTACCACCAATTTTGGGACGTGCAACCTCTGGTGGATGCGGAGTTTTTGGCCGAAAATGGTATAACATGCCGAGCCACGGGTCGTCGGGTTGGTCCGTGGCCTGCTGATAGACGTGGAAGAAGTCTCCGTCATCTGTATTGAGGATGGGAGCGAGTATGTGGCAGATGAAGCGTCTCAGTGGGCTGCGAGACATGGTTTGCGACAAGAGAGTTGAAGCAGTGCTGCGGCGCTGTCACTGGCGGTGGAGCGCGTTCGAATCCATCACCTGACCGTATTCTAGCCGAAGCGAGCTCATTCCTCAATAATGTTTTGCATTAAGTGGAGCCTCGAAAATCATTGGTGAAAAATTTTACACCAGTTGCCAATAAGCTCTAATCATTGAAATGTGAGTAGATTTTTACGACCTTGCTGCTTCGAATTCCTGAGCTCTAGCTTGTTGCAACGACGGAAGGCACAGCAAATCTGTTAAGTTCAATTTCGGTCATTAGTCATTTCCGCTTGATGTTCGGGCTATTATCCGTTGACGTGAGAATTACTCACGACTTGCTCAAGACGCGTCGATGCTGCCTTGCTGAGGATACTGAGACATGCTGTCAGACATTGAGACGCGTCAACAAACGCGCCAGGGTGTTATAGCGGCACATGGACTTCCTCAGCACCGTGTTTTGAGACCCCAATGAATAAATGATATCAAGGACCATCACAATCCGGGGCGCAGAGGCTACATAAATTATTCAGAGCAATTGAATGGGTTTTGTATGTGTTTGTCGGAAAATCCGAATTTGGGTGATAAGATGATATCAGGTCAAATAAGGCCTGATAAGTGCGTCAGGCATTCAGGGGAGTGATAAGGTTCAGTAATTTTTTATAATGATTGACCAGGCTGATCAGCCTTACGGGCCTTATAGGTGCTGATAGGCAGTTATCAGAGTGGGGTGGCGCAAACACAAAAGGACTGAGGCTTTCCTGCAAATCTTATGGTGGAACTGACGAATACAGAGGTTTGAAGGCCAGCCTAAAAGAGCACTGGGTATAAATGTGTGTATGATGTTCTCCAACTTGAAAGATCTGAGCTGTTCCAGTTTCGAGTTTGTTTTGAGGTTCTCATTTTCCATTAACCACTTTTCCATGTTTCCTTTAGTTCTACCGCGCGAGTCGTGAGATTGTGTCCGTGAGCTCAGCTATGGGGATATGGAGAAGTCCAGGGACCACAATTTACATAGTGCCTGTAAATTTCGATAATCCCTGGGCCCCGGCGTTCCTAAGCGGGACCGGCCGTGTAATACTACCTACCTACCTACCTACCTTTGAAGGAACCTTTATAATGTGAGTATTGAATTTAAGCTTTGTAGATGGGGTTGGGCCTAGATCAATTGAGCCGCGTAACAGTTTGTCCATGTTTGTTCTCAAGTAATTCTTAATCGGGACGGTGCACACTGCTCATCGAGGTCCGACTAGCTTAGTGAAAAATCCAGCTATCAAAATTCTGTCATAACATAACACAGTTTTGAGAATTCCAAGAAGATCTGTCTCCTAGATTTTTTGATCCATTTCATCGTCATCTCGAAATCATGAAAATGCCAGCCACTCAATTTGGCCCACAGAATGATGGTTCTGTCGGATCCGGCATAGAACCAAAATCTGGGAATTCTATCATAAGATAACACAGATAATATCCATTGGTTTTGAAATGCTTCTTCAGATATTTTTTATCTCAACAATGTGGCCCGAAACCGTGGAAATCGCGGCTCCCCGCCAAATGTTTACAGTGTTTTCCAAGTATCTCGCTTGTTACTTGAAAAATAGGAATTCCAGCGTAAGAAGACACGGAGGAGGAAATTCTCTACATGATTGCCTCCTCAGATTGGCGAAAAACCACGAGGGGACCGAGCAATTAGAGAAACGTGCCGTGCACCGCTGAGTTTGATGCTGCATCGAGCAATTGATGGGATCAAGAATCACGCAGCTTCATCGGACTAAGCCCGACCCCATTGTAGATATTTTCGATTTTCTATTTGTATGTATATATTGATATATTAATATTAAGTTACGTTACATGTTACAGTATAAGCATAGACATTCTATTTTGCAGTAATTGCCAGGAGAGTAGGTATCCTTCATTGCTGTGCACATTGGAAGGTCATGAACAGAGTTTTGTACCTTGTTCGAGCCACCGGGTCCATTTTATATTTTACTCTGGACAATCGTTTGAATGAGTATCCTGTTGATCAGACCAGATTTAGCTCTGCTGAGAGGGTGTAGCCTTAGAGCCTTTCCTTTGTTTTTAAAAATTGAGAGGCTCAAAAAGTGGGGGGTCTGACAAAGCCTGATAGCACCTTATAGGGCCTTATGACCCGGGGCCTGAACCTGATATTACCTGATAGGCCGGTCAGGCCATATCAGGCAAATTCGGATTTTCCGACATTTAATTTCGGTATTACAGCTCTCCAATACATCCAATTTGACCCCCCGTCCCATCCCTCGGGACAGACCCCGGATATTTAAACATGTACTCATTTCCACACAGATTCCTCAGTATTTGCTTTGAGTTCTTGTGCGGTTTAGGCGAGGTTGAGGCTGCCGGAATGTTCAATTCTGTGCCAAAACAGAGCGGATTCATTTGAACCAACCCATAACCTTCATTCTGGAGTACCAACAAGTCTTGCGGAAGTTTCAACTGAATTTCCCGAATTCCGGGTGGCTGTTACATTAAACTGAAGCTTACAGGCCGGGACTATGCTCAAAAATGGCCCGCGCATATGCTGTATTACTCGCCTTTCGCCTGGAAAAGCATCAGGGATCGAATGTTTCTCATCAAACATCCCCGATCATATATTTAATGCTTGGCTATTTCTGTACCTGCCCGCACCTTCTTTCCTTGCTGCATTGAGCCTGAATATCCTTCTTGTATCTTGTACATCATACCATGAATGTTGATAACCCCCATCTTGGCAGTCAACCATCGGAGTGCAGACACATTGCATATCCACATAAAGGTTCAGCATCCGCCTCGGAGAGGCCTAATCCATGTCATGTAAATTATAGCATATATCTCACAAGGGCCAAGGCCTGAAGAGCATTACACGGACTTATTGTCGGGATGCCGAGCCTGCCGTCCAGCAATTGCCGAAGCTTGCCGCCATCAAAATTCCCGATTTGTGCAGTGGAAACTCGACAACTGCAAGGGGCTGTCGGGTTTCGAAATAAGGATATTGGTCGGAAAGTTTTTTTCGACCCTCGCTCGTAAGTAGGAAATTGTAATACTCCCCTGCCGGTTCAATTGAGTCGTGCTGCAAGCAGGAGAAGAATATTGCAGGTTATTGCCAGCCGTGACTTTTCTTTCCTTCTCTTTTCTGAAATCCTTCCACACGGTTGTGAATCTTGGCGTTCCTACGCGGGACTGTGCCGACCTACCTACCTACCACGACGATAATCATTTGACCGGCACCATTGCCAAGGAAATCGAGGGAGGTGATGGCCGAACCGGCATGTATCTCCAAAAGGAGCCTGTCCGCCGAATAATGCTGTGCATGGAGACTTGTCACCGACACATCTTTCCTCTGTACCACCATGCGACGGAGAACTATTCAATATCTCGTTCTGCTCTCCGTAATTGCGCTCTCTGTTCACCTCGTAGGCTTGCTCTTGCTCTTGCTCCTTACTGCCAGTCTGACCGGCCGACAATACACAGTACTTTAACCAGTCTTTCACGCTTACTCCCCCAGAATGGCTAGACGATTATTCGCCATTCGAATCCGAACCTGAGAATTACAAGGCAAAACCGCGGCCTTACCCCCCTCCGCGTCAAAAGGACGTTACCTCTGCGTGGTCAAAGCCGAGCCCCTCGTCACGGCCAAATACCCTCCCGGCGGATGTGCCCAAACGAGATGCTGTGGTCGAGGCATTCAAGGTGCGAAGAACAGCTGTGTAAATTACGTGTATGTTCAGCGTTCTCCCTAGTATGCGTGGTCGGCATATGGTTCGTCCGTTCGGAATATTCTGTTGCGTCGCTGACATTACCAGAACGAGATGCAATGGGGTCCGACGAGTACCACCCCCTCAGCCACCGTGGCTCCGATCTCGGCGGTGGCGGTAGTATCGGCTACACAGTCGTCGACGCCATTGACACCATGCTCCTGATGGGCCTCGACGCAGAGTACGGGCGGGCGAAGGACTGGGTGAAAGAGAAGCTCTCGTTTGACCGGAGCGGATCCTTCAGCACATTTGAGGTTCGTTCGCGCGCGTTTTAAATTAAATCAACGTTAAATTCAACAGACGACGATCCGCGTCCTCGGCGGGTTGCTCTCCGCACATTATTTGACAGGGGACGCGCTGTACCTGCGCCACGCGACGGACCTCGGTGAGCGTATGCTCCCCGTGTTCGACACGGGCTCCGGCCTCCCCTATCCCGCCGCGAACCTCGCGGGGCGCTCCGGCCAGGGCGGCGGCGTGAGCGTCTCCGAGGCGACGACGCTGCAGCTCGAGTTCCGCTACCTCGCCCAGCTCACGGGGAAGGCACCGTTTTGGCACAAAGCCGAGCACGTCATGGAGGTCGTCAACAAGGCGCGTCTGCCCAATAACCTCGCGCCGGTCAGCATGAAGTGCGTGCGTTTTGTCCGATGGTGGCGCGACTGATCGTGGGACTTGCGCAGCATGGGCACAGGAAGGTTCGTGCAATCGAGGATCGGGATGGGGAGCAATGGCGACTCGTACTACGAGTATCTCTTGTGCGTTCCGCGCGCGTCTTTCCTTGGATTGACTGACATATTTTTATGTGCACAGAAAGCAGTACCTGCAGACGGTAGGTCCTTCGATTCAACTACGTGCCCACTGACGAACACGCACAGAACTGCACAGAGCCAGTGTACCACCAGGTACGCCCCGTGCCCCGCGCCCACCCGCGCCCGCCGTAGACTCACCCGGCCGCGCAGATGTACAGCGACGCGATGCAGGGCGTGCACGCGCACCTCGTGCAGAAGACGCCCACGCGCGGGCTGACATACATCGCGGAGCTGCTGCCCAAGGGCGGCCCGGATTGGCAGACGTCGTGGCAGGCGCAAGGCAAGCAGGAGCATCTCGCGTGCTTCCTCGCGGGGTCGCTCATGCTCGGCGCGACGACCGCGCACTTGAAAGATGCCGCGCAGCCCGCCTCGGTGCCCCCGAAGATGAAGGAGCTGACGCCGACGGGGCAGCGCGACTGGCAGACGGGCGTGGACTATCTGGAGGGGTGCATGGCGACGCACGACACCAAGACGTGCGTACGCTCGGGTGAATATTCGCGTGTTGCCTGAAAGCTGTTTTCGACAGAGGGCTGTCTCCCGAGGGCGTCAACTACCGCACTCCGTCGGACCCGGGTCCGCCGGGCGAGCGCGACTGGTACATTAACAAAGCAGAGTGCGTCTGTTCTCGTTCAATCCGCTAATACGATCGAATATTTTTCGCAGCCAAGGAGGAACGCCGCCGTACGATGCGCGGTACATGCTGCGGTGCGTCTTCACCGCCCTCCCTTCAGCTCTCTCTCATTCTTCGAGTGCGCAGACCGGAAATCTCCGAATCCGTATTCCTGGCGTGGCGGCTCACGGGCGACGCGCGCTACCGCGGGTACGCCTGGGCGATATTCAGCGCGATTGAGAAGCACTGCCGCCTCCCCGGCGGCGGGTACGCGACCGTGCTCGACGTCGACGCGCTGCCCGTGACGCATCTAGACAAGCAGGAGACGTTCTTCTTGGTGCGCACGTCTCGTCTTCCATCCTCACTCCAACTGATCGCACGCGCAGAGCGAGACGCTCAAGTACCTCTTCCTCACGTTCGCGGACGACAGCGTGCTCAATCTGCACGACGTTGTGTTCAACACCGAGGTGCGTTCGTTCTGCGAGTAGAGTTCGATGTGATGTACTGACGCGGTGCAGGCGCACCCGCTCCCGGTGTTCACGCCGACGATAAAGCCGCAGTTCACGAAGTACTCGTCATAGTTAGTTTTAGTATAGCTGCGGGCAGCAGGGTAATAACGGAATAGCTACTGCATTGGGTGGAATTATTAATATCGATTGGACTCTGGTTCCCCGTCCGCATACATACTGACCACCGTGGTTTTCTTTGAAAAGAAAAAAACCAACCGCAAAAATGAGACACCCCATCTGCTTGCAGAACCCAGACACTGCAGGGAAGGCTCTCGAAAAGCTTACAAAGCTTTTTGCCCCTTTTATCCACCCTTCTTCCTGACCTTCATGTCCGCGCGCTCCCTCGCCACAATCCCGCAGGAAGTGCACCACCGGCTGCTCATTTCTCTATCTGACTTCGACGACCTTGCCGCCGCTGTCCTCTGCGCGCGCCCGCTGCACCGCGCGTTCGCCGCGAATCGGAGGAAGGTGCTATCGTCGGTAGGGCGGAACTTCCTCGGCGCGCTGTTCACGGATGCGCTACTCCTCGCGCGGGGTCAGGAGAAGCGCGACAGGGTAGGGAATATGAAGGGCTTTTCGCCGGGCACGGTACGCCTCCTCGTCCAGAACGCGGAGATGGTAGGCGAACTGCAGGGCGTCATGTTTGGGCTGCTGAGTGAGGGTGCTGTGAAGTGCGTCACTTTTTCCTCACCTTCTTATGTAGGAGGTTTACTTGTTTATTGTAAGTATCGGGAGCAAGCTCAGCCTGACGCGATTCGCGGACGCGCCTCCGGTCGTAATGTGCGCGCCTCTTCTGGGTTTATAACTACTGCATCTAACGCGCCGTGAAGCCCGTCTGAAACTGAATCCCAGCGCTTCAAAGCCGCCGCGTACAGGTTCTGCGTATACTGTCTGCTCCAGTTGGAGGACGATCGGCTGTGCGTGGAATCCCGGGAAGGAATGTTAATCCTAGCTCACTCTTTTCCAGCGCGTTTCTCAACAGGTACACTGCGATCCAAGTCCTCGAACTCGCGAACTTCGTCAATGCGCTCTACATCCTCGTGCACGTCATCCGCGGCCGAGCGCACGAGTCCGACGATGACTGGAACTTCGCGTCGAGCGTGATGTCCACTGGCCCGCACGCCATCCTGGATCTCTGGGCAATGAAACGGACTGGGGAGTGGGGGTTCAAGGCCGTGCTGAAGGCCGCCGGGCGGGGCTCGGGAGACGAACACTTCATGAATGAGTGGTGCGATGTGCTTGCCGCGGCGGGCGTGAATGATTCCGTGCGCCGGCTCGGAAGCGCTATTCTGGACGAGGAGAACCGCAAATTTGCGGAGACGCTCACGCGCGAGGCGGCGGCGGTTGAACTTCAGCCGCAAACAGGAGGAGAGGGAAGGGCTACGCCAATGGTCAAGGCCACGGCGAAGGCGAAGGGGAAGGCGAAATTGAAGGACGAGAGTGATCCGTTCGACTAGAGGTAGCGAGTACGTGGATGAGTTTTGTTCTTGTAAATTATCGCTTCCCAACTCTGTACCCTCGGTTATTGTCCTGGAATTTTGGTTCCAACTGGGATGACAATTTCATTTGATGCGCTGCGCTAGACAACCACTGCTCCATGCACTTCATAGAAAATTAATTTGTAAACCCTACGTATAGGTTGCATTCAGAATTTGCCGCAAAAATTACAATTTGCACAAAAAATCCCAATTCACTCGAATGGAGGCCATTCTGGAAGCTATTCTGGAGCAGTCTTTGCGACGAAACGTGCCCTCATCCAGAAACGTGACCTTCCCGCGGGCCGGCGCAACGCGTACACATGTACAAGCAATGCCGTCATCATGGTTCGCTTCGGTGCCGAGCAGCCACCACTGATCTGTCGCGTCCACAACGCGCAACAACGCGTCAATAATGGGTGAATGTTGGGCTTCTTTCGGCTGAATGATTTCATTCAGGTAGCACGCAACGGCTCGGTTTACTGATTTTTTTTTGTGTGCGGTCGTGCCCCAAATATTGCAGAACCTCCAAAAAAAAATTGATAGAAGGTTTGGCGCGCGGTTTCAAGCCGGCCACGTACAACGCGTGGCCATTGCTGGACGTTTTTTCACGTATTTATACGGGCACGGTTCGTAAACCGTTAGGTAAGTTCATTCGACATCAAAGTGGTACGGAAATACATTGACCAAGCGAGGATCCAGCGATATGGTGGACCTCTACCACCTTCCACCCACTCTCTGCTGCGAGCTGCACAAAATGCCCCAAAGTGCGTTCCTGGCAGTTTCCCAGAACGAACATCTAAATCATGATGAATAGCGACAAACCATCAGTCGGACGTACTGACCTGGAAGTCCAGCCAATACTTCATATTGCTCGCGGCGCCCATATTTGGCAGCAGCGGCTGGGGCGCAGGAGAGCGTGCCGCGCCGGGAATCAGGTCCGTGATGCAGGTGTCGCGACAGGTGTAGGGGAGGATTATATCAACTGTAACCAATTTTGTTTGGGGAGCAGCGGCCTCTCGGAGATGTCTGAGGATCTGAATGGCGGAGGAGTCGGCCCAGTCGTGCATGATCCAGCGCAACAAGAAGACAGCGACGTTGGTGAGTGGTTGAGCGGTAAAGAAATCATGGACTGGAAATATCGAGTGAGCAGATCTCGAGGAACAATGGTGGGCGGAAGAACCTTGAAGCTTAATGCGTCCCATTTGGAGGAGCTCCGGCGCCGCATCCGCCCAGTACTAGATCCTCGATTTTCCTTTGGATTTCGAAGATATGGCGATATGACTTACAAGTTTGGCATCTTCAATCACCGAGGCTCGGTCCTGCACAACCAAGCGGACTTGTTGTGCAGCATTGGCTATCACCAACGTAGTCGATCCAACGCCGCCCCCCAGATCGACGACGACCGAATCCGCAGGGAGGTCAGCCCACTTGAATCCTGCCGAAGAGGTTAATCGTAGTTATTATCTCTGAAAATATAACGCACCCTTGAGAATTGTGTCCGGGGGCTCCAGCTGCGTGCTACACGCCATGCCGAACGAAAAGCGCGTTTTTAGGTGCGTGTTTTCGGGCAGGTCGTACCAGTCGAACAGAAATGTGTCGGTTTTGGCTGCGATGTTCCACGGCGAGTCGGTTGCCTTGCCAGAGTGCGCGGTGGTAGGGTCTGTGAAGGCCTCCGTGAGGTACGCGGAGCCCTTGAACGCCTCGTCGGTACTTAGAAGTTAGATACCAATGGATTCAGCATGAAAGGGGAATGTATAGGCGCGTACTGCATTAGCAAGAGCGCTGAGATACCGGGGGTGTTGACGTGTCGGCGGTGTGGGCTGCATAGAATGATTCTGACCACTGGTTAAACGCTGAGGAGCGAAGCACGCACCTTTCCTGCAATTCCGGTACAGCCTTCCCAGAATCGACAACGGACGAGAGACGGTTGGAACGGAACACGTCGGGCTGGATCTCCGTAAAGATGTGGTGGTTTGCGAGCAGCCGGAGAATGCGCGCTGGAGAGAATTCGATGAACAGGTATCGATGGGAGCGCTAGCCAACGCACCAGCTTTGACGGGATCGGTGTTATTGATTTTGGCAATATCCTTTGCATGAATACCCTGCATTATCCCATTCAGCCCAGAAATGCATCCAGGGCAGTCTCACCTACCTGCGCACCCGCCTCCCGGATGATCTCGACCATATTGCTTTCGACCGCAGCTCGCATACAGGAAGGTAGGTGAAACTACGCGCGAGTCAACTAAAAACTGGAATAAATCTCTAAAAAACTCACCAGCAGACTGTACTCCATGATCGTTTGGACGGGCGATCGCACCATCGCAATCAGCTGCGAGGCAGCTGCGATAATGTGGGAGGTCGCGGTCAGGAGATCTGCTCCCAGAAGCACAGACTCGGCCTTGGCTGTAGGATCAAACGGGTCCGTCAGCGAGGGGAATTCAACACATTCAGCGTCCATTCGAGACTCGATGGCATCGATAGATTGGAGGATGAGCTCGCCGAGGAGACGTAGGTGCGACTTGAGCGCCATTGAGAGTACGATGATGGCAGCGTGCCTGGTGCAATTATATATCTTGCAACGTGGTTGCAGCCCGAGATGAGATAAGAGGCGGGAATTGCATTCATGCGGATTGTATTGGGATAAATTTTGGGATATGCAAGGCCTTCGAGAAGTCCATGTAGATCGCGACGAACAGTCGTACCTGTGAACGCATATTCCTGGGCGCAAATGAGACTTGAAGGGGAAAGGTGCAGAACTCACATGCGCAGCCTGGTATCTCGGGGCCAGCGCCACGTGAGATCATCGGTGTACATAAAGTGTCGGTCATACCGTCGGGAATAAGATGTGAGGTCATTCGTGGAGGTCAGAAAGCGCAGGGCAAGCGTTGTAAGAGTTCGAGCGTTGATGTCAAGAATGTCTGGGCCTCTGTGACTGCGTGCGCATACTTCGACCAGAAATTACTGGTTGTACAACATTTCAGAGATTCTTGTAATGAAAGACGTCAAACTTACTTATGCCAAGTTGCCAACCGAGCAAGAGAGAACCGAAGTTTTGGAATTGCATCCAGACGAATTAAATTCACAGGCACACCGGGAATGCCCACTCCGGCGTTGGAGCTCGGATACACTTGAACTGCAGCATCACGAAAAAAGTCCATCGGATGGCTATGGTCCTTAATTTCCAGGAACTGGGCGTCGGGCGGAATGTCGGAGATTAACCAGAGGCGCCCGGGCTCCGTCCAAAGCGGGGGCCGACGTTCGAGCGCTGTTCTTCAATCCGAGGAGAGATCAGCTTCGACTCAAATCTGCAAAGAGCGATAGAACCGTCTGATCGAACCTTCATGTTCAAGGGGATGCGGCTGACCGTCAACACGATCAGCCCAAATTTTCCCCCGCTCAGTCAGCCTCTCGCATTTCTCGCCCAAATCCTCACTCTGAGCCCAACTAACACAAGCCCACTTCAATGGCACCCATTAATCCGCATGTCTCTCCCTCGTTCAGTGCCGGCCAAAGCTGGGAATCCCAACTCGTCTGCCTTTTCACGATCTTCGGCTTCGCGCTCTTCTACAACGTGTGCTGTCACCTATACGCCACCGGTGGATTCGGAAAGAAGCCCGCAGTTGATGAAGAAGCCCTCGGTACGCCGGTCCTATGCAATTCTGTCCACTGAATCTAACACCATTTTCTAGATCTTGTCCTTCAAACAATGCCCAGTCAGAAGTCCGATCACCATTGAGAATGAATCGCACCAGAAATGATCAGCTGCATGTATTATCTGTTTCAATAAGACTCTGCTTCAATCGGACTGGAGAAGAAGAACAAGGAACACGGCCCCGCAGTTGTACAAACTCTGCAAGTCGCATCCCACGCGATCGAGACCGTAAGCACGCCTACGGGATGTTTTACCGTCTGGTCCGAGACGGCAGGGGATCTATTTGGGAACGAAGTCCAGTTGACACGATTAATATTAATATTGTATTCGAATGATATACCGGAGGAATTTGGAGGATGTTAGAAACCGAGATGACAATTTGCCTCTGAACCCCATCTGCACCATGCGAGATTTTGATAAAAGAATCGGATGCGGGGAGCGTTTTGAGATGCGAAGACCCAGAGAAAAATCCGTGGGGCCAAAGTGAGCTTGAAGAAAAATCAGAAGATCAAAAGATGGCATCAGTCCCGGTTACTAAAACGCCTCCGGGCAGCTGTCACCCTCGAGTGACTGAATCACGGGCCTCACCCCATGTCGCCTTCCTCTCTTCGCACCTATTTCCTCGTGGCGTTGGCCCTTGCCCCGATCCTGACACTCCTTCGTCGGCGTACAAGGCGCTCCTTCAAACTTCCCCGCAAGAACGAGCGAATTCTGATTGTGGGAGCATCGTCGGGAATTGGCCGCACCTTGGCGCACCAATACGCGGAACTAGGCGTTAAAGGTGTGTGTGTGGTAGGTCGCCGGGCAGAAAACATCGCGGATGTCGTCACGGAGTGCAATTCGCGCAAAGGGCCCAACACGGAGATCATCGGTATCACTGGGGACTTTGCTGAGGCCGCGGACATGGTCAAGATAAGAACTCAGCTGGAATCGCGTACGTGAAGCTGTATTTTTATTCTGCTAATTTTTACCAATTAACATCTAGTGTGGGGCGGGATTGACACGATGATTGTCGCGGCAGGCGTGTCCGCATTGTTGCCGCTGATGGAAGTAGCGGGCGCGCAGCCAGGGAATGTGGGGACAGACGGCATTCAGCACGTCGTCGACGTTGCCGCGCTGGCGACGCGCGGAAACTACGTCGGTCCCCTCGTCACCGCGGTCACTTTTGTACGCGTTACATTTTGTACGGTGGCACAAAACTGATAAATACCTAGATTCCACTCCTCCAAACCTCCTCGCCGCACCCCTCGATTCTCCTCGTCAACTCTCTGGCCGCAGTCATCCCCGCGCCGACGCGCACCATCTACGCCTCCACCAAAGCCGCGTCGCTGCTCCTCTACCAGGCCCTCGCGATCGAGCACCCCGTGATCGCCTTCACGCACGTCCTCCCCAGCACCGTCGAGGGTGACTTCCGCGCGTCCGCCGTGGACGGCGGGAAAGCGCGCGAGGCGGACCCGAACAAGACGGGGCTGAAGCGCGGGGCGGTCGCGCGGCGGTGCATCAGCGCGATCGAGCGCGGGGAGAAGAATGTGTTTATGCCGTGGACGATGGGGCCCGGGCACCTGCTGTATTGGATCTGGCCCGCGTTCGTGGAGTGGCGCGCGAGTGCCAAGTATAAATTTACCCCGCCGCGTTGAGCGGGGCTCGGCGAGTTCGTAGTGCGTTTGGAAATGTGTCATCCGCGTCGCTCTAGCTGCCGTTCCATTGTATTGACCCCTGCTCACCCTCCGGGATGAATCCAGCTGTTGCATATTCTCTGTCTCTGTCTATCAGGCTCTAGCCCTGGTCACACGAGAACAGTGTTGCTGAAACGCCCATCGGGCGCGAGTTTCGGGAGGATTTCTCGGTGGCATGGTAGCGGACCATACGTGTCCCGAATCAAGTCGATATTCCAGTATCTCAAACGGTGGCGGGCGACCTAAATCAATGGGTGTAGTGGGACGGGCGCGTTCCGTCTGCCAGCATGGGACTCCGCTGGGCCCTCGCGGGCTCACATCCCACTAGCATCATATCTTCTGGCTCGCCCCTGCATATTGGAAGTGGGTGTGTTCCCTCCGGACGAATCCATCCAGGTGTGCATTGTCTGACGCAACTCCGGGATATCTGTGCTGGTCGGGAAGTAAACAGAGCAGCCAGAATCGCCTTTCTTTTCTGGTTAAATCACCTCTCGTGATTATTGCAGCAATGTCCACTTCATCTCCTAGTGTTTACATATTTGCGGTCCCGGCCGGTGGACAAGTTGCATCTGATGCTTGTTACCGACACCTTCGCGGCTCCGGGTTCGACTCATTTCGCGTCATGCTGTCTTGATATAACTGCCAAGGCGTCAACAGTCGTATATCATGGACTGGATTCCTGAATCCACCACAGTCGATAACCTCCCAGATGAAGTCCTAGCCGCGATCCTGAAGCTAGTGGCCGACATGCCGGTTCCCGCGTGGAACAGG
The DNA here is from genome assembly GCA_029378255.1 of Mycena rosella. Taxonomy (NCBI): domain Eukaryota; kingdom Fungi; phylum Basidiomycota; class Agaricomycetes; order Agaricales; family Mycenaceae; genus Mycena; species Mycena rosella. Next base: position 304,232 of record JARKIE010000059.1, on the reverse strand, counting down.
GCAGCGCCTTTTCCTATCGCCGCCGGCCGCGTCGACCGGCGCTGGCGCGCGCTCGTCCTTGGATACCCAGAATTCTGGACGAACATCCGCATCGCACACCGGTCGCGCTCCTGGATCTGGGCGGCGCTATTTGTTAAACGGTCCCAATCGTGCTTGCTCGACATCAGCATCAACCTCCAGTCGTACATGTACCAGCCCAACTCTGCCTGTGTCTATAAAACGGTTCAGCCTCGGGGTCGGGCCTACATCCCGATGGCCAAGGCTCTCGCGATTCTCGGGCCGCATGTCGGGCGGTGGCGAACGATTGTCCTCCGGGCATGGGAGAATCAGCTCTGTGAATTCTTCGACTTTCTTCGGCGCGCACCACGAGTCGCCCCTCGGATCGAGTCTGCCCATTTCTCCGTCGTGGATGATCAGTACTTGAACACCGATTTTCTTCCAGAAACCTTGCTTCACAAGCTCCCCGCCCTCCTTGGAATCGGTCATCTCCACTCCCTGCGGGTGAATGCTGCATGGTGTTACGCTCCGCCGCCGAGGTGGATTGCTAGTGTCCAACATTTAGACATTGCGCTCCCCAGTGTCAACTTCGACCCTCATTCTTCCGCCACATCTTTGGCCCAGCATCCCCAATTACAACTCTCGTAATTCGCGACTTTCATCCTAAGCTCCGGTCGAACTGGGAGCCAATCGATGCCCCCACCTTACGGTCGTTCGCCGTCAGCTTCAGCGCTGACTTTTACAGCTACGACTACTACGGCGGCCCGTCCGACGGCCTCGAAACCATCACGGACACCTTCATCATGTCGAATCTTGAGCGCCTCGAGATCATCGGCGGGTTCACCGGGGCATATGTCGAGGAGCTTCGCGTCCAGGTCCCGGAGGACTGGGAAGCCCCGCTGTTCCCCCACCTGCGTACACTGCGCCTAGAGGACGTCGGCTTTGGCCGTGCAAGCCTCGCGCTCATCCAGTCCTTCAGCCGCGAAATCACGGGCTTGGAGCTCATATGCACGACCGGGAACCACCATCTGTTGCCCACAGCGGGGGAACAGTGGCCGGTGCTGCATAAACTCACTGTCGACACGCGGGACGGCGTCCCGGAACCGGCGTGGCTCTCCCCGTTCATTGCGGCGCGCGCTGCGGTGGGCGGAAATATGCGCATCACGGACCTCACTCTCATCCCGCTTCCCGCGGGCCACACCCTTACGGTTGAACCGGCACCGACTATGCACTGGCTGTGCGACGGTCCGGCCCCTGCGCTCATAGACGGCGTCTCGCGGCACGGATTTTACGTCGACGATGTCGATGGGCATGTGGTGGACTTTGCGCATGTGGAGTATCGGTATCGGGGGTGCAGTTGTGGGTGCGAATACCAAGATTCCGACTGCGGCGACAGAGACTGGTATCATGGGTGGCGCTGGGACGGGGACCTTGAGCGCCTTTGTGATGACATCGCAGAGGAGTTCAAGATGACGGGGGAGCTAGTCAGGACGAAGCGAATGTGGAGAGAAATACGGAAACGGAAGAGAGGGGGCTTCAAGGACGCTAAGGTTGGGCGCAAATTGCGGGTTGGGGAACGCACCTCGAGGAATCATGCACGTGTGTATGACTTCGGGCAGGATTTCTGGATGGGATGAAACTCGGAATGTATTACCCGTCCTTCTTCGTCATATAAAATCGAAGTCATTTCCTAAATTAACAGCAAGCTGGGCGCTAAACACAATCACAAGTGGCCAATTTTGCGATTCTGATCGCTGGAGAGGCAAACCCCCTTTGACGTTTCTTTCCGGGTCCAATGACTGCAGGGTGATCTGCAAGAGCTGCTTAGCACGTCTGTATATCGTTCTGTTTGCTTTTGGACTCGCTGAATACTGGGACACAGTTTTCTACGAGTCACGCACAGCGTCCTTTCCTCGAGGATACTGCTTCAACTCAGAGACGTTGACGGTCGGACGCAGGAGAATGAGAAATCCTTTCAACAATGGGCTGCTGGCGGGACACGTACCTATTCGCGGCCATTCCTGAGGAGTACGGTAAATAACATTGCATCTGATATATTTAACTCGCCAATGTATTTTATTTGAGCACACCGCCGGCAGACGGCAGGTAATTTTCTTGAGCCCGACTGGTTGAGTTTTTTTTGTTTGACACGTAATTAGGATCGTGTCTACGTTCCATGAGCCCATCTCCTTACATTCGAACTCTTGATATCAGAGGGACACAGATCTAGATTCCCTGACCAGTACTTTCACCAACTGGGATTCGGAACCGGTGTCGGAAATCGGCCAAACACCCTTCGAATCATTCGCACGTCTGTCCATTATGTATTCACATCTCCTCTTCTTTCCTGCCATTCTCATCCTCTTGCTGCCCGGCCTCTGAGCCTGAGAGCGCCATGGCAAATCAAAGCAAGCTCACCAGCATCCCCGCCGACGTTCAACACCATTTGCTCAGTTTTCTTCCCGACTTCTACGACCTCGGCGCCCTGATCCTCACGTCCCGCTGCTTCCACGACGTCTACCAGTCGCGGCGCAAGATTTTGCTTGACGAAGTGGCGCAGAACTTACTTGGGTGCTTATTCGACGAGGCCACTCTCCTTGCTCGGGCGCAAGAGGCGAAGTATGGGCTGGGAGATGCCTCCGTGAAAGGCTTCTCGTCGGATACTGTGTTGCTCGTCGTCAACAACGACTATATCGTGCGCTCGCTGGAAGGGATTATCTTCGGATGCTGAAAGAGGATCTTCGAAGTTTGAGTGAGTGCCAGTTAAATTTTCGTGGTTCAGACACCAGAATCACGGCACGACAGCATTTATGATGCCGAAAGCTTGGAGCGATTCGTGGAGGCGCCGTTCACTTCCGAGTTCGTACTACGAAGTAGAAGCCCGATTATCTGTTCATTAATTCGACGGCAGACCTTCTCCGACCGAGTCAATCAGATTCAGAGCTGCTGCTTATAGATTCTGGAGGTTTTGTCTGCAACCAACGAAGAAACGAACGTCAGTAACAATATCTGGTCCTCCTTTGGGCACGATCATTTTCTAACCAGGATGATTAGTCGATTCCTGAAGATGTTTCCTCCGAATGAACTCCTTGAGCTGTCCCATTTCGTACGAGGAATTTCGAACTTGGTATACGCGATGCGGCGCCAACCCCAGGAATCGGACCATGATTGTACGTCTCCTCTTAAACTCAAAAGTTGCGGCTGTTTCTCACGTAGGTTGCCGACCTCAGGGGACTTCGTCGCGAGCGTGCTGTCCACCGGCCCCGAGAACGTCCTGAGATTATGGGTCGCTCTCCAACAAGAGGACGCTGATTTCGAGTTAGACCTCGACGGCGCGGGATGCAACGGAGAAGAAGGATTCTTCGACTACCCAGTAATGGAGGTCATGGAAACCAGCGGGCTTGGGAGCGTTTCCGGGGTTTATGGCCTAGAGCCGATTTTCGACGGAGACAGCAAGAAAATGGAAGAGGTGTTGAGGGTGCATCTCACGCGTGGGGAAGAAGAAAAGGGAGAAGAACTGTGAGAGTGTCGATGGTCCCCGCTTTCTGCATCCTTTTGATATCATCTTGCAATTTACGACGTCAAATCCGCTTGCCAGTACATGTACTACGAATATTTTGGCAACGGGTCTTGGCAGAGATGTGTTTTGATTTTTTGATAGCGTGTCCATATTTCGTTCTACAGTTTCCTGGACGAACATCTATTCTTCGTGCGCCTGGGCAGCGCCTCGCCGTGTTGAATCCCCGGCAGTATGGTTTCACAGGTGACTCGTTCGCGTCAGTGAGCACCGCCAGAACAGGGAAAAAAGAGTGACTCATGATCAGACACCGAACAAGAACGGGAGAAAAACTCAAGGTTGAAGGTCGTGCAATATGTGTATGGTCGGATAGACCGGTCAGCTGAGGTCTCAGCTGTCTCCCAGGTCAACTGAATTCAGGCTGGAACTATTCAGAATAAAAGCTGGTTGACAGCTTCCCCCATGCTGAGGCCAGCCTTCGACAACATGTATCAGGCGAGTCGCGTCCAGCTGGCGACCACGCCGTGCCTGGCCGTTGGTGGCGTAAGGTGGTTATCCTCAGAGGACTCTGTAGACCGAGCACGGCACTTTCTAAGGTTTTGATCGCTCCATGGCTCTCACTGACTGATAGGGCTCGTAAAGCTGAGGTGCCGACTTCCGATAGGGTCTGTTGGTGTGTGTTTGGATTCAGATCTCGACGCGACCAGTGCACGTGAGCGGCCGCAGCTTTCAATTTGCTTTCGATCCTCCTCCGGGTTTCTGATTCTGAACAAGACGCGTGGCCATTTCCATGGATCCACGAGAGGCCTGGGCTGCTGCTGTCTACATATTCGACCGAATACAAGCTGTTGCCACCGGGACTCGGAGGTGACTTTCATCGCTTCGGACTGCTAAGAGCATCCAAGCAACCTCCAGCTCGGATGGACGGAGTATTGAGTCCGCAAGATTAATGCCCTCGGATGCGAAAAGTCTCTATATTCCGTTCCGCAACCGATGTGCAGATGTGCACGTACGTTTCTGCTCCTTGCAATGTCGATCAGCGCCTAATATCTATGTCGAACAGGCTGAGTTTGGAATGAGTAGTAATGCTTTGCGATTTCAGAGGACGCAAGGCCACCACAGCACGGGGTCCAATCACCTCCAATAGTGATACAGCCTTGGCTGAAGGAGCGCGCCGTGGATCACCTTATCAGCACAATGTACGGTGCGAGGAAGAAAGCGAAAACTAAACGAAAAGAAGCACTGGGCGCACCAGATACGCGTATACAGCGATGTCTGTGGGACCCCGGGATTGTTCTACGACCCTCATCGAATAGCGCGTCTTGTGCGCGTATTCCAGGCAGATCCAGAGGTACGAGACGATCCACTGCACTCCATATTCTCGATAGTAAACCTGCTTTCAAGGACGATCTGTCGCCCGGCGAAATAGGTGACTGAGTCGTATCGCTGTCGCCGAATTTCCTCTAGACGCAAATTGAGCGCCCGCTGTCAGGAAGTGACAACCGGACGTGGGTTGTCATCTTGGAGGACCTTTCCAAAGGTACGCATTCAACGGGCACACGAGCAGTCAAGAAGAAATTGAATTGCCACGCAAACAACCGCTTTTGGCCGAAAGCGGAAAGAGAGGGGTCACCTTTTTAGGCCGGTCGACTTTCTCGCGTACTACCATCTCGCCTAGCGTGGCCGCCGCTCGTTCCTATGTTTCTCTCTTTCATCGTCCCCGCCCTGCTTCTGGCGTCCCCGCCCTCGCCGCGACCGCACACGATTGGTCCACCAAGTCGATCTACCAGGTACGTCGCGTCAGTCCTTGCGCATTCGTCGCTCACCCGCCCTGCGCAGCTCGTCACCGACCGGTTCGCGATGTCGAACGACTCGTTCGCCATGTGCGACACGTCCCTGCGTACGTACTGCGGTGGCTCGTGGGCGGGCATCACCAGCCACCTAGACTACATCCAGAACATGGGCTTCGACGCCATCTGGATCTCGCCCATCGTGGAGAACGTCGACGGCACCGCGTACGGCGATGGCTATCACGGGTGCGTCCCCTGCAGGCTGTGCGCGCTCCTCGCTCATCTCTAGTCAGGTACTGGTCGCGCGACATAGACACGGTCAGCCCGCGCTTCGGGACACCGGCGGACCTCAAGGCTCTCAGCGCAGCGCTGCACAAGCGCGGGATGTACCTCATGCTCGACGTCGTCATCAACCACTACGCGGGCGTCCCGACCAACACCACCGTCTCGCTCTCGGGCCTCATCACCTTCGACTTCTCGGAGCTCCTGCCGCTGGGCACGGCCGCGGCGTTCCACCCGCAGTGCTTCATCACGGACTACGCGAACCAGACGGACGTGGAGCAGTGCTGGCTCGGCGACGCGCGGCTCCCGCTGCCGGACATCGACACGGAGGACGACACGATCGTGATGACGCTGACTAAGTGGATCAAGGACACGGTCGCGGAGTACGGCATCGACGGCGTGCGCATCGACACCGTCAAGCACATCCGCCACGACTTCTGGGCGAACTTCACCGCCAGCGCGGGCGTCTTCACCATCGGCGAGGTGCGTTCTGCGCGTTCATCCTTCTTGGTGATATGTAACTGACCCTTTGGCGCCAGGTGCTGAGCGACAACCCGACCTACGTCTCGTCCTACCTCGGCCCACTCAACGGCGTCCTCAACTACCCTGCGTGGTACCAGCTCATCACCGCTTTCGCGAGCACCTCGGGCAACCTCTCCGCCCTCGAGGCGAGCCCCGCGCTCGTCCCCCTTGCGTCCGCGCCCGCGTCACACTCGTCCGCCCCCTTCCTCACCGCCGCGTTCCTCGAGAACCACGACCAGCCGCGCTTCCCGTCCTACACCTCCGACACCGCGCTGACGAAGAACGCGATGGTGTGGCCCTTTGTCGGTGATGGGCTGCCGATCCTGTATTACGGGCAGGAGCAGGGGTACGGCGGTGGCGCGGACCCGGCGAATCGCGAGGCGTGCGTGTTTTCCTCATTGTCTCCGACTGCGAGCCGGTATTGACGCGCCTCCGACGTAGACTCTGGCTGAGCGGGTACGAGACGAACAAGCCGCTCGTCGCGCACGTCACGGCCCTCAACGTGGTGCGCAGGCTCGCCATCAAGGCGAACGCGAGCTTCCTCGCGGGCCAGGTGCGTCCCACCCGCTCACGCGCGCCCTTACTCGACTAACGTGTCTTCCAGGCCCACTGGATCCCCCAGCCGAACCCAAGCGCGATCATGCTCTCCAAGCCGCCCTCCTCACGCTCCTCACCAACATCGGCGCCAACGCCACCGTGCAGCCGACCTGGCACATCCCCGTGGGCATCTACCCGCCCGGCACGCAGCTCGTCGACGTGCTCGCGTGCGCGCCGCTCGTGATGGGGCCGGCGGTGGACGGCGCGACGGCGGTGCTGGCGAGCTCGGGGCTACCGCAGGTGCTTATACCGGCGCACATGCTGAGTCGGGCTGGGGGCGCGTGTCCGGCGCTGGCGTCGAGTGGGCGCGGGAGAGGGCGGGGGCGCGTGGCGCGCGCGGTTGTGGTGCTGGGGACGGTGCTGGGGGTTGTGGCGCTCGTCTAGGGATCTGGGATGGGCGTTGCATGCGTCGAGGAGGGTGTAGATGTCGGATGTACAGGCTCGGTGAGATGGATGATTTGATTTGATTTGTATTTCTACTGGATATTTATTTAGATTAGAGGACGCATAGAATATACCCTGCATACTATCGCTAGACACCTCGTTTGCGTTCGGGCTCTTGCGGCGGCGGCGACGCGGAAGGCCGACGTCACAATGTACAGTGACCTTTTTCGTTGCTACCGACCATCCCAGTCGACACCGAATCGAAGAATCTCCCGAAATGGGAAGGCCGACGTCACGACTAGTCCGTTTTTAAGTGATGGGTCCCGATTGGGGGTGAGCCTTATTACATAATCACCTTTTGAGGCCCTTGCCCCCGCTCTTAAATCTTGGGAATATTCACGTCGTAAAGGAACAGATGTTTAATGTGTGCCCAAATATTTCCATATTTTTGCGATGCCATGGGACAAAGCTATTGACGAGTCAAATTGATGGGTTTTGGCCTGTTGATGTCCCATCACATTGAAGGATGATCGATGAGCCCTAGTTCAGTTTTAAGCGCGGGGGTCCGATCAGGGTTCGCCCTTATTACGTAATCACGTTTTGAGGCCCTTGCTCCAGTCCTTGAACCTTAAATATATCCGCGGCAGAATATTAGAGGTGTTTTCTGGGCGCCCAAATTTTCTCAGATTTCTCGAGCACCGTGGGCCGAAGCTATTGATGAGTCACTGCGTTCAGGCCCCGGGTAGCATCGGCCGGACCTAGCCGAACTTAGCCGAACACGTGTGGCTAGGTCACATCAGTCACAAGCGTGGAGGCGCCTCCACATAGCTCCCTACACGTACACCCACCTACGCCCACCTACACCCACCTCGCCTGGACCTGGCAGCATGCTGTGTGTAGCTACCGGTCCCAGGGCTCTATTTACTCTCTTCCCTACATCCTACTTGTCCGACACTTATCCGCTACCAATATCATTAACATTTTGATGCAATTTTGATGACATCATTTGTGCCACCAAAATGGTACGTCCGCAAGCACGCTCACCCTCGCAAACGGTGCCGCTCCGTCGCGATGTCCGTACATCGTGCGCTGGTCAATGTTGAGTGCAGGAGACAAGGAAGAATGTGCGCGGCTGCTCAGCCCTGACGAACATCAATTTTAGAAGAGATCAGCGGCGAGAAAAGCTTAACACTGATTTATTCCTATCATAGGTGTACATGGAGTAAGTAGCGTGAACGTGAGCTTTATAAATTTACCGGGGCCTGGTGAAGGCAGGATTTAGTGGGGAACAGTGGGTGGGGGGGAGCAGTCGTCCAGCGGCGGGTGTGGCCGGAGGTGCGAGGTGCGGCGAGGTGCGGCGAGCCGCCTCCGGCTAAGTGACCAAGCCGTGACCTCGCCGAAGCTCCGCGGCCAATGGCTAGGTTGCCGCGTGGAGGCGCCTAGCCGAGACCTCGCTTAGAGCTCCACGCAGATCGCCGAAGCTCCACGTGGCCTCGGCTAGGGGGCCGCTGAACGCAGTGAGTGAAGTTGATGGGTTTTTGGCACATTGATGTCCCAATGACACATCACATTGAAGTATGAGCTGTTGTGTGGATTCAAGCACCATTTAAACAAATTCAAAGCGGCAGATCATCTCCAAAAGGCTCTAATGTCGAGTTCCACACCAAGAGAACAGGGAAAAGGGTGCCGCAGAGCGAAAACGACCAAAACGCAGCTAAGCGAAGATTACGTAACAAGAGCGAACCCTGATCGGACCCCCGCGCTTAATAACAGACTTCAACAAACCGAGGTACGAGGTTGATCTTGTTGAAGTGTCTGGCTCTGAGAGACTACGTCACGACGTACAGTGGCCTTTTTCGTTGCTGCCGACCATCCCAGTTGACGCCGAATTGAAGAATCTCCCGAAATGGCAACCGCCTGCACTTGGACCGTTCCCCTGCCGCTGGATTGTCTGGGTTCCCCGCTTCATGGCTTTCATTGTGTTTCCCTACAGTATCCGAGCCCCCCCAAAAAAAACTTACAAGTTAAACGGCGTTAGGTGCAGTATGTCGCGAGCTTCTTCTGCTCCCACTCTGCTCGCATCGCTGATGGTTACTGTGCGCGTCGGCGATAGCAGATACACCAAATACACCTGAAGATTCTCGAGTCAGTGACTGTCAAGTCATGGGATTTGATTCCGTGCTGTGCTGTCGCCTTGCTCCTCCTTCCACCATCCTCTCTTCCCATAACTCACGTGTACTGCTAGTGCTTTACTTTGCCACATCCTCATGGACTCGAACGACGGTATAGATTCGACCGACGTTGTGGATACCACGAAGGAGACATCGATTGCGAATGGCCCGAAGAATGCCATGAATTCAAAGGGATCAGAGAATACCGACGACGGTGTGCCTCTGAGCACGAGGATCACTTCAGAAGAACAGGATCCAAAACACCGAGGAGACCAGCTCGAAAGGCCCGCGACAACGTGCGGATGTGCCTGCGACATCAACTGCAGCTGCAAATGCACCTGCCGTCACCACTGTGTATGCAAGAGCCCTTGCGACAGACAATGCGGGACACGGGTGTCGCGAAACTTGGTGGTCTCAATCGACGGTACATCTAACCAGTTCGGAATCCATGTGAGTAGTTTCCGCCCTCGTAGGAGGCTATGTTTTGACGTCCTCAGAACACCAACGTCGTGGAGCTTCATAGCCGAGTGTTGGCGGAGGAATCGGCGAACCAGAGCAAATATTACAATTCGGGCATTGGTACTTACGTGCCGCCCGAAGCTAAATCTTCGGCGAAATATTGGCAGCAGCAGTTCGACAGCTGGCTTGATTTGGCACTTGCACTGTCAGTTCTTCACATTTCTGGTAGCTTATTGATGAACACCCACACTTCGCAGAAATTTCAAAGACATCATTCTCAAGGCATATCGTTGGCTGTCTCAAACGTACAAGCCTGGAGATAAGATATTTTTCTTCGGTGAGATTCTCTGACTCATTGACTGAATATTATTAATTGCCACACTTAGGCTTCTCTCGCGGCGCACACCAGGTTCGAACGCTGGCGGGAATGATTGAAACAGTTTGTCGCAATCATGTTCAATATTGTTAATTTTTTGAACAAAGTATAGGTCGGGCTCATACACCCTGGCAATGAAGAGCTCATTCCTTTGTTTGTGCCCCGCGTAATCGGAGGTTTTGCTGCTAATACCGAACTAGCGCATACGAAATTTATGTGGAGCGGCACAAAGGAAAGGGTAGGTGCATCCCAAATTGTCTTGAAAAATTGGGGCATGACCACTGTGCAGTGACGAGCGATGCAGGGGAAATAGCCAAGAATTTCAAGAAAACATTCTCGAGGGATGTTCGAGTACATTTTGTAGGGGCCTGGTTAGTTTATCCCCGCTCGTTTTGTTGAGCGGGAAATGATATCGATTCCAGGGATACAGTTTCGTCCATTGGGGTCTTTCGCGGAAAACCTCTTCCATTAACCTCGTCTGCGGCGCACATTTGCACATTTCGTCATGCGCTGGCCTTGGACGAGCGTCGTGTGAAATTCCTCCCAGAATATGTCGATGGTGGAAGTTCTACCACTTCGTCGATAGATGGCTCGGCAATAAACATAGATGTCAAAGAAGTATGGTTCCCTGGAACACATTCTGATATGTGAGTACCTTCTCCATCAGAGTTTTTTACCAAATCGATTATTCAATGTTTCCAGCGGCGGGGGAATCAAGAAAAATGTCGAACTTAATCTCTCATCCGTTCCACTCTTGTGGATGGAAAACCAAGCTACATCGGCGGGACTTAGGCTACAACCTCGAATAGATGGTGGTGCATGGAACCTGGACGACTTAGCGAACATCGATCTGCATGAATCGCTTACAGCGGGCTGGCGTGCTCTGGAATACTTGCCACTGACCCGTTTGTCCTACCGGTCTGCCGATGATGTCACCGCGTAAGAAACTTCAGCTTGGAAGACAACAAAAACTGATATATCTGCTGTCAGGACCCCACACCGCGGAGCTGGCCGTGTGATTGCTCCGGGACAGCGGATTCATATATCCGTTGCTTTCAAAAGCAAGAACTACGTCCCTCGAGCGACATTTCTTGAAGACAATCGTCAATGGGAATCCATTGTCGGACGAGTCATTGAAACCGGCTCCTTCGATTGGGCAGCTTCATTGGGGGAAATGATTGAAATGGACTTGTTCGACGCGTCCTTGATGATGGAGGCTATCCGAAATCTCGAAGACATTTGGCCCAGTCCAGACAACGAATCAACAACCAGGACCCAGCTTGCCCTCTCCGAGTTGCAGTCCTATTACATCCAACGTCTGGCATCTATGGCCCTCTCTGGGCAACTCGCGACGAATTATCTATCTAAACTCGAACAGAGTTCCCCGGATATCAACGCGAGAGAGGTCCATGCTGCAGTTGATTTGTTTCAGAGGCTCAGACTGCATCAGCCTGACATCTTCGCGGAGGATGTCGCCACATTGCTGGAACACGAGGCTCATATTTCAGCCGTGCGTGGACAAAACCAGAAGGCTCTGGAGATATATCGGGAAGCAGAAACCCTGCGACGGAAGATAGCGAGAGATAACAAGGCATCGACGGCAGCCTTGGAAAATCTAGCAATCTGTCTCGAAAAGATTTCCACTATGCTCGAGCCACCTGATGAAGTCGTGCTTCCGGCTCGGGAGGCGGCTGAGCTTCGGCGTGCGATTGTACATAGGGAATCGAACCGCAGCCAGGATCTCGCTGCTCTTGGGATCTCACTGGTTAACCTGGGTGCAGTTCTCGGTTCTGTTGACCGTCACGAAGAAGCAGCGCAAGTTGAAGAGGAGGCTGTTAAACTTTTCCGAGACCTTTTGAAAGGGAACTCGGACGGAATTTCCCCCAAGCTGGCCTTTGCCTGGTCCCTGCACGACCTCGGTATCAGTCTCAGTAAGCTCGGCCGTCACGAAGAGGCCCTGCGCTCCAAAGAAGAAGCTGTCAGGGTCTATCGCGGGCTGGCGGAGACGGACTCATCCGTAACGCAGGACCTCGCACGTTCACTATACAATCTGGGTGTTGATCTCAGGGCCATGGGCCGCTACGACGAGGCACTCCGCGCCAGCGAGGAGAACGCCACGATTCATCGCAAACTTGTAGAGACAGATCCTTCTTTCACCAAGGACCTCGCAGATTCACTGCACAAGCAAGCCAGTGGGCTCCGAGCCGTCAGCTGCCACGAAGCAGCAGCGCCCGTCGACGAAGAAGCTGTTGAACTGTATCGCAGGCTGGTGGAGACGGACCCAACGGTGACCAAGGACCTCGCACGTTCACTTTACAATCTAGGCGTTGATTTTAGGGCTGTTGGTCAGCACGACGAGGCGTTACGCGCCAACGAAGAAAGTGCTGAGCTTCATCGCAAGCTGGTTGAGACAGACCCTAAATTCACCCGGGACCTCGCAGATTCACTACATAAACTAGCTCATGATCTCCGCGCTGTCAATCGCCACGGAAAAGCAGTTCAGGTGGATGAAGAAGCCGTTGAACTATATCGTAGGCTGGCTGAGACGGACTCGACGGTCATCAAGGACCTCACACGTTCATTGTACAATCTCAGTGTCGACCTCAAGGCTGTGGGCCGCCACGAGGATGAATTACGTGCCAGCGAAGAAAACACCGAGCTTCATCGCAAGCTTGTAAAGACAGACACGACTTTCACCAAGGACCTCGTAGATTCACTGCAAAAACAAGCCAGTGGGCTCAGAGCCGCCAGCCGCTACGAAGCAGCAGCACGCGTCGATGAAGAAGCTATTCAAATTTATCGCAAGCTGGCAGAGACAGACCCAGCCATAATAAAGAAACTCACGCGTTTACTCCACAATCTGGGGGTCGATTTTAGGGCTGTGAGCCGCAACGAGGAGGCGTTACGCGCCAACGAAGAAAACACTGAGCTTCATCGCAAGCTGGTTGAGACAGACCCTAAATTCACTCAGGACCTCGCAGATTCACTGCACAAACTAGCTAGTGGACTCCGCTCCGTGAACCGCCACGAGGCAGCAGTGCACGCCGACGAAGAAGCTGTTGAACTTTATCGTAATTTGCTAGAGACGAAACTTGGCTTCACCACAGATCTCGCACACTCGCTGCACAATTTGGGTGTTGACCTCAGCACTGTCGGCCGTCACGAACAAGCATTGCACCCCGGGCCCGAAGAAGAAGCTGTTGAGCTTCATCGCAAGCGTTTTGAGACGTATTCCACCATTACTCAGGGCCTTGCAACTTCCCTGCACAGCCTCGGGGTGAGCCTCAGTATACTCAACCGGCATGAAGAGGCTTTGCACCCCAAAGAACAAGCCCTCGGACTGTGGCGCAAGCTTCTGGAGACGGACCAAAAGTTCGCCAAAGACTTCGCACATTCACTACACAATCTCGGTGCTGAACTCAGCTTCGCCGGCCGCCCCAAAGATGCAGCCACGATTAGCGAAGAAGCTGTAGCGCTTCGTCGCAAACTTGTGGAGACAGACCCCACCGTCAGTAAGGATCTCGCACAGTCCCTATTCAACCTGGCGATTAACTTTCGCATGGTGGGACGGCACGAAGATGCGCTCCGAGCCGACGAAGAAGTTGTCGAGCTTGCGCGCCAGATTCTGGAGACAGACCACAAAATCCTAGGGTTTCTTGCCAATTCTTTACAAAACCTGAGTTTTGACTTCGCCGCTGCCGACCGTCACGAGGATGCATTAAACATTAGTAAGGAGGCCGTCCAGCTTTATCGGATGGTTGGGGAAGATCCGACTCCGGACAAGGAATTGGAGCTCGCCAATGGACTAAAAAGTTTCGCCGCACGGCTCCAGACCATGGACCACCACGAAGACGGTCTGACCGCGGATGACGAAGGGGCAAACATTCACCAGAAATTTGCCAAGACGCATTCCGAGATGACTGCTCGCTCATTGCATGAGCTTGCTGTAGATTTTCGCAGTATTGCCCTCCATGAGGATGCGCTGCGCGCTGAGGACGGCGCTGTCGAGCTTTATCGAAAACTTGTACAGACGAAGCCCTCCTTCGAGCAATTTTCCCAGTCTTTAAAATCACTTGCGGAGGATTTGCGCGCCGTCGGGCGTGAAGAGGACGCTGCGCAGACTGAGGCTGAGCTTATTTTGTTGCCGACAACAGCTTTGGATGGGCGATGGAGTTCTGTTCCGAACGACGCAGAGGAGGAGTCTCCAAGGTAATTCTCAAGCCAAGTTCCTGTATTGAGCTTGACACCAGATTCACAGAGTGCCAGGCCCAACCATAATCAAAGAAAGCAGTCAAGAAGCAGTGGGAAATAAAGAAGAGACTCCGGAGAGCCATGCAGCAGTCACGGAAACCCACAGGTAAGTACGCCTCAAGCCAGTTTCCTGCGCAGAGCTTGACACCAGATTGCAAGTTTTTCGGTCGCGACGCCGACTCATGAATATATAAAGCAAGCAGTCGGAAACGAAACGGAGAGTGATGGTGATGACAAGAACCAGGAAGGAAATCAGTCGTAGGCGCCCTGACCACGTGCTTCGTCGCGTCAGAGAATCAGATCACAATATGTGTAAACAACCGCGTCAAGTCCTTGCCGACCATGGTCCTCCAAATAGTTCACATCGTAAGCTAGAGTGACCAATTAAATAGTAAAAATTGAAGCAATTGCACGCGAATCAGATACAAGGGGCATTTATTGCACAAAGAAATGGAGTCGGGCCTCGTGGCGGCGTAGGAACCTGTTTGAACAAGCGAAGTATGAGCTTCGAGTTGAAGCGTCTATCTACGAGAGATAGGAACCTGTAGATGTCTATCAGACATTGACAATGAATGTACTTCCACGGTCCTAGGCCAGTAATCCTGGTAGTAGGATTTTGGACGCGCGGCATTTGAGCGGGGATGTTATACCCTTGGTATTACTATGTCTTACACGCACCAGGAGCTTGAGGACTTGCTTGCATTCTCAAGCTGGATACAGACTGTTAAGTTGGAAATGGGCATTGATTTCCGCTGCAGCAGAGCCTTTCGCCTAGTCACGTTTCTGCACGCCCCTGACGGACTTGGAACCGATGGATGAATGACAGATCTTATCGGTCAAACTCATTGAATGGTTTCTTCTCAATATTATGGCTCAGGCGCCGAATAGATGATTGTTCAAAAAGACGCCAAACAAAATACATATAAAAGGCCTTCCGCGCCTTCGCAAGAATCAAGAGCTTATCCTCGTCTTCACTTCAGAAATTCACAATGCACTTCATCTCAAACTCGTTCATCCTCCTCGCATCTCTGCTGACGCTGGTCAACGCGGCGCTCCTAGTCGATACTGAATTGGGTGCACGGCAAGGGTGCTCAATCGGGGGAGGATTTTGCGGCACTGCGGACCCAGGCGTCAATTGTTGCGCCGGCCTATTTTGTTCGAGCAGCAACGTTAGTCTTCTTTCTTAACTGTTACTCGTAGAAGTCTGATTTTTCCTCCTCAGCGTTGTCAATCCTGTGGAATCTCAGCTGGATTCTGCGGCGCGGCGGGTGATAATGTTCCCTGCTGTGCCGGTCTATTTTGTTCGGCGTCAGAAGTAAGTGTTTAGCGGTGGAGAGCGGAATTTACACTCACGTATGGCTGGATCAGCGTTGCAGCGCCTGCATTGGGAAAGGGGGGCTTTGTCAGTTAGAAGTACCATGCTGCTCTGGCCTTTGTCCCAATGGACAGGTACGTTTTCTTACTTACTTTACCTGCTCCGGTGCTGAATTCTGGAAACAGACTTGCGAGTGAGCGAATATAGCAGGGGGCTGGCCGATGCACTGTATGCGTTTAGCATTGAGTAGCACCTTCAATGCTGAGTGTACGAGAAAGTCGGGCAAGAAGTTTTGGTTAATGATTCTGCTGAAGAACGGTGAACTCGGTCGCTGTTGAGGCCCACGAGGCCGTCGTGAAGCGTCCGTGGATGGGAGGTGTACCGATTCGGTGCGGTTGAATTCGAATCAGGAGCACATTGAGGGAGAGCATGGAAGCGAGAATGAGTGAGCATTGGGCATGGGTGGATACCAACGGTAACGAGCCAGATATGCCGTCTCAAGAGGGCATTGCAATGCCAGGCGGCGAATGAAAGAGTATCTGAAAAGGGGATAAGTAATTAGACGAGCCCTACGAACGAGCCAAGGTTCTTGGTGTTTAGTAGAGACACCCTCGAATCGGAGAAGAGGTGGTATTTGGTACGATGAAGCCATCCTCTGGATACGAAGGCATAAGATCCCATGGCTTTCTCAAGCGAGTCTTCGACGTTCCAGCAGTCGTCCGGTCCATCGACCGATTCGTTTGCCAGTAATCTTGCCTTTGTTCTGCTAAATGCTTTGTTCAGCACTTCTGGGAAGGAAGAAGGGAAACATACCACGGTACTGTAGTCAACCAAGTAGCCAACCAAAGATTTGGTTGGCGCCGAGCTCCGATCAATTCATCAATATCCGGCATCACGTCGGAGTCTGATAAAGGGCGTTCAGTGGTTCAAATATTCACAGAAGCCGGCGGATTTCGTGAAGCTACAAAAGTAAACGGGATACATATGTGCACGCACGCCACGTACTAAAGGAATGGAAGAACACGTGGCCGCGTCGTGCAGGCAATGCCCCCCACCATCACGGAAGGAGAGCTGTACTGGGGGCCCCAGCGATGAGATTTCCTCGAATTTGCGGGCTATTCCCTGCCGGCTAAAGTTCCGAGCCATCTCGGTCATTAGCACAAAGCCATGCATCTAGGTCAAATCTAGTAAGTAATACTACTAATAGGTTGTGGGCCGTTTTGAATTCAATTCCAATCTGAAATCGGATTGTTGCTCACCTTCCTTGTCGGACGATCCACGCAATCGCTGCATCAGGTTCTTCACGATCCGGAGCACTGCGATGACGCGCAAGGGAAAAACGTGTGGAAAACCGTTCATGGCTCGGGCCCGAGTCGAACGGGCATTCTGCGATATACTTAGAATGCGATACGAAACCTATCATATGCAGTGTAGATGCGCACCGCGCGCTGCCGACCCTTCCTCGTCTAGTTGGGCCTCAGGTGTACATAAAATGAAGTGGTGACTTGGTGGTGACGCTATTTCCTAAACCGGCTGCGAGCGTTTGTTTGTTCCTGTAAACAAAGTGACTCTTTGCGGAACGGCCATCTCGTTCTCGGTAATCTCGAATGTCTGGGCTCACGTCGTTCTTCCCTTCGAAATTTCTGCCGTCGATGAACTCGCGAGACCGGCCGCCCGAGTCAATCTCGCACCTGCGGTTTTTCCTCGAGACAATGCCGAGCTCGCGCAAGTACAAATTCGACTTTGATGTGCGCGCGGATGTCCTTCTCGAGCTCTACAACGCGTTCTGGGGGCCGCACATCCACCAATTTCTACCGGCGTCACATAGCGGTCTGCCGATGTACTCTCTGCTCAGCGAAATCCAGACGGAGGTCGGATATCTGGGGGCGGGAAAGGAGGACCCGGTGATTCCTGGGCGTCCGTGTAGCCATGTCTTCAAGAAGGGCGAGAGCTGTTTCCGGTGCAAGTGCGTGGATTGTGGATTTCTAGAGCGTGACTCTGACGTTGCACAGAGACTGCACGCTCGACGACAGCTGCGTGCTCTGCTCGCGGTGCTTCCACGCGACGGACCACGACGGGCACAACGTCAGCTTCTTTATCGCCCAGCAGCCGGGCGGGTGCTGCGACTGCGGCGACGACGAGGCGTGGCGCCGCCCCATCGGCTGTCCGTTCCACCCGCCGGCTTTGAATCCCGATCCAGCCCCGCCGCGCGTCTACACGAAGCCCATCTCGGATGATATCCCCCCCGTCGCAAACTATCCGTATCGCGTGCCCGTCCCGCCCGAGCTGCGCGACACCATGGGCCGCACCATCGGCTACGCACTCGACTTTATCTTGGACACGCTCGATCTGTCTCCGGACGAGCCGACCGTCCCCGCGAGCGAGGCAGAGCTGCGGCTGCAGCCCACCGCGGACCCGATGCTCAAGGACCACTATTGCGTCGTCCTCTGGAACGACGACAAGCACTCGTACGACGAGATCACGACGCTCCTCGCGGACCTCACCCACTGCCCGCGCCAGCGCGCCTCGGACCTCGCGCGCCTCATCGACGAGCACGGCCGCGCGGTCGTCGACAGCGGGACGGACACGCCGCGCCTACTCGAGGTCGCGCACGCGCTCGCGCAGATCGACGTCGGCGTGACCATGCGCCGCGCGTACGACACGTTCCGCGAGCAGGTCGTCGCCGTGCTCGCGGACTGGCTGCTCGACCTCACGCGCAGTCGCCTCGGCACGGACACGCTCGTCCTGCGCGAGGTCCTCGCGCGCGAACTGCTCTCGCCGCCGCGCACGAAGCTGCTGCACCACGCGGAGGTCGCGAACCGCACGCGCCTCGACTGCTTGTTCCTCGACCACACCAAGCTTTGGAAGAAGCCGCGACTCACGCTCAAGGAGACGTATGCGTCGATCCTGCCGCTCAGTCGGGAGCACAAGCTCGCGGTTGGTGAGTCGGCGGCTCTATCATAATTCTCGCGCTAATACCGCACAGCCGGGCACTTTGCGAACGTCTACCACCGGGTCGTCGACGCCTACCTGCTCGTCGACCGCGAGGCGGAAACATCCATCAAGTACTTCGCCCTGCAGCTCTTCACCGTCCCCTCCGCGTCGGCGCACATCGTGCGCAACCATAAGCTCGTCTCGCGCATCCTCGCGATCATCAGCGCCTTCTTCACGAACCAGATCGAGGACAAGCAGATCGTCTACCCGCCGCACCCGCTCGGCGCGCTCGACGTCGACAGTTTCCCGTTCAAGTCGAAGCGCTTCATGCCCGTGTTCAGCGACCTGCGCTACCTGTGCCACACCGCGCCCGTGCAGGCGCTCATCGCAGGCCACCGCGAGTACATCGTGCAGTTCGCGCGCACCTGCCAGCTGTTCATGTGCGTCAACCCGAACAAGCGCGCGGTCGCGACGCACGTCGAGTACGAGACGGACGCATGGATCAGCGTGTTCAACGTGACGCTCTCGCTGTCGCGTGTGATCAAGGTGTACGGCGAGGCGTTTGCGCGCGCGACGCCCGCGCAGCTCGCGGGCGCGATCACGACGGTCGTGCACCACATCTTGATGGTGTGCACGCTCACGGAGGAGCGCCTCGATCGGAGCAAGTTCGAGCCGGTCGAGTTCCACGAGGTGTTTTTTGGGGACGCGGCGTATAACGTCGTCAAGTTTGATGTGCTCGAGGGGTGGGTGAGCTTCCACCACTCGCTGCATTGGCTGCTGGCGGAGCTGTTCAAGCATGTGGATAAGCTGGACGAGGAGGGGCTGCGGGAGGTCGGGTACGCGAGCGTCCGGGATATTATCGTGCGGCAGGCGAGCGAGCAGGCGATCCTGACTGTTATTGACTTTCCGCTGCGGGGTGTGTGCGCTTTCTGCCCCCTTCCACATGCGTACGCTGACGCTCGCTCATAGTGCTGGCGATGATCGCGCAGATCCGCACGGGGCTGTGGGTGCGCAACGGGTTCGTCATCCGCGGGCAGTTGCTGCACTACCGCGACTTCATGCTGCGCGAGCTTTGCTACGACCAGGACCTCTTCATCCTGCAGACGGCGCTGATTATTCTCGACCCCGACATGGTGATCGTCACGATCCTCGACCGCTTCGGGCTTATCGGCTATTTCTCCGGCGCGTTCCTGCACGCGACGTACGAGGGCGCGCAGCTCGCGAACATGGTCGAGGAGGTGCTCTATGTGCTCATTACGATCCTCAGCGAGCGCGGCAACGCCGCCAAGATGCCCGTCGAGCACGCCGTGCGCCGCGAGATCGTGCACGCGCTCGCGATGGGGCCCTGCGCCTTCACGGACCTCGTCAAGCGCGTCGCGGAGCGCCTCGTCGACGACGTGTGCTTCGAGCGCGTGCTCGCCGAGGTCGCGCACTTCAAGGCGCCCGAGAGCGCTGCGGACACGGGCACGTACGAGCTGCGCGACGCGGCGTTCGACGAGGTGAATCCGTTCTTCTATCACTACACGCGCAACAAGCGCGAGGAGGTCGAGGGCGTGCTGCTCGCGCGCCTGCGGCGCACGACGGGCGTCGCGGACCCCGTCATCGTGCCCGCGCCGCTCGGCATCGAGCGGGGTCCGTTCGCCGCGATCGCGGGCGCGTTCGAGGCGGGTGCGCTGCTGCAGGTGCTGTTCTACGCGCTGTATAACATACTGGTGCTCACGGCCGCGGACGCGGGCGGCGCCGCGCCGCCGTCGGGCGAGGCGATTCTGGACCAGGCGCTGCACCTCGTGATGCTCGGGCTCGTCGAGCGGCCGGCGGTGTTCGCGCGGCTCGCGGTGGTGCGGACGTTCGAGGAGGGGAAGAGCCTGGTCGACGTTGTGTGCGGGTTCGAGCATCATGAGACCTATAAGGCGTACGGGGCGCGCGTGGAGTGGATCCTGACGCAGATTGCGGCGCATGTGCCGGACGACGTGCGCAGCCGGCGGCGCGTGCTGGATCTCGCGCTGGCGAGGGCGAAGCCGGACTTGGGCGACGCGAAGAAGCGCGCGGCGAAGGCGCGGCAGGAGAGCGTGATGCGGCAGATGAAGGCGCAGCAGGCGAGCTTTGCCTTCAATTTCGAGGATATGGGTGAGGACGAGGACGAGCTGGATGAAGGCGCAGAGGGTGCGGAGGAGGCGTCGTACGGGACGTGCATCGTGTGCCAGGAGGACCTGAATGCGGCGGGGCGGCCGTTTGGGACGCTAGGCATGGTGCAGCCGAGTCGGTTTGTGCGGCGGCATCCGGACAGCCAGAACAGCTACCTCAACGAGGTGCTGCAGACGCCCGCGTCGCTCGACCGCGCGGCCGCGCCCGCGAACAACAAGTTCCCGCCCGCGCAGGCGGAGGAGCTCGACGCGCGGGCGAGCGCGTCGACGAACTTTGAGGGCTTCCCCTCGCAGTTCACGCGCTTCGGGCTGCACGCGTCCGTGTGCAGCCACATGATGCACCTCGACTGCTTCCAGGTGTATAGTGTCTCGATCCGGCAGCGGCACCGCGCGCAGGCGACGCGGAACCACCCCGAGAGCATCCCGCGCAAGGAATACATCTGTCCGCTGTGCAAGAGTCTCGGGAACGTCATCCTGCCCGTGACGCGCGCGGCGCCGACAGCGCTCGTGCGGGTGCCGTTCCCCGACTGGATTAGGGCGGCGGGGATCGGGATATTGAAGAGCCGGCCCGACCCGCTGCTCGACTCGCTACAGTTCCGGAACGGGACGGGCGAGTTTGTGTTTTGGAGCGCGCAGGACCCGGGGTACAGCAGCGCGATGCGCGGGACGGAGCGGTGGGAGGGGACCGAGGCGGCGAAGATGGTGGATACGATTATGGTCGTGGCGAAGAGCGTGTCGCAGCAGACGCGCCACCTGCGCGACCGCCCCGAGCCCGAGGCGGGCGAGCGCGGCGCGGGGATATACCTCCCCGAGGAGCTCATTGGGTACACGATCTGCGCGATCGAGACGGCGCAGCGCGGCATGGACGCGGCGGCGGGCGGGCTGGTGGTGGACAATTTGACAGACTCGCAGATGGGGATGATCCGCGGGCTGCTGACGTGCATGGGCAAGCTTGCGGGGCTGCACTTCAAGGGGCGCGTGGACGAGGGGCGCGAGGCGGTCAAGCAAGCGATCATCAAGCGGCTCTTACCCGAGTGGAGCCGGACGTCGTTGACGTCGTTTTCGTACCCGCTGCTCCTCCGCGATCCGTTCACGGTGCTGGTCGAAACGGCGGCCGTCGCGCCGGAGATGCTGCGGCACGTCCTCATCCTCTGCTACTACGCGTGCTTGGCGCGTACCGTCATCGGCCTCGTGTACGTCCTCAACAAGACACGGAGCCATAGCACCACGCAGCTCGGGCGCCGCGCGCACGAGGACATCTTCGGCGACGTGCGCATGTTCTTCATGTCTGTCGTGCGCCACTCCCCCGTCTTTGAGCACACGGCGACGCTGGTCTTTGAGACATTCGGCGAAGCACGGATCGAGAAGCTCCTGTACGCCTTCACGCTGCCCTTCCTCCGGCGCGCCGCCATCCTCTGCCGGTCCGTCCTCCCGTCGTGCTTCCCCACGCCCCCGGCCGCGGGCGGCGACGTCTGCGAATACAACCGCCTGCTGACGATGCTTGGCGTCCCCGCCTGTCCGACCTGCCCAACCAAGACACGCTGCAGAACGCGCTCTCCGGGTGGTGCGCGCACTACGGCCACTCGCACGCGGCGTCGCAGCTCAACTGCGGCGTCGTGCTGGACTTCCCTGCGGTGTACCGCCTCGCGCGGCTCCCGCTTGTGCTCGACAACCTGTTTGGCGCGCAGGACCGCGCACTGACGTGCCATCGCTGCAGCACCGTGCCGGTCGACGCGGCGATCTGTCTGCTGTGCGGGGCGACGTGCTGCATGCAGAGTGATTGCTGTAGGGATGATGAGAACGAGCGCGGGGAGTGCAACCTGCACATGCGAGAGTACATTTTTTCGTTTACTTTGTCGATCGTCCGGACTGATTTTTTGCGACTTCAGATGTGGTGGCGCTATCGGCATTTACTTCTTGGTCAAGCGGTGCATGCTGCTGTATATCTACAGCAACAACGGCACGTTTTCGCCCCCGCCATATCTCGACGCGCACGGCGAGGTGGATATTTCCATGAGGTGCGCGCTTTCCATTTTTGACATAAACACGCCACCGCTGACAAACGCCTCCAGGCGCGGGCGCCGGCAGTACTTGCACTTTGCGCGCTGGGAAGAGGTGCGCAAGACTTGGATGTCACATGGGATCCCTACGGTCATCGCACGCAGGCTCGAGGCGGCGCTGGACTCGGGCGGGTGGGAGACGTTGTGAAGATACGAGGATTGACGTCCGTGTTTTTAGGTTTGACTTGGCCTTGTTCTTGTTTCCACGCTGTACTATACTGCACTATATAGCATTTTCTCTGTATACGTAGCTTCACATCCATGGTACTGTATATTTCATGTAGTATAAACTCGATTCGGCCGGCGATCAAAGAATCCTTTTGCATTTTTGCCATCACCGAGCAGTGCGTATGTCAGTCAGAATCTGGGGCACCCAACGACTACCCTCCAGGGCACTATTATGCGGGATTTTTCGCAAGAACTCGTCGACCTCATCATCGATTATGCATCCATTCGGCCACCTGGGATCAAATCTAGATCTGCGGCAGCAACTTGCGGTCTTGTCTGCAAGAGATGGCTGCCTCCCAGCAGCCTATTCCACGTCTTTTTTTCCGCGTTAATGGATGGACCCCGTCTCGCAGCACTTCTCGATATTGCTGGAGCGTCATCCTTCGAACTCCTGTCATTGATTCGACATCTGTCTCTCGACTTTGAAGACGAATCGACAAGTTTTGTTTGCCACGGAGCTTTTGGCCAAGCTCCGTGAATGCACCAACCTCAGGTCCATTGTTATCTGGGCTCCTCATCCGGACAATGAAAAAAACGTGCCACAGTGGGGCGTGTTCCTTGGGATGCAACTTCCGTTTCTGGGCGTCCACTATGCTGGACTATCCGACTTCACATTCAACACTTCCGGGGCAATCTCCTTGTGCATGATTCCGAAATCTTCGCATGCCTTCCGTTGCTTGAAACTTTCAGCCTGAACGACGATGGTTCCCGCATCGTCCGAAGGAATATTCCTGCTTCCATATCATTCCCAGGCCGGCTCTATACAATGGATATACACTTAAGGTTGCTATCCGACCATTTTTATTTCTCTTGCCCTCGTCGTGAGTATCCTCGCCCCAAATATTTGATACCTCACCGGCATCCAAGGTAGGAAGGAAAGGCTCCGTATTGCTAACAATATCTCCTTTGTTTGTGTTGGCTATGCTTCAATGCCGCGTGTCCATTTTTCACCCATCTATTGTGGAACTAGCCCTGTGTTCCGCCGAGGGCTGCGCCCTATCCGAGTCCTAGTCTGAATTGAACCACAACCCGATTTACCTTGGATTTACCTTGGATTTATCGAGAGGATCGAGGACGACTCGATAATTTCGCTTATCATCATGTCGGGCTCATCTGGAGCGGATACGTCCCACGGAGCGGAACCCCTCGTAGTCAAAGCGCTACCACCGCTGCATTAAAACGGTCTTTCAGGATACTCCACAGCCTCCCACTTTCCTGGACCGACACCTCCGCGAACGCCCACGCCAGTTTTGTATTCTGAAGAAGCCCGATTCTTGGCGGAGGGGTATGACAATTCCCGGAGATCCTCCGGAGCTAAAATTCGTTCACTCGGTAGATTTCGGTGGGTTTACTTACTCTGCTGGGAACCTAATTACGAGTGATGATTCCGCACTGCATCATGGATATAGTACAACCGCCGGAAATCTCAATTGGAGGTTGCCTGCCGTCTTTTTCCTATTGGCAACACTCGAATTCCAACTCCTTTGGTTTCTTCGCGATCCCCCGGCGCAAGCGGATAGCACATACACCTGCGAACACGAAGATATCTCAGCTCAAAAGCCAGGAAAAATCGCAGGCAATGCAACTTGAACAATAATTTATACAATGTCTCTCGATCATGCTACACGGTGTGTACATATTAACATGCTATGTATGGTCTACCCAGGCCTGATTGTACAATATCTAGTAGCCGTGCACCTCTGGATCGTACCACGTCGGATCGTGGTGGAAATTAGGCAGCCCGCCCTTCACCTTGGAATAACACTCCTCGTACGCCTTGACGACGACGTCCGGCAGGGGCCCCTCCGTGCTGGGTATACACTGCATCAAGGTACAATGATATATATATAGGAACCGGCGTACCAATATCGCAGCGTCTCCTCGACGTGCGCGGGCTTGCTGCCGCCGAATATTATGCCCAGGTCGGACGGGATGAGTGCGCTGTGGTGCTGCAGCCAGCGCACGGACGCCTGATTCAAGTTCATGCCGTGTTCCTCCTGTATACAGTGCATCACCCGTCAGCGATGACACTCCCGACGGCGAATATAAGAGGAGCACGCACCACAACCCCGCGCAGCGCGACCACTGCCGGTCGCATCGGCATGTACCGTTCCTGATACCATACCACAAACGGATTCCGCGGGTCGAAGTGGCTCCCGCGGGGGTTGACGGGTTTCGGAGAGAGCAGGTGACCCACGAGGTACCCGCCCGCCAGGGGCGCGTACGCTGCGAATTTCAGCCCGAAATGCCGCAGACAGGGAATTAGTCTGCGAGGCGGGGTCAGACGGATGGATCAGAAATGAGGATGACCACGTACTCTTTCTCCACCGTGCGGTCTATGGCGCTGTAGAGGCCCTCGTACACTGATGGCGCATTCCACCCATTTAACCGGCATATGGTGACGATCTCGGCCACTTCATGCGTCTTGAAGTTGCTCAGCCCAAACATCTCGCTGATGGGACGGAGTCAGTAGGGACCGTCACGGATGTCAGGAAACACCCACAATGCGCCCTCCTTATGCAGCTCGTCCATAGTTTTTAGCGTCTCGGTCCATGGAGTCGCTCGATCTGGCCTGCGTACATAAATTAAAAGTGAGCCTTTCACCGGGATCCATAAAATGTTGCGCACGCGTGAAGATAGAGTACTCGTATCCGGGTCCCCTGAAGCGACTCGAGGGTTTTCTCGCACGACGCCCTCAGCTTCGCGGCCGAATGGTCGCCGGCAGCGAGGGGATAGAACCTGGAAGGATGAGTCCCACTTCTATCTTACATGGTCAATAAACGCACTTGGTATCCACAACCGACCCCTGGAGATCCATTCCTCCAAGAATCTACCATCGACTCGTTTTGAAAAAATGCCCAATGCAGCGTGTGCCGCCTCGGCTCACCTTCTCTGACGTCCCGAACCCAGACAAATTCGACGTGTCGACTGCACTCGGCCCGCACCGTGCGCACCATGCATCGAGTAGGGGTTGTGCCGCGCGCGTATCCGTGAGCTTGCAGAAGGTGCCTGGCGCGCCGATGCCCGAGGCCCCCTACATGGTAAGTGCCTTTTAGCCACGCCCAATTTCGAACCGGGGACAGACGCACGCACGTATATGACTGGAATCCGCGGTGAAAACGTTGAGGGTGGGGGGGCCATGGAATGAGGTCGCAGCTCACCCAAGCTGAGCTTTACTTATCTACAACGCCGCCCGGCCGCCGCTCCGCCTGTCATGGGATTTGCTTCCGCGCTCCGAGCACTCTCGTTCCCTCCCGGATCGGAGGGGATGTATCAAAATTGCCTTGTTCCTGCCTGCAAGTTATTTCCTTCGAGCAGATCTGGAGCAAAGACCCAGGTTGAACTGAATGCCATTCCGGAAGAGGTTAGAGTTTCCCGCGGCTCGCTCACAAATTTGATCCGCAATCAGTGGGGGGCTTTCCGACTCCCGACCCATGTTGTTTTTCCACCAACAATCCTTGCAACAATCCAAACTATACGCGCGCCTCGATCAAATTGATACGCAATCTGTGGACGCGGTGTCCTCTGAACTCCATAAACCAGTTTTTTTCCACCGACAATACCCGAGGAAAACAACCCCGTGTGGATAAGTGAAAAGGACACGGTTCAACGACGCCTGACCGACGGTAAAACACCGGCGCAAGGCATTCAGCACCTCAACCATACCGCATCTGGGACGGGCGGATCATTAAATAGTCGCGAACCGGGCGGCGGCCAGACCGCCCGCTACCGCCCACTGAAGTTGATGCACAGCTCGACGCGATGCAACTAATAAATAGACATGGAACAAATGAAAGTCGTGTGTCTGCCTTGCGGTTTGGCTGATCTCATCTGCTAGCGACTCGGAGTTGACATGTCTCGACAGTCGTTCTTTGTCCATATGCAAGTTGTCTGCCAGCCGTCAGTAAAAAAAACCTGAACTGGACCATGAATGGTGGCCTGCAAAGAAAAATGCCAGCAAGTAGACGGAGGTAAAGGGCGTCCGCAATGCTCCAGATGGGGCAAAATCCGCAACGGAGTTTCTCGGAGTTTAAATTTCGCCGCAGTCTCCGTGTACGAATGCGGAAATTCTTTCAGTATGCATATGGGGATAAGTGAAATGCATTCAGTGGTGACAGTGGTGCTCGCTGGCGGCCCGTGGCTAGGTCGGGTTTCCGCGCCCTCAGTCTTACTCATTTACGAGATGTACTGTACCACCGTGTATGGTAGCAACCATAACACGTCACGGAGCCCACAGTGTTGCCGTTTTGCGTATGTTGATCTTCTTGGAAGCCTGTTCGCGAAGTTGAACTTCAGCAGGCGAATGTCTTGAATAACTTCCGACCTTACAAGCCGGTCGATGTTAAATTTTGAATCCTTTTTGGTTTCTCGACTCTATATGATAGACTGTGATTGAAAAAGAAAGACATGAAATAGAAGCTGTCTGGTTCGATTCAATTGTAATGCTTCACCACCACGCCGCTAATGATCTCCTCTTCGACGCCCCTCTCCTCGACACTTGGAATTAGCTGTGTGTGCCCATAGGCGACCGTGCGGCTCTTGCGCCATTCTTCCATGGTCGGCGCATCTTCGTTGCTGCACAGCCGCTTGATCCCGACGCGTTCCAAGACCGGACTCCCTTCGTGTGGAACAAGTTTCACGTCGTCGTTCGCCATGGAGAAATAAAACACCCCCAGGCGCGGCACGCCGACCTGGTCCGCGGGCGGCTGGACGACCTATTACATATGGCGCATCTGTCCCCATTCATTGACTAATGATGTGAACCGACCCTGTGCCGCGTAGCGGGATAAAAACCACCACAGAGGAATGTCAGGACGTCGCCCGCGTTGATGACCTGGGAAACTTGATTGATTCTGAGACGACGGACAGAAAACGGCGACTAACCAGCGCATTATCCATGTGTCGGACCCATCGCCATGCCCCTCAGGAGATAAGATCTGCAGCCCACCAATAGGCTGGGACCATAAAATTGTCACAGAACCGATATCTTGAAATTTTAATATTGTTGATATTATTGCACAATATTGGCGACGTACCTGTGTGGCCTTTCAACCACACCTGCTTCGACCGCTGTTCTTCATCTTGGGAGCGCGGAAAACTGAACACGGATCAACAACCGATACTCAGGATTTATCTAGCCACGCACTACTTCATAAACCTAACTTGGAGGGAGCAGCGTGAACACGAGAAACGAAACGCGTCGAAAGAAGAGAAAGAAATACCAGACGTCTCGCCCGCGGCTTCAAAACGATGCTGAGCAACGAGGGTATCCTCCGGTAGCTCCAGCCCGAGCGCCAAGAGCCTGATATAATAGAATTACCGTCGGTCATCCTTCATCTTGTAAACAGCAGAAAGGGGCGGACCTCAAAATCGGGTAGAGAACATTGAAATGATTGTGACGCGCGAAAGCCTCGAGCTCTTGCAGATAAGGCCGCAGCGCCTCCGGGTGTTGGCGGCTTCTGATATTGCGGTTGACTAGCGCAGACCGGTGAACATCCCGAAATCCAGCGATCATTACGACCCACTGTTATAATGTTCGATCTGGTCCTGCACCCCATCTTCGATTCGCTATGGTCCGGAAATGAGCCCAGCACGCAATTTGAAGATAAGAGTTCGGACCCAAGTTTGACGCGGTTTGTATCCTTCGTACACCGCTCCGGATTGGCCGGTATGAGCTTTCTTCTCTTCTTCGTTGACGTCGTCGAAGGTCACATTGGCAATACTGAAGACACGGGTCGTCTGTGAGCCGGAAATGCGGTCGTTAATGACCTGAACAAGGACGTGGTAATCCACGCTCGCCTGCTCCTGGGTGTATCCATGATTGATGACATAGAAGAATCCGTGGGTGGCCATCGCGTTCACCACATCGGTGGCCAGGGCCTTGCGGCCAGCCTCTGTTTTGGCCTTGGATAGATCGATAACAGCGAGGTCAGCATATTCCACTGCGGGTAACAGTGAGCTCCGGCAAACAACAGGATCAGACGGCATTACATTTCTCGTTCGATGCTGGCGGAGCGGTGTACTGTGGTGGAGCCGGGGCAGCATAAAGGCCACGGAGATACTGAGAAAGGCGGCGGAGAGCAGTGGCAGCCATGATGAAGGAGAGGTGGGTGTCAATGAATGACAGACGGAGCTTACAAGGTCCTCTTTTCAGCCGGTTCAAAATCCAACTCCCCCGGGAAACTTCCCACAGTGGGCGGTATCCGATAGAGAAAGTGGATGATTATCTGAAGGCCATTGGCTGCAGAGATGGACCTTGTCGCTTTGTGGGAGCATCCATTGATAGTCGCTCTTAAACGTACTTCCGCGTCCTCACCTGGCTGATACGCGGCCTTTCGTGAGGGGTTAATTGGTGGTTAATGCCGCGGAAATTCAGTGCCGACTTCGATGCGATAGCGCAGCGCGTCGGAGAACGCAATTCCCATGATCCAAATAATACCTATCTCCCGGTGCTTTCCATTGGGAGAAAAATGTTAGCAGCCACAGAATAGTCAACCAACGAGCAATCGGTCAATATTTCGCCAGTGACCATGCTACCGTTCTTCTCGGCAGACTTTTGAAATTTCCCGCAGGGCACGTTCCCTTCCTCGATACTCCAAGAAGAGAAGCAGACACCCAGCCCTCCGGTTGTTGGGCTTCGTTCAACCTGTCGCCTAAATGGGGGTGGTACGACGAAAATAAATTGGGGCGTTTACTGGAGCCTTCGTTTGCCTGCGTTAAAGCATGTTTTGTTCTAGAGGACTGTTAAATTCTTTTTCACTAGATCGCGTATTTGGTTGTCCGTGGAGGGCTGGAATGGCAGTTCAACGTGATTTCAAACTCGTGGGAAATGATGGGCGGCTGGACTCGGCACGATGCCCTCTTTTCCTTAGTGGATTCAACTTCATTTGTAGGTCAAAAGCTGAGCGACTCGTCCTGATCCTTAATTTGCGGCCTTCTGTCTCCTTAATGCTTTGACGTTTATTAAACTGTACAGACTTTACTCTACAACTTGAAGAGCAGCTATCAGCTCCTCCAAGTTATATTATAATTAATTGTACTTCTCTTTGGCTTCGGTGTCTCTTTTCCCCTCCATACCCCCTACGAGTCATATCTTCCCTGCCTCTGGATCTTCCTTCTCCTTTATAGCGGAAAACCCATCGACTGTTTCGTCGTCAAACAACACCTCAACCGCAGGCGAGGGGCGCGATGCCCCAGACTCTGCGGCCGCCCGGAACTCTTCGGCTGCAGACCGTGAGGCGAAACTCGACAGCCAACGAGCAGCGCGGAGTAGCGTGATCCCAACGAATAGGATTCCCAGACCGCGCACGAGATACAACGCAGTAGCGCCGGCTATGTGGAGCAGCGGCTTTTCCAATAACGTGTGATCGCTTTCGGAAAACTGCTGGAGCAATACAAAATTGCAGAGGATTATCAAGAGGATCCTCGAGAGGATGGAGGTCGTCTGGTGTGTCGTGCCGAATTCCCGTGAGGCGGAAGTAGGTAAGGTGGGTAGGGTGAGGGGATCGCGCCGGCGACCTCTGCCTCGAGTATCTCGAGCTCGTGCGATCTTCGTACAGGCGCCCTGCCATTCTCCAACGCTGAAGGGGTAGTGGGCGCTTCCCGTGAGGCGCCGGTAAGTAAAGGGAGGACATTGGTGGCGATCGAGTATAGCAGGCGCACAACAACGATAAAATTGCCCACCGCCACTCCGTGGAGACACTTCTCCCACGTCCAATAAACGGCGACGGCCAGCGCTGCTGTTTGAGGGCAGTATGATTTCAGCATCTTTGCCAGGGCGCCGCCCAGTAGGAGGAAGAGAACGAATGGGATGATGTACTTGCGGGGGAGAAGCGTCCGCGCCATGTCGATTCCTATAGGTTGTAGATCGAAGAGCGACAGGAGAATTGGACGCCAGAATCATGAGAGAACGTCGCTAATAAGTGCGGCGCTTATTCACAGTGTGCATAGCCTTGCAACAGCCGTTCTTCCGATGACGGTCAGGAAGGCTGAAGTTGTCGATTCAACCTGAAGGGCGGTGATGATGTACGTATGTGAAGCCGTCATCAACGCCATACAATTGGACTGCCAAGGAGTAGGTGGGGTGGCTGGCGCCGACAGCCTCCTCGAGCACCGATGACTCGCGTAATTGTCCGGACAAGTACCGTGCCGCTCCGAGTCTTCGACGCTGCTGGGGATAGAGCCGCGGCCGCCCCGCATTCCTGACTAGCGAATACATCGTGCGTGCAGCGGTGAGGCAAGTAAGTGCACTTGTAATTAATCAAGGAAGGGGATCAAAGAATAGGGCTGGATGTTAATCAAATCTTTCCTAAAGTGCGGCGCGTATTTATGTCCTTCACAATGTTCAACCTTGATGATCAGTGGGACACCCGGGAGTCGTTGACGTCCAACAAGCCTCGCATCCAAATCTGAAGGACAGTGATGATGCACAAGCAATCGGCACTAAATTGGACCGCACTGAGCTGCAAAACTGTTTCACGCCGACCCTACTATCGTTGTCCCCCCAATGACAGAGGCAGTGATCGCAGCCGAAAGAATCATTTCTATTCGATGGTTTCCCTTCGGCACCTCGAATTGGGCTCTCTAGTATGTCCTCTATGCACTCAAACAATTTCAAGATTTTAGGTTGAGACCGAGGAAAGATGTTGTCATCCCGAGGGCGGAACACCATGTGGTAGCGGATTTCGTATGTATTTGGCAGGGTCACAAACACAAAAACGTCCCTTTCATTTATTGCACGCCTCAGAGGGCTCATATGGCCACAGAATTTGGTCAGACCATGCCTGGCATGTGAATCCACATTCGCGATTTTTCCTTGGGCAGAAGAAGGAAAAATGGGGTCGGCATCAGTGAGACTACCACATCAGGGTGCAGAAGGGGTACTATAATAGTATGTTTGCATATATGTACGCGTCGCGACGTGATCAGGAAGGTCACGTTATCATCGTCACGTAGCAATCTCTCCCACCGACTTCCACAACCAGGATGCGAAGAAGGACAATCCAGTATCTCGTCCTCCTATTCATTGCCGCCGTTGCTACTCATCTTGTAAAGGCTCCCTTCACGTCTTTCCTTGATTTTTGCCTTACTTGTGCGGCGTCCAGTACTTTTTCTCCCCGTCACCACAGCCAGATCCATCTCATAGCTCGGAATGGATGGGCGAAAGCGACGAAGGGCAGGACTCCATACCTAAGCGTAGACTTACGGCCGATGTTCCTAAGCGAGACGCGGTGGTAGCCGCTTTCCAGGTGCGGATGCGCGGCGTGAATCTGATTAGTACTCATCCAATCCTTTCAGTATGCATGGTCTGCATATGGTTTGTCTTTTTGTCTCCCTATACCGAAAATTGTCTACCATTTCATCCAGAACGGGACGCCATGGGATCCGACGAGTACCACCCCATTCGCCATCAAGGCTCCAACATGTCGCACTCCGGTGGCATCGGGTACACCGTCGTGGATGCGATAGATACTATGCTTCTCATGGGACTTCATGAAGAGTACTCGCGGGCAAGTGAGTGGGTAAGGACCTCTCTAAGATTTGACAGAGACGGCCGGACCCGTGCTTCAATACTTTCGAGGTACGCAAAAAGTCCGCCTTCCAAAGAGACCAACTTCATGCTCTATCAGACAACGATCAGGGTACTCGGCGGCTTACTATCTGCCCTACACTTGAGCTCCGATGAAATGTATCTCCGACACGCAGTCGATTTGGCCGACCGGATGCTCCCCGCTTTCGACACTCCATCCGGACTTCCTCTATCGTCAGTCAATCTAGAAACACGGGTTGGGATCCCGGACCAGTGGAATCAGGCGTACATCAGCACCGCCGAGGCGACGACCCTGCAGCTTGAGTTCCGTGATCTGGCACAGCTCACCAAAAACGCCACTTACTGGTACAAAGCTGAGAAAGTCATGTCCGTCGTCAATGCGGCAAGACTCCCTAGCAACCTTGCCCCATAACCATGAAGTACTGAAACCCAGTTTTAAACTCTGATCTGACATGACTTGCAGCGTAAATGACGGCTCTTTTGCCCAATCTGAAATTCGGCTCGGATCTCGTGGCGATTCGTACTACGAGTATCTGCTGTAAGTTTCTTGCTGTCATTCGTGAACGAGTACTCATGTGGATTAGAAAGCAATATCTTCAAACGGCAAGAGTTCCTGATACCATTCCTGGGATCCTTACTTACCCGCCTAAAGGACCGGACAGAACCGGTGTATCTGAAGGCGAGCGACGAACAGCGCTTCATTTTCTCTCGTATTAATGCAACGCAGATGTACGAAGATTCTATGCAGGGCGTCCACGACTATCTGGTACAAAAAACACCGACCAGAAAGCACACATACATCGCCGAACTAATCCCCAAAGGCGCCGATTGGAAAACGTATGCATTGATAGTCATTTAGTTGCCATCTTGGTTTTTACCGAATGTCGCAGAACTTGGGATGTCCAGCACAAACAGGACCACCTAGTTTGTTTCCTCGCCGGATCACTTATGCTCGGCGCAACCACAGCTGGCGCGCGCACTCCCGGCGTTGTGTCTGTCCCTCCGCGCATGGATGAACTGTCAAAGACAGGCCAACGCGACTGGAATACCGGGGTAGACCTCCTCGAGGGCTGCATGGAGACGCACCGGACGGCAACGTAAGTTGCAACTGCCGCACATCTATGAATGTTGACACTTTCCACAGGGGGCTCTCCCCTGAAATCGTACAATTCCAACCTTCTGTGGACCAGCCTAACAGAGACTGGTATATCAAGGGATCAAAGTACGTCTGGATATTACCACCCATGATTGCCCTCATAGAGAGCGGTTTAGACCTGGAGGCCCGGCAGGCTACGACGCACGCTATATGCTCCGGTCAGTCGACTTACATCGGCGCTCATCCAATCCACGGGCCTGAATCGACTCTAGGCCCGAGACCGTCGAATCGCTTTTCATTGCGTGGCGGCTGACCGGCGACGTGCAGTATCGCACGTACGCGTGGGGGATATTCGAGGCCATTGAGCGCCACAGCCGCCTGCCCGGGGGCGGGTACGCGACCATCGTGGACGTGGACACGGTGCCGGTGAAGCACGAGGACAAGCAGGAGACGTTCTTCTTGGTGCGTCTTGGCTTCGTCGTGGCATTCCATTGCTGAGGTCGAATAATCCTATGCAGAGCGAGACGCTGAAGTATTTATTCTTGACGTTCGCGGATGGGGAGAAGCTGCCGCTCGATGGTATGTCTTGCACATTTTTTACCCATGCACATGCTGACTCACAATTTTCAACAATCGTAGAATACGTCCTCAACACCGAGGTAAATCTGCGAGCGTTCCATATATATCCTATGCTAACCCTCTCCTCTCCTCTCAAGGCGCACCCACTGCCGATTTTCCGGCCTTCGATCAAGCCTATGTTCACCATATAAATATAATCCAAAATATAATCATTTATTTCGGTTGGGCGCTGAGTTTCCGACAAGGATGACCTTGACACCACCAGCCAGAAATCCAAACAAAGACAAGTTTACTTGACGACGATGGGGTCGTTGCGCAAACAAAGCACTTACGGGTGTGCCTTCACCGCTCCAAACTGTTGAATCACGTCACACGGCTTCTCTGCCGTGGGTTGCTCGCGTAGGTGCAGTGCCCGCAGCAGCCTGGTTGTTCAAGAAGCGGCGCATTTTTAGGCAACAGTGTGAATGCTCATGTTGTGTGAGGATAATTGTATCCCTGTACGAAGCTGTGTCAGACGCACGTCCGGTATGTTGTCGCTTGTTGACAACCAGATATGGACGCGCTTTGATGCGCTTTGATGCGTGACCACGTCGTATAAGAAACATGCGCGAAACATCACAAGGCGGTATATCTTTCTTGCTTCCTCCCCCCAGAACCTATCCCTCCACATCATGTCCGCTGCCCATACTCTCCCCTTCCCCGCCCTCGCTGAGGCCTCCGGCTCTGGCAAAGAGAACGCGCCGTTGAAGCAGACGACGCTGCTCGGCGCGCTGGACAAAGGCACCACAAAGAGCAGGAAGCGTACCATCACGCTCGTCAACGGCGGTGAGCGCCCTTTTGCCTCCAAAAACGCGTCTGAATCCGTGTAGATGAGCTCGATCTCACCGCGTCGATCCCCGTCACGCTCGAGGCGTGTTTCCAACGCGTTTTTTCGGTCTGTTTCTGACGCGTCGCCCAGGTTCTGGACGCCATGCGGCTCCGTATCATCGAGGTATCGTCTTTTCTCAGGTTATCGCTGATTTTTCGCGTGGCTGACGCGTCCGGATAGCTCGAGGACGAGCTCGCGTCGCCGCCTCCCGCAAAACGCACAAAGACGACCGCCAGCGCCGTTGCGGCCGTGTCCACCTCCACCGCAGCGCCCACCGCGTCGTTGAGCAAGGCGGAGGAGAAGAAGCGGAAGATGCAGATCAAGAAGATCTTTGACCGGTGCGTCCCCCCTCACCCCGCGCGCACGCCGTTCCAACCCGTACTACGCAGCCTCAAGAAGGAATGCAAGGCGAGGGGTTGAAGTTCCAGGGCTCCGCGAAAACGATCAAGTTCGACGAGCTGTTCGAGACGGCCGAGTTTGAGGCGTTGTTTGGCGGCAAGGGGCGTTTGGTGCAGCCGACGCCGCAGAACAAGCCCAAGAGCGCCGTGACGATCATTGAGTTTGTGAGTCCTCCTCTCGCGCGGTCTGCGTTGTTGTATGCTGATACGGTATGTGTAGAACACAACCGCGCACCTGGAGAGCTTCTTCGGCGACGAGCTCAAGCCGCTCAAAGGGAACCTCTGGAGCAGGGGCGGTGCGTCCCCTTCCTTCCATCCTATTCTATATTCCTTACGTACGCCCGCTGACCACCCCACAGGCGTGCCCACCCGCGGCTTCGGGTTCTTTGGCGGCGGCGGCGGCGGCTTTTCCAAGTCGGTGAAGCACGGCGCGTGCGACGTCGCGATCCGCTCCGCCGAGATCAGCTACTCGAAGAATAACCTTAAGTGCACGCTCAAGTTTGAGGTCGGGCAGGTTGGCGGCGGGGACGGGTACGACAGCGATTATTGAGCGCTTTGAGCAGACCGCCTACGTCTCGCATTGGATTATATTCTGTCATGGTGCGCTTCCCCTCATCTTGCCATGCCTGCCGATCTCACCGAGCCGCTAGTGTTACCCTTTCTATGTTCCTATATAGCTCTCTATGTTTTCTAGTAATGTTATTTGACCCGGTAATGGTACGACCTCCGGGGAGCTCGATTCACAATGGAATCGACGTTTTGCGTCCCTCGTACCCTCGCCTTTTGACTTGCCACAAGCGTCTCGCGCGGCTCCAGACAGGCTAGGCATAACCGGGATCCCTCCGCTGTCGGGCCTCAGTGGAGCGTTCCCTCACCTACATATTAAAGTTGAAATAGCAACTGGTTCGAGTCTAGGCCGATGCTGGCAAAAATTGTGGACGATCTGACATTGCCGGCTCTCAAAGAACACCGTTGCCGTGGCTTCCCTCTGCCTTGGCCCCATGTCCAGTGTCTCGCGCTCTCAGCACACCTCGTACAATGTTTATTTGCTCTCCTGCTTAGAGCGTCTTGGGATCTCAGACCACAAGCCGAGTGGGGCTGAGCAGCTGTGGATCACCGACAGCTACTCCCACAGCTCACCCGGACTGCCGATTCCCGTGCCTCGTTCCCCTCCTCCGCTCCCGCTGCTCCCGAACTCTACTTCAATTCGACCACGCCCTTCCTAAATTTTGCGGTGTCGCGTCTGCACTACGTGCACCCCTGTGGAAGCAGGATACGATGCCTATCTTGCCGATATCGTAAACTGGATTCGGGAGTTGCAACCCGGATAGACGAGTTACGCCTCCAAAAAGACTGATATTTTCGTTTGCAGGTGCGCTGAAAATATATATTACTTCTGGGCTGACCCTGATGTTTCATTATTCGGTTGTTGGCAGTAAATCGACCCGAATTCCTCCTTTGATTATCAAGCCGATGCACGAAGTCTACGCCAATGGGTCACCTTATCCGTTTCTTGTTCCTCAGACCGGTTTCGCAAATGCGGACATTGGAAGAACGGACATGTATTCACGGCAATGCGTTCTGCATCTCCTCACGAGCACGATCGTCAATCTCCTTCCTCTTGGCTGCCCATTTGGTAACAAACTCTGCCCGTCGCCATTCGTCAGGCCATCCGCACTCGCGATATAGACCGAGCAACCCGTCCAGTAGCTCTCGCTCCTGCAGTGACATGAGCCGGGCCGCGCGATGTCTGGGCGGCAAGACGGTGCGTACCTGAGTCACGATCCAGCCTGGGTAGTAGGAAGAATAGACCCGTTTGTGCATTGGGTCTCTGAGGTGGGCTTCAATTAAAGGCAGTCTCGCAAGAGAGCGGTACGCGTCGATGATCTCGGGAAAATACTGCGCCACTGGCACGAGCGGCGCGCGCCTGTACTCCGTCCAAATCATGCGGTCCCACTCGTCGCCTGCGACCTCCCCATGGCGCCGCCACTCGACCGTGTCTTCCGGGGGGGGGCAGTCCATGCCGTACGCGCGGACGACCCCAAGGCGCGTGTCCAGCATGATGATCCAGCCGTCTCTGCCTGGGAGCACCAGCGGCATCACCCAAGGGTCGAGGTCCGGACAGTTGTCGAGGTGTCGGTACGGAGATGGACGGCGACCCTCTTTGAGATCCTCCTCGAGCGTGTAGTCCGCGAATCGCGCGCCACCGACGATGCTGGTCTCATCGTCGCGGTTGGCGTGTGAGTCCACATACGGCAGATTCAGCATGAGGGATATCGCGTTGGTGGTGTACCCCAGTTCCGCAGCGAGCGCTCATTCACAGGGCGCTTTGTATGTGGCGGATAATGGATGCTGCCTTCGGGCCAGTGGCCCATGGTGACCAAGAGTTCGTACAGCTCTGTTACAAGGGCGACGACCACGTCCGGGTCGTAAGCGGCGGCGCGGCCTGCTCGGCCCTGACGAGCTCAGCGATCTGACGCGGAGGTCTTCTCGCTCCTCGATTTTCTCTTGGGACAGCGTCCGCCAAGAGGGCCACCGAACTGCTGCGTCTGCTCCGATGTCGGCCAGCTCAGAGTCGCTGATGTCCCGGTCGGATTTGTCGCTCGTTTCGGTGCTTCCTGAGCCTTCGGAATGGGCGTAGTCCGAGTCCGAGTCGGACACCTCGTACGTGCCAAGGTCAAGATTGAGCCAGGAATTTGCCGGACGTCGTTCCTCATCCACAGTTGCACTCAGGACACTTCGTTGGACCCACGGCCAGCCATTTGGTCGGGATAAAATGTCCGTCATGGAGGGAGTGAAAGCAAATACGTCGAGTTGCTACCTTCCTCGATGTCGAGTTGTTGTTCGGAGGGTCGACACGGATCAACGCGGATCACGGTGAACGATGGGTTGAAACGTTGCCATTTGTGGACGTCAATGCGCAATGCGTCGAACCCCTGCGGCCTGTATTCAAAGCGGTGTCAGCAAGGCTTAGATTCACTCTTCAATTTTGCAAGGCGGATTTGATAACCAACGCTGATTGTTGGATTTGATTGCCGCCGGCGTCCTGTTTGCCACCACTTGTTTCATGTCAGTATTCGCAATTGCAATTGTCAGCAGTTTCTTCTCTCAACCGCCATGGCCTCGCCCGGAATTTCTGGCTCTCCCCAGTACCAACACCCACCCTCCCCACATATATCGACAATCCGTTTAGAAGAGCTCCTTCGTTCCAACTGTTCTCCTTCAGATGCCGAGGCCACCCACATTCAAACGCTTATCGATAACGACCTACCCACCGCGCTGGCTGAAGACGATACCAGAATCGACAAACTCCGCGAGGAACTCGACAAAGCCTGCGCTCACCGAAAATCGCTCCAGGATTTCTACGACAGATGTAGGGCTGTCGTATCCCCAATCCGGAACATACCACCCGAAATCCTGCTCGAAATATTCGGAGCGTGTGCGCTTGGCGAGAGATCGCTGGGAGGCCGCTCGCTGTGGAACCTCGTCGAGGTCTGCTCGCTATGGAAAGGCCTTGTCATGGAAACACCCGCATTGTGGTCGACCATTGTGGTCGATCCGGACAAGTGGACCACCCACACTGTCGTCCAAGCCCAGAAACGGATCACCCTCTCTGGAAATTCGCCGCTCACCTTCACGGTAAATGGACGCGGAAGTCATTCCGACGACCGGCATGGCAAGATAGCCCGCGTCGTGATACAGCTTCTCGCCGCATGTTCGGAGAGATGGAGATCAGCGTCGTTCTACTGCCCTCTTTGGTTATTTGGGGACCTATCCAATATCCGGGGCCGTCTGCCGCTGTTGGAAAGTCTCCACACCCATGACGGGGGCGGCGATGTTGGGCCCCACCGTTATTTTGCCGCTTTCCAGGACGTTCCTCTAGCTCACCTACGGCTACGGCTACAACCAAGTGATATCCCCTCTACCTCTTCGACAATTGCAACGATTCACCTATAAATACTACGATTACGACTCGTCCAAGAATCGCCTGTCCATCCTTCCAACGCTTTCTTCAGCAGCCTCTTTCCACCTCCAGCTCTCAGGTGCAAACACCCTTAAACCGACACCAGTTTATACTTCTGATATTTCCGCGTCTTCGATCGAGATTTACGAGCTCCACCCTTACGATACCAGCACGTGCAAATCCGTCTTGAGGGACATGTTCGCGAATATCGCACTTCCCTCGCTGAGACGCCTCGCATTCACAGTCACGGAATCGCACGCCCCCTTCCTACCCTGGCCCACGCCGAGTTTCTCGCCCTCTCTTCGCGGTCTTCATTCGACGCCCACCTCGAATGCCTCGATCTTAAAAAAGTGCGCCTCACAACGGACCAGCTCCTCCAGTGCCTCCGAGGACTGCCGTCGCTGGTGGAACTTTCCATTTCGGACCATCCGACGGCTTCCAGCGACTCGCAGCGCGCTCTCCTCAGCAACACCCTGCTCATGCCCTTAAACCGGACCGCCGACGACGCTGACTGCCTTGTCCCCGCCCTCCGTCGCTTCAGCCGCGACACACACCTCCAGTTCACGAGCACCCGGTTCGTAACCTTCGCCCGGTCGCGCCGGGCGTCCGCAGGCTGGATCTTCACGGTGAAGCTGCGCCACCCCCCGGGGGCCCGGCCCAAGTTCACGCCGAAGCAGCTGCGCACGCTTAAATCCGACCCACAACTGTCGTTCTCGTGCGAAGAGAGCACACAGCTGCGCGCAGGTCAGTATTAGGATTCCACAAATGTATCTGGCCTCATTATTCTCGGAAACAGTGTCGGAGCCCTGGGATCCTTACGACTCCGACGACGAGTGATACATCAAATTGGGCGCCAAGGTGTACGCTGGCTTTTGGGTCGATCAACCCCTTGATTATGCCTCCCTGGGCTTCCGTAATTTAAGACCATTAATTCCACGCCGAATGCTTCTGCAAAACTCTCCATCGGCGGACGTCGTCAAATCCTCTGAGATGTTGCGGCTGTAGCTCGGTTGTAACTGCGACGCGTCTTGTCAGTATCGATTTTCTGTCTCAAAAGGCTGTAAAATCTGAGGAGCGTAAACAAGTGGTTGTAAAATTTAACTGCGAATACCGGTCTTCAGTCGGAGACGTATGCAACAAAGGGATGCTCAGGCGCGCAACCTGGAGTCTGCTCATCTATTTTGGACGCACGCACGCTTCAGTTTGTGGTTCGGTTTTCGGTCTTTTCCGGCCGAAGCCAGATGATGTATCAGCAGAATTATTTATAGGTTGCTTTCTTCTTCCATGTCGAGTACTGTACCCCGACCTCACAAGCCATGGCCATGGCCATGGGGCCAACCGAGTGTGCTGACCGCCGCTGAGGAACACGATCTCCCGCCGAATTCATGGCTCGACAAAGACTTCGGGGAGGAACTTGAAGATGATTCGGACGCGGACTACGCCCATTCCGAAGGCTCGGGAAGCATCGAAACGAGCGACGGATCCGATGGGGACATCAGCGACTCTGAGGTGACCGAGATGATGGCAGATGAGGCCCCCGGTCACTCAGGTTAAAGGCTGTCGGCGATGGAGTAAATCAGGCCTCCAAAATGACCCCTACCCTAGTCTGTAGTTGATCGCGCCACCGGATATACGTCCCCACCCTTATTATATAATCATCGGAGTTTGAATTGTTCCCACCACTACTTAGCACCTCCAGCGAACCTATCCGCAAACTTTGAGAGGGAAAGTCTCTCGGAACCTCATTTCAAAGTGAACTGTCTGCCCAAATTGGTGACCCCGCTGCTCTTTTCATTCAGATCATTATCTCGATCTTTGCCGCCTGCCGACCATCAAAATTCGGCATCATGCTTCTTCAGCTCTGGGACCACAATTTGGCTCGATAATTTGTTCCTTTCCAGGTAACAAATGATATCGAAGCCTCAAATTCGCGGAAAACGCGTCGTAGAAGGCTTGTTGACTCTCGAGAATTCTGTGATTATATAATAAGGGCGGGGAGCGATCGCATGATCGACGTTCTCGACAGACTACAACACATGAGGTACGAGTGCATATTGTTGTAGCGTCTGTTTATAAGAGACTACCCCTACCCTGGGCCGCCCCACAGAGTAAATCAGGTCAGATCGGGCGGGGGGCCGTCGGGCATAGAGTAAAACGCGCGCGGAGTGCGATTTTTTTTTTTCACCTTATATGCCTGGGACGGCCAGGAAAGCTAGCATGTGCACTGTGAGTAGGGCTTGTGGGACAGACCAAATCAGAGAACAACAGGGCACAACAACTTCACGGCAAAAATTTACCTCACCCACAGCACCTCGCTTCTCTGTTGATGGTCGACGTCGTAGAGTTCTCCGAAGGCCCATTGCTTACCATTGGAAATGCGCAGGCAAGATCTACAAAGACGTTCCGACGGAGGTTTCTGACGCTGAAAGCTCTGCACGCGAAATTCCATCGGCTGTCGCAGCGACATTTCCCCCACCGGATGGCCGTGAAGCTCCCTGGAATCGCAGAAAAGCTCCCCAACAACTTCCGCAAGACGAAGGGCTGGTTCAGCACAGATTTGCCAAACTGTGATCCCCTCACGTCACTCTGGTCACTAAAATCGACTCCTTCGATCTCGCTTCTTCGCGAATTGGAGCACGACTTTCCTCAAGAATGGCTCAACGGTGCCAAAGCCAAAGCCCCGCAAGCCTACGGAGAAGCCTAGCAAGGGAGCAGCAGGGGTCAAGGGGAAAGGAATGAAGAAATTCTAGTACCTTCGTTAAATGTCCCCTAGAGCACGCAATTGAATTTCCGCTGGAACGGGAGGTGCGGGGGTGACCTAGAAAGCGCCTGGGGCAGCGTGGGAGCCAAATTTTGGGCCTGTAGGAAAAAAAATGGCATTTTTACTAACCCTTGGTCGGATATAGAGTAAATCAGGGGGACGGAGCGAAATTTCATAGAGTAAATCAGGGGAGGCGCCGAGGTAAAATCCGACAGCCTTTAACCTGAGTGACCGGGGGCCTGGCAGATGCAGCACTCGGGTGGCCCTATTTGCCCACGCCATACCAAGAGAAAATTGAGGAGCGAGAAGACCTGCCGCGTCAGATCGCTGAGCTCGTCAAGGCCGAGCAA
This sequence comes from Mycena rosella, assembly GCA_029378255.1. NCBI lineage: Eukaryota > Fungi > Basidiomycota > Agaricomycetes > Agaricales > Mycenaceae > Mycena > Mycena rosella. Next base: position 261,639 of record JARKIE010000059.1, on the reverse strand, counting down.
GCCGCCGCCGCCGCTTAGTACGACCCGGACGTGGTCGTCGCCCTTGTAATGGAGCTGTACGAGCTCTTGGTCAACATGGGCCACTGGCTCGAAGGCAGCATCCATTATCCGCCGCATACACAGCGCCCTGTGAATGAGGCGCTCGCTGCGGAACTGGGGTACACCACCAGCGCGATATCCCTCATGCTGAATCTGCCGTACGTGGACTCACATGTCAACCGCGACGATGAGACCAGCATCGTCGAACGCACGCGATTCGCGGACTACACGCTCGAGGAGCTCAAAGAGGGTCGCCGTCCATATCCGTACCAACACCGCGACGGCTGTCCGGACCTCGATCCCTGGGTGATGCCGCTGGCGCTCCCAGGAAGAGACGGCTGGAACATCATGCTGGACACGCGCCTTGGGGTCGTCCGCGCGTACGGCATCGAATGGTCCCCCCCGGAAGACACGGTCGAGTGGCGGCGCCATGGGGAGGTCGCAGGGGACGAGTGGGACCGCATGATTTGGACAGAGCACAGGCGCGCGCCGCTCGTGCCCGCGGCGCAGTATTTTCCCGAGATCATCGACGCGTACCGCTCTCTTGCGAGACTACCTTTAATTGAAGCCCACCTCAGCGACCCAATGCACAAACGGGTCTATCCTTCCGACTACCCCGGCTGGATCGTGACTCAGGTACGCACCGTCTTGCCGCCCAGACATCGGCGCGGCCCGGCTCATGTCGCCGCAGGAGCGAGAGCTACTGGACGGGCTGCTCGCTCTATATCGCGAGTGCGGATGGCCCGACGAATGGCGACGGGCAGAGTTTGTTACCAAATGGGCAGCCAAGAGGAAGGAGATTGACGATCGTGCTCGTGAGGGTAGGGAGATGGCTAGCAAATGACCCTCTTCCCATTACCATTTAATGCATCTGTTCCAACAACATTTTTGTCCTTCTCAACCGTGTAATCCGTGGTTCCACCGCACCTCCTGAGTTCGGCAAACGAAAATATCAGCCTTGTTGGAAGTGCAACTCGTCTATCCGTGCCACAGAGCCCGAGTCAAGCCCTCGATGATGACCAGGTAGATAGTATCTCGCCTTCGAAAGGGCGTGCATAGTGCGGGCGCGACAACAGAAAATTTGGCAAAACGGTGTAGTCAAAGTCGAAGTCGAGTCGAGTTCGGCAGCGAACGGACAGAATACGGAAACGGGACACAGAGATTCGGGTGTTCGGGTGAATTTTAGCAGTAGGGCATCGGTGATCAGCCTGTGGTCCTCGCCGTGATCTTCGATAGACCGGTGGTCTGAGATCATAAGCCGTTCCAAGCGAGCGTGAATACGCTGAGGGACTGGAGATAGCTATGAAAGGAAGAGCGCACTGAATGCGCTAAGAACTGGGTGTGGAGCGGTAAACGAGGATACCTCTCGGAACTCATCTGCAGCTCCTTGAGACCCGGTAATGTCAGACTGCCCACGATTTTCGCCAGCATCTGTCCGACGTAGCCGGATGAAAATGCACCCATAATATCGATCGAGAGTTCAGTGATTTCTGCGGGTTATTGTGGTGGAGAGGACACAAATAATTGGGGGATAGGAAACCACGACAGGCCTCGTAGTCAGACTCGAGAGTTTAGCACCGTACCAATGGCACGGTTGGAAGCGACTTACTCTAACTGGTCTCGGATTTTCTGCAGTTCGGCAACATAGCGCGCATTCTCTTCCGATAATAGTAGATGCGAGGTGGTCCGGAGAAAGACCATGAGAGCGCAAACATGGCGCGTATCTGAAAACTGTACGCTGTGGGCCTGCGGCAGAAAGACATCGTGCCGAAGATTGCCGACATCATTCCCACGACTAAAGACGAAATCAACGAATCAAACTTTGACCATCGCAGGGGTTGAATACAAAAAAAAAGAATGGGTGGTACAGCAGTGGGCTTCACGGTGCAGGCTTCAACTCGGCAGCCTCCCATAGTTTTATATGTCGCGCGGAAGCGGCTCAGGTAACTACCAACGCCTCGGCCTGCGTCAGATCACTGGTCATCACAGAATCGCCGGCCTAACTGCAATACAACGCACCCGAAAGACTCCCCCAATTTAAGCGTTTTTACAGGAGTCCCCGCACCGCCCGGTCCGAAATCTGCTCCAGAAAATGGGACCTGTTGATGCTATCAGAACATCCGTCGGTAAAAAGTGCGATGAACCTACAGTATTTCCCCACCATACCAAGAGGTTGGACGCGCCGATCTGCGGAAATAAGTCCGATTAGCTTCGCGTGAGTTTCTTGTGTTGGCATACCGTTCCATGCTTGGGGAGAATAAGGGTAAAATATATGACCAGGTACGAGACGGCAACCCCTGAGTCTAGAGCAGCCGACAGGACATCTATGCAGAGGCGATTAGTGCACGCGTCCCACCAATGTATCTAGATCACTTGCAATTGTATTTCGTCCACCTACTCAGCCGAATATGTCAAGGCAACCAAAGTAAGGCGGTAAGAAAAACCAACCAAGAAAAGTGGCGCCTCGTGGGATCAATTAGCAGGCTTGATTCAGCGTTCAGGATTCGATCTCACCTCCGAATGATATACTGAACAGAAATCCCACACACCTGGGCGAAAATTACAAGTTGATCAGATGCCAGTACCGAGGACTCACGCCCAGGGAGCAAAAGTGTTGGTTCCATTAGGGAGGATTCCGAGGCTACTAAATATTATGGGACTTGTCCCGAAGGTGAGCTACTTGAGACCGCTCGAAGAGTATGAACACACAAGCTTCCAACTATTAGTTGATTAGAAGGTGTTACTGCTGCAACTTACTTGATATATTTTACAAAGGTGTTGGGATAGCACTTAGTGAGCATCCACAGGAGAAGAGGAGCCACGGCGCCAATCAAGAAGAAGAACACGAGGGCTGGGGGTAAGGAATGTTGGGTGGCGGTCATAATCGGGTGCTCCAAACGTACGGCTAGGGTAAGTTTTGAATGTGAATAGTAAATTTGCGATGTAGCGGGTGCGCACTAGTATGTCTGTCCCTTGTGGAACATTAGTTGTGGGCCAACGACGCCTTGACCGAATCGTCAGTGGATTACAACGATCTTAAACGCACTGTCGCACCCCACTGAAAATCATCAGATACGACTCCAAAGCGAAGAAAGACTCACAATAATGCTCGCGGTTCCGAATAATTCAGTGTTGGGGCAGATAAACCTAACACTACAATCAACATGGATGCAGTGCGGAAAGGAAAATCCTACCCATCCTTTTGATCAAGGGCACAGATGTTTCTGATGCGAATAGTCATGCAGTATTCTGAGGAGAGAAAAGACTCGTACTCAATGTTGGTGAACATCCAGGATTGGACACCCAATTGGACGGTTCCGGCGACGATGCTCGCAACAACCTAACCCGTTGATTCCGGCGTCATTGGGGATGGCTGGTAAATACCTGACTCCAGAACATCGGCCGCGGCGGGATCTTCATGTAATGGCCCAGTTTGAAGTCGGACGCGAATGACAAAGCTGCATTTAACACGTCAAATGGTGAAATAAGTTGAACGGAATCAATCTTGCCTTGAGCCATCGTAATATAGCCCCTTGCACGAGCCGGTAAAGACGAAGGAATACGTATGAGCTTGTCAGGGAGTCCTCACCAGGTTTTGAACATCATCATAGCTACGGGGCGGCCAGGGAGCGCATAGCCGATTATCAGCTCGGTGATGATGTTCAACGCGACCTGCTGGTTGGTGATAGCTTGGATCATGCCGACGGGAATGACATAGGTGAATGCTGCCAAAGTACTTGTATGTGAACCAAGACAGTGCCTCAGACAGCGGTAGACCCACATATCACGAGCGCGAGGACAAAAGCCCACACAGGCATTTGGCTTGGCGATATTCAACTTCGATCAGTGCCTTTTCAGGTGGTGGACTCACGTGGGCCAGACTTCAATGCTGATAATTCCGAGGGCGAACATCGACAGGAAGAGTATAAGGTACCACCATTCGGGGACTGTGTGTGTGAAACAACTTCGGTTTGTGGCTACCGACCAGTAAATTTCATACCTTGGGGATATACGGACATCAAGCGCGCGTGGATGTCGGGCTGTTCATGCAGATTGCGACGTGATTGAGCCCATATTTGCTTCCTGAAGTAGAGCAAGGCGTGCATAAAAGTCGCTGAGACACTCAGGCCTCAACACGCACGAATGACCAATGACAAGATCTACTACTCACCGGTAATCGAGGCGAACGAGACGCTAGAACAAAGGGATGAGGTTCATGCACCTCTAAGGCAAGAAACAGTTGATTACCCGTAAGAGACCGCGAACGTCGTCCTTATAAACAGACGGGATTAGCTTGGTTGACGTAGGGTCTAAACGAGTGGTTTACGATATAAACAACGGACTGTACTGGTGGTACAAATCCAAGTCGAACGTGGATTCACTCGTCAGAACAGCGGAAAGGTTATATGAGTTCATTTGGTTATCGTACTGCGATATTGTTGAACCGTCGGTATTGTTGCAAGTGGAGTGTACGCACTGATGTGCGGGACGATATACTGGGATGGAAGTGAAATTAGATTCAATGGTTGCTGGAGAACCTCACTCACGGCATAAACTTTCCAAACCACGTATTTGTGAACTGGGTCTAGGTTCACGCAATATTCGAATCGCAGGGGAACGAAAACCCACATAGAGCAGGGGAGTGAGGACCCCTGCGGATTTGTTCAGCCATAGGTAGAGAACATATAGACCTTGTTCTTACAGAAAAAGAATACGAAACCTCCAAGATGCCAACTCAGTCCCAGTAATTGATCTAAGACGGAACATACCTGCAAAGATATTCGCCTCGGCCCACCCTAGACATCCACACTTCTTGAATTATAAGTGAAAGATACGATAAGACGCAGCGCACATGGTGTTGCAAGAGGAGATTCAATGTAGCTGCACTTGGTCATTAAATTTACTAAACGCCGGAGGCGCGGGATTAAAAGGCGTACCTGATCTGACTCCAGTCAAACGTTATGACCGACATGCCCTGGAATGAAAGTCGGTGGGAATAAACGTAAGATATTGCGCGTACCATTCCGTGGACGTATCTGGGGATATGCGTGAGGACATCGACGGCAAAAAGAAGTGTGCGGCATCGCACCCAAAAAGCTGCGCGATTACTGGATGGTTTAATCAGATATCTGGATTCCCATTCGAAACGGATTCAAGATAGCTAACCTGGGTCGTTGGGGCGAATCCACGTTACCCATGAAAAGTAGGAGAGAGATTGAACTGAGTTGCAAAGTATGTGTCAGTTTGTATTGCATGTTTAGGAATCCTGCTCACAGATGTATCCGGGGAAGAAGTCTGCCAGATGAATTAATTAGAAACAGTGTTGTGGCGTGGACAGTGCACTCACACCAGGCAAACGAGCCCAAAAAGGCGTACACGAAGAATCGGAGACGGGTCAGACCCCCGCGCGCACCAATGCCAGCGTAGTTTTGGGAATGGAGAGTGTTGAAAAGCACACAGTTTACCAGATTTCCCGGCCAAACTGGCAGAATGATATATATAGTCAATGACGGCCCACAGACACAATGGGGAACGGTGGTACTCATGGACCGTGGGGTGACCAAGAACCGACGAGCAATGCCGCCAATCGAGAATCCGATGAGTTGGGTGGACATCACGACGAACCTAGGATCCAGTCAAATCGACTCCGGCAAAATGGTAGTTTAATACCATTGATCTATAAAGACGTCAGCAAGGTCGGCAAATAATCAGGGGAAACTTACAACTGAAGTTATAAATTTGGTTATAATAGACTCGCTGAACTGCTACTGCAAGAGTGCTCAATGCCAAAATGTAGAAACGATAAGATTGAATACCGATATCTGTTATTGCCTCAGCCTCTGCTACCGTACCAGGGTTGTCAGCGCTCACCTGTAGCATATGCGCTTCCTGCACCAACGGATGCCTATCGGAATAATTAGCAAGTTATTATTTGAACTTCCAACTCCAACCGACCATAATCTATCAGATGCAGATTGGTTTATGTTCAGTAAAAACAGCAGAAACAATCACCGTGATGAGTACATGCTCCTTGACGGTAAATGGACCAGGATTAAGGGAGACACCCAAGATACACCAGTTGGGGACATAGGCCGCTGCTGCCCGGCCAACCGGTAAGGATAAAAGCTGGACCACGATCCCGCTGACAGTGACAGCCGGGAACCGGAAAAAGAACTGGAGAAACGGCATTTGACATCGATTAAAATCGGAGGACAAGTAACTTACAAATTGATTGAGACCCTGGCGAGATGGAATAAGGCATCAGCATATTTATGTACGGAAGGGTCCTCACCGGGATGATTATCGCGCAGGTAATCCCGATGACCCAGGTGCGGAGGGTCGCCGCAGGCATATCGGGATCATCTTAGGTGGAAACATCAAATATAACCCGAGGAGAGTGTGGTTCCCTCCAACCTGTATTGGATACTGCTGAGCGAACCTCGGGATAAGGACTCTCATCATCGAGCTCAACGAAATGCCGTTGATCAAAATTGGGGTCGTCGAATTGGGCTCCAGTGAGGGCCTTGGTGATTGAAAGAATATCAGGCAGGTGAGAGGAGAAGACGAGACTTGTATTACGGAGATCTTGTGGTCTACTAATCGCACAACACCGTCAGGAGGTGGCGAAGACAACATCCGTGGAACATGCCGCTTACCAACAGTCCCAGCGGCATCTCCGTCTGGGGTTGAATTGGGGCCTGTCTCCGCGTCGGTGATGCGACTAGAATGAGAGGTAGGTACTTCAAGTTGACTGGCAATGTGGGACATGGTAAAGGACATGAGAGACAAGCAGACAATAATAGCGCAAGTAACAGTTACCGCTCATCGCTGATCAGTGATTGATCGTACTTGGGTTTCGAAGTCAGCTGCTGCCACTGCGGCAATAGTGCTCGCGACATTCAAGTTTTCGCACTTCGTAGGCAGACTGGTTACGAGTCTACACGCCGGTGACATATGTGCCGTGGCCCCTGGGCTCCTTCGTTCGCCCAACCTGTTATTATTGCTCTTCAACCACCTTCCCAACCGTACCTGGCCCATAGGAGCGGAAATTCCTATTTCTGCATGGCTCCAAGTTCGTCTCGAAAAGGTCACAATTTCTTTCTTTTTTCTTAGCATTTTCTGATCGGCAGCGCGTGTAATGATGGAGGAAATGAGAATTTGGAATCAAGTTTGGAGATGCGGCATTACTATAGTACAGGCCATTGACACAATGCCTGTAATCCGTCTCAAGAAAATTCAGATGTTTCCCAAAGTATCTACTCGGGCTTCAAGAAGAACAAAGGCTGCAAGAATTGTACCCAATCTCGTGTCATCTTCAATCCTCCCGCAATATATGCAGGATTTACAACAGCATCAAGCCCTCGGGAACGTATTATGTCCAAAAGTTCAATTATGTGCGCGTGATACCGGGAGCGGTGATTCTGTCGCCGCAGCCCAGGGAAGTGCATCCTCCGATAGATGTTTTCGCAGATTTTGGCTGCGTCCCAAGGAGGCGGGAGGAACCTCGAGATGTTCAGGAGCGCAGCATCAAGTAGCGCTTCTTCGACAGCTGGTCCGGCCTTTGAAATATTTACGAGGAACTGGATGATATTCTGGGGCGAATCAGGGCTGTCTGGTATGAAAAGCTGCATGGATACGTCTGTAGACCTGCTCACAGTTAGATCAGGAGGGTTCACATTCCGCCGGTTTCAGGACGTACGAATTAGCAAAGAATTGGTCGATAAAGTGCTGCAGCATGTTCGTCAAGGCTACCACCATTTTTTCATATGACAAGCAGGACAAGTATTTTTCCGTTGCTGCGTGGACTTCACCGCCGAGACCCACGCAACGCAGAAAATTTCGCATGGCACTCGCGGAGAGCGTGGCTTTTGGAAGGGCCCTCGGTGTCTTGATGCTCCCCTGCCTGGATATACATAGGTCAGCGAGGCTCAACCGTAGTCCAAATGCTAACCCACTGCTGGGAATCCTCGAAAAACCCTGGTGTGGCCTGAAAGATGCCGTAAGGCGCCATTTGACGCAGCATCTCATGGTCCGGTGAGATAAATGGGACGGCGGTCTTCAGCATCGCACGGGCATGCGGCTCCAACAACCGACATTCCACGACCGGCCAAGCGTCCTGGATGGTGACTTCATCCACCAGCCGATAAAGGGTTGTGGACGGTATACTGCCGCCGATTTCGAGTACTTTTTCGGTCCAGAGAATGTGCAAGTCGCTTGACGCGGGGTGAGAGAGGATGTTGAACGCATCATCGTATTGAGATTCGAGGGTTTTTTTGGCATGGATTTGGGCGCCAGCTGCCCATAAAACCATTTCCAAGAATCTAGCACTGAGGACAGCATGAAACGTCGCCTTGTTCAACTGCGCAACAGCTGCCACGAATCCGATGCAAGGGGACCACGGATGCGAGCCATTTGGTAACGCCGTCATATAAGCTTTTACCAGGGTCGGGTCGGGAAAGCTAGTGGATAATGTGTTCAATTTCCGGGTGAAAATTGCAGATATTCTTACCCGCGCTTCCAAAATATTGCAACTGCACCGATCTCCGATAAAAACTCGACCAGCTCCGCATGCGGTATCTCCCATTTCGCGATACCGAGTCGGAGGTGATGAGTCTGTTCGATCGCAATCTGGACGAGGATTGTTCGCATGGCTTGCGCATGGACATCGTCTGGGTAAAGTCCAGGTCTGTGTAGAAGGAACATAAGCTGGGAAGCACTACAATTATTCAGACGCACACACACCTCGACAGTTCCAGTAGTTCGTCAAACATCCTCTCGAGATTCCGAAACTGAGAAATATGATCGTCCGAGCATGGCATTGTCGCTTTGATAGCTGATATCCGCCTCGAAATGACGAGGTACTCGGCGCCGCGAACGACCGCTTTCCCCAGGGCGAGGACGGCCTTTCCCGCCAGCGCGCCGGGCCCCCATTGGGTGCTGGACGATGTGGTCGTGTAGAATGAGCTTGTTGAGGAGGATCGGCGAGACTCGGAGGCAATGGAGGTAGGTAGCATGTCATAGTGTGCGAACCAATAATGGACTGTCAAGGTGACGATCATCAGCGGCATTACCGCGTTGCTGGCCGCGCCTGCGCATGAGCTCTCACGGCCGTTCTCACTCCTTCTGCCATGAGAGCCATCTGTGACGGGCGAAGGTCGCCGTGTCGGTATCTGGGACGTCGCTGAGACGCATTGCGTCACATCCCCGTGCAAGCAACTTTGAATTAAGAGAATCGCCTTGCCCGCCAGCGCGCCGGGCCCCCAGTGCGCTGCGGTGGTGTCCAACTAAGCGGCAGCAATGGCGGACAGGTCCACCGCTCCGGGCGCGACCTGAGTTTCGAGACCCGTGAACGCCTTATCGGTGGTGACTGTGGGAATTGTGCGGCGGTCTCGGCGTGAGTTTTCTCATATCTCAATTCAAAAACAATGTTACCCATCTTTCGCCACAGAAGAAGTCGATGGCCAGCGTATGTATATCCGACACACAAGTCTCGATAAGCGGAACATGGGTGGCATTAATGCGGGGATTTTGGGCCAGCCTCGCTCTGGTACACAGACCGCGGAGTTCGAGAAATTCAGATACCAGGGTAATGTGACAGCGAAAGGCCAGACTCATCATTGTGAATCGTCCATGATTGATAGTTCTTCTGCACCAAGATTATGTCCGATGCCAGAGAAGGAGGTAGGTGTTCAGGGAGCTCCGCTTTCTCCACGGAATGTACTCCCGCGGAAACATGAGATTCGCTGGGGTGGATGGTCCCAGACGGACATCCTGCGAGCACAGGCAATGCATGTGAACGGAGTTTGGCTTCCAGAACAATACATAGATGTCGTTGCCTGGCAGAAAGATGGAAGGAATTCGGGATGTAGTACCATCGTTCAGTTCCAGAGCGCTATTGTCAGGCCAAACTCATCCGCCATTGATAGATTCGTTTGCCGGGAGAGCACAGACTATTATGTCCGATGCCGCGAATTTCTGCTGCAGGTACATAACGGCAGTGAAATGGAAGCAATGCGAAAACGGCGTGGGAGTTACCGATGAAAGAACGTGTGCGGAAATAGACCCAAGGCTCACAGGCGGGGTCGTGGCAAGATGATTTCGAAGTGGCAAAGTGAAAGAACATCGCCCAAGTCAGCCGCGGCAGATATGAGCCTAGAAGTATCAGATTCATCGGACGTGCGTGGACGACGCAAGTTTCGGGTAGCCGACGCTGATCGTGAAGCTTTGAAGAGCAAAGAAGTTCAGGGATCCGGCCACTGTTGGCAAACGAGGGAATGAAGGGTCAGATTCGGTAAAGAATCCTCGCCAAGTTGGCTAACCTGCGACAGAGCCCAGGCCCAAAAGAATCTTCGCGAGAGTTGAGGAGAGTGACTCATGCGCCGGTGATGTGCGTCTCATTCCGCATCATCCCGCGCTGACCGGAACTCGGTTGGTTCGGATCACGCAGGATCAAACCTGCCGTTCATTGCGTGCTGATGGGATCAGTTCGACGAGGCAAGCCGGCTCGGAGACAGGCTTACTCCGAACATAACTCCGGCTGGAGTCTCGCAAGACGAGGTGCTCTCTGGATAATCCAGCTAGCTAGGTCAAATACACGTTTTCCGCCATAAAATTCCATTCAACTGTATCCCAAATTAATACCCGGAGCGGACCATAAAAGTTTGAAACTGTTTGTGGTGCGGCGCGTCGATGAAATAAATTGGGGACAAAAATTGAACAGAACCTCGCATGCTAGATTGACTTCCTATACACAAGGAATACAATAGTCGCAGCATTTACAGAAAATGCATGCGATGGAGTAAACGTGAATATACTCTAAACCGGACGAAGTACTAGGTGCTTCATTAGCCGGGCTTGAACGCTGCTATGAGAGCTTTTTTCATCATTTATTTCTTCTTCAAGGGCACAGTCCTTAGAATCCAGCTAGAGTGCACTCTGCAGTCCATAGTCTTTGGGAAGTCTCAGGTCCTGGGTCCCAGTTTCTGGCACAGTTCAAATCTTAGTCTCAAGTCCTTGGTCCTGAGACCAAGTTTCATTGAACTCAATTGATCTCGGCGAGTCGGCCCCATCATGATATATTTCCTCTCACGCCTTCGGAAGGCAAATTGAATCTCTTGCACATCCTCTGTTAGAGTATAAGAATTAATGTAATCTGCCAGGTTCTTCTAATATTTTTGCCTTTGCCTTTGCCTCCCTCAAATCCGGTGGCAAACTGAACTCTTTTTTTGTGAATCAAGATCCGGGGCCACAGCAACTAAAGTCCCATATGTGACCAATATATGCATAGGGGGTCAACAGAAAACTCAATAAAACATCAGAAGGCCATGAGTGTTCATAAAAATACCCTGCCGAGTGCCCAGAAAGCATTCAGTGGGCTCTCACAGCAGTTCAACCATGAATAGGGGTCAATTTCCTGTTTTGGATCTCGCCGAAATCCGGCCAACATCAAAATATGATCGAAGCCTGGGACCTAGAACTAAAACCTGCACCGAAACTTGATACTACCGACTCAGATTAAAAGACGATAAATACTGTCATACGCTGCCTTAAGGCATTATATGGGCATCGGAAGACATCACCACGTCAGAGAATATAGATGTGCTACCACGTATCATTAGGACTATCTGGAATCCCGCTCGCACCTTCGGTTGGCCGCCCCGAACAACTTATTTTGGGGCTGCTTTCCACTGGCTCCTTCGCCTTCATTTGCCCGACCCCGGCCCGAGTTTAGCCCCGGAGCTCCGAGTTGTTCAGCGCGTGTCAGGTATGGCCCCAGGTCGATTGTTATAGTGCTCTTTGATCGTGTCCAAACTTTGCTTCCTGGCCTCCGCAGGTCATAGTTATGGGTCCATGTCAAAGCCGCCTAGGTTCAGTCCCATATCCTCCGGCGCTCTATCTACGTTGTGGATCCCTGACAGCATCTCACTCCAGTATCCCAAATGTCCGCCTATTGGAACTCGTACCCAAACTTTGCGCACAACCCAACGACACCGTTGCGGCAGGAGTTCAAGCGACTCGCGGCGCACGAGGGCTGGGAGGTCGGCGGCTCACGGTACAAGAAGGAGTGGGAGCGCTGTGGCCGGGACGAGTTCTCCCACCAATTCGGCAGCGAGGACAGCCAGCTTTCTGGATGGCAAGCGATGTGTGTCCTGGTACGAGTTGAGGATGTCCCCGACTCGATCACTCAGTGCCGGAAGGTGCGTCGTGCGATTACGCACACCGTGAACGTATGCTTACCATGGAGCAGGTGTTGCGCAACGATTTTTGGGTGAACATTTACGACTTGCTGGATGCCAAAAGGACGGGCCGGCCCGTGAAAAAGCATCCTTCCGCGGTGGCTCTGAGTAAATACACGAGAAACACCAAGAAGATATTCCCGAAGCGTTCAGCGAAAGCCAACCGATTCTTGAAGGTTTTACTTGTTACATTGTCTTAAGGTAGTTGGAGACCAGGCCGAGAGAACAGTTGAATGGTGTTGAAGAAAGTGTGGGATATTCTATGTACCCTGTGTTGAAACCATTATATATACCGACCTTCATTTCCTATTCCTACCTCAACCTAAAGGCTAGATACGAGGAGGATACATTCGAGTGGAAACGATTCAAGATACAGCTATTGCGGAACTACTATTGAACAAGACAAGACGGTGATACAGAGGCAGCAAGCAATAAGTTTAACAGTGGGTTGAACAGGACGATGATACAGAGCAAGAAAAAAGTTTAAGAACAGTGCGGACCAGACATGGAAGCGGGAGCGGCGTCTATCCCGGGTTGTACCGAGCGAGCAAATGCATGTACGTTTCAGAAATCTTGGGAAGAGATCAAGACCCGTCTCTGGAGTATAATAGTTTCAACACGGACCTTTTCTGCGCGTTCCTTCCCTCCAGGGACGAACCGGCAGATAACCGTCGCCGACTCGAACCACCGTTTCGCCTCGTCAAGCATTGATGCTCTATTTAGTGCACATTGAACGGGCTGAGGGCTGATAATGAACGGGCCGCTTACTCGAGACATTCGAAGCCGGTATTGTATGCCGTTCCCAAGAGCCAGAGACGTTCGTCGGAAGGGTAGGCCTCAACCCATCCATCTGTCAGTCTAGGCAGAGCGATAATCGAGACACCAACTCACATCATCGCCCTCGTTGTTGTCTTCTATCACGGTGACCGCTTGTTCCACATATCCGATGGCCTTCAAGCGATCCGCGGACGTGTTTCGTGCAAGAATGATCGTACATATACCGCGTAACCACCGCGAAAACTTGTCGACGGAGAGCGAATTCTGGTCAAGGCTCGCACGGAGTATTGCCTGAGAACGGTTGAATGGAATCCTTTGAAACGAGCTGCACGGACCTCGAGACCACTCAATAGAACTATTAAAAAAATAAGGTCAGCCAGCTTCCTCGTTCCACACAAAACCTGCGCACCGTTGATAGGACAATCAGGTTCCGCCCACTAGAAAAAGATGTTCAAAAAGTGTTTCAAGCTGCGAACCGTACAACCAACCAATATATCCACAATCGCTTCGTACGTGCCAACACCCAAGGGTCCAGACGTCACAACATCCTGCAGGCCGTCCGTCAGTCAGAATTCATTTAAAGTGAAAATTCTCCCACCGTCACGGTCTGCGACAGCTGCTCCCAATCTTTCAGCTGCGCCAGCATCTCGGCTTCGAAGATGCGCAGAACGTGCAGGAAATACTCTACCCGCAGCAAATCATCTGTGTCCGTGATTACATTCTTTTCCGTGATCGCAAAGATCTTGGCCTTGCACATCCTGACTTGTGCCGCGTTCTCCCGTAGGCGGTGTGCCTGGGTAAAAGCGAACGAATTAGGAAAGACAGACATATCTGGGCAAAAAGTCGCACATCGATCGTTCCGTGCAATCGCGCAGCAAAGACTAAGAGCAAAATTGTAAGCGGCGGGAGCTGTGCGGATAAAATACAAACGTTACCCCGAGCAGAGGCGCCGGAGAAGGACGCAGTGATGAGATGGAGATACAGGTCCGCGTCGACATCCACCGGCGACGCTTCGCAGCATGTGCTGAGGAGCTATTGGGAAGGAGTTAGAGCGAGCTTTGCCAAGTCAGCCAGTCAGCCAGCCACGCACGTCTCTAGCAACCTCAAACAACTCCGAGATGCGCTCCTCGTTCTGCTCCCACTCGGCACACCCCTGCACCGCACAGTTATACGCGGTCCTCCACAACCAGGAGACGTCCTTGATAATCAACGCGACCGCCTTTTGTGCGCACGCCGCCTCGGCGAGGATCTTGGCTGACGCTTTCCGTCAGCAGGGACCCTATACGCCATCAGATACTTAGTAAATACGCGCACCGGTGTGGAAATGCGAAATCAAGGTTTGGATCAAAACAGGTCTGCACCAATCGTCAGTCAATCCGCTGCCTTCTCCCGGTGACGCACTTGTTCGCAGCGGGTTCCACAAGCAGCTTGAGCACGAGCCTAATTATGCAGCGAATGAGCGCCATCGCCTCCACCACTGTCTCCCGCCACTGCTATTTTCAACCTTCAGGGTCTTCAGGAGCGCTTCCAGGACCGAAAGCAGAACCGTCTTCATCTCGGACTCGTGCGAAATTTGGGTCGCCAAGAGGAGCATCTTGCGGTCGAAGTCCGCTGCTTTTACCATGGCCTTGACGGCTCTGATCGCTGCCCATGCCACGAAGTTAGCCAGCGCGATCTCGGATGAAACCGCATCACAATATTAATAACCTTCGTCATCCAAGCCTATGAATCATCCATCTTAAAACAGCGATAGACGGTAGAGTTCATACACAACGTACCCTGATGCACAGCAGCGAGGAATTCCACATAATGCGTCGTCGCCTCGTCCCCCGGGCAGCGCCGCACCACCGCCGCCGCGCGCGCATACTCATGCCGCTCGATATAGCATAGTGCCGCCTTACGAAAACACTTCGCGCCGCTACTCGGGCACCCGGCGCGGAAGAGCGCGTGGCTCCCCGCTAAAAACCAATCCGCTGCCTCCGCCCAGCGCTTCGCGCCGAAATGCCGGTCGCCGTATTGCCATATCAGCTAAGAAAAATAACATGACGTGGGCATCGACATTGAGACACGTGCGATGGATGGGAGGAACGCACCGTGAGACACGCCGTAGCGGGTAGAGTAAGGAGATTGAACTCAGCCGAGAACGCGACTGCGGATACGGAATACCATAAGCAGCCATACCAGAAACGGCGTGCGTAGCCGGGTAGATTGGGTCGGGGAAACAGGTAGATTGGGAGTGGATTGGGTAACAGGTAGATTGGGAATGGATCGTAATGGGTAGATTGGGATTGAATTGTAACGAGTAGAGTGGGATTGGATTGGGCAATGCGTCTGAATTGGGCTGAGAATAAAACAAACACACCTGTGAACGCCTCATCCAACGCGGCAATCGCCCGCGAGTGATCCTCGTCCTTCGAACAATGCACGATCAAGTACAGCAGTAACCGGTCGACGCATTCCGACTCTGATTCTGATTCGATATTCTTATCCTGCAAAACCCGCTGCAAACAGTAGCGCGTAACGTCCGTAATCAGCACGCTGTTAAAAATAAGACGACACTCGAGCACGGCCTATCTGCACGCACTGCTGATTGCCCAAGGTCCGGAGATCTTGCAGAATGCTAAAGCCGCAACGTAACGCGTTTGAACGTGAGTACGGGAGGACGTGAATAAGGAAGCAAAGCAAGTACGCACTCGGTAATATTCGCTTCGCAGAATGTCATATAGTCGATGATGCTTTTGAAGGCTGGCCGTGCGTAGCCAGTCAGTAATGCGAGAACCGCGAAGAGGAAGAGCAACTGACCCTCGAGCAGCGCGACATCCCCCGCCTTGCGCCGCTTCAGAACGGCTAATCGGAGCCACCGGAGCTCCTGGTACTCGGAGCGCCCCTGCGCGATGAGATTTAAGAGAAAGTAATGCGCGGTGAGATGAAAAGAGGCAATGCGCGGTGAGAGTCCCGGTTGGCTTTTTCCCAGAACTTTGGAAGCACACGATACGACACGAATGAGGGAATTAATTGGCTCACGTTCTCCCCAAACGCGTCAATCGCAGGGATAAGCTCGTCGAGCGCGGCTTCGGCGCGGTCGTACGACCCCGAAACGAAGTACGCGCGAGCTATAATTAATGGGGAGTTCAACAAGGAAAGCGGATCTCGCCGCCAAACGAGACAACGCACCCATCGTTCTCAAAATGGCGATCTGCAATTCAACAAATGGAGCAAGGTCAACAAACGGAGCGAGGATAACTGCGCGGAAGCAATGAAACGGAAACGGCACCTTCAATTCGGGGATCCCCAGGCCAGCAGCGTCGTCGAGCTGGTCCGCGAGGGCAAAGGCCTTCTGCAGCCACGACACCGCGTCCTGGCCTTCGTTCCCGCTCGCCTGCGCCTTCAGCACGGCCTTTCCGATCTCGTGGAGCTTGCTTGCTAGGCGTTCCCGCTAACGCGCTGAATTAGCATGGAACCAGGTGGATCGGATCGGAGGCTCACATCGTGCGGCGGGAGGAGCGTGAGCCGTTGCTCGTCGTCTGCACACGCCACGTAAGGTTCACACACAGGATCGTGTTGAATTTCAACGCATACCCATTATCTTCTGCGCCATGAACGCCGCCACGCTGTGGTTCCCCTCCTTCCACGCCTGGAAATAAAAATATGACAGATGCTCAGAACGCGGAAATAGCGCGAACATACCGCTTCCATCCGGGCAGAGAAGTAGACTACGGTGGAACAGGCCCTGTCCGCACGGTGGGTACCCTCGGGATCGTCCGCGCCCCGCAACAATTCCTCGAACTGTGTGTTTTGGGCGCACATTAGTTCGCTGGTGATACAGCGGCGCGGGTATGTATTTGAAAAGCGCACCCGGGCGGCACTTGACAGCACGCTCCCTGCGACGTCGGCGTTCCCCACCTCTTTTGTTTTGAGCCCAGTGAGCAAAATGCAGCACGAATAGGACGGGAAGCGCACCTGATAGCGTGGCACCGGTCTTGCTGGCCAATTGGAGCATGTGAACGAGGGCTTAAATTGGGTTATAGGATCAAAACGAACCCGCAAGCGGATGGGGTGAATGAAGGACACACTTTCGATCCCGGGCTTCAGTTCTAAGCCTGCCTCGATTAGGCGGAATGCCGCGAGCCGTACTGGATGGGTGGCGGACGATCATGTTCACAGAGGGAAAGCTCGCGCGACGATGGAGCACTTACGTGCGGCCACAAGCCCAGGGACCTCCTCATTCGGGGTCTTTTGCACCAAACCGGAAATATTCCATAGATTAACGCCTGCGAGACTTGGCGTTTGCGGGGATAGAGAGGTACTTTCCATGCGCGTGTGACATACCTTCCTGGTCGAGCTCGTCCGCGAGCTGGAGCCAGTCCTTGTTGGACTTTGGGCGCTGCTCCGTGAAGGACTCGGCGAGCGACGCGACCTGGCGGAGCTTCTCGATCAAGGGCGGCCGCACGTCTGGGTCGGGGTTGTCTAATTGCGGCTTTGCGGCGATAAGCAGATCTGTTTCGGACGGAAAGAAAGGTATCGACCACGGCTTGTATAGTAATCTCCGAGTGGGCGCACCCTTTATTGAATCGAATATCTGCTGCAGACCGGGGAGGTCCTTCTTCTTCTTCCGAGCCGACATTGAGACGTCAGGGACGCGTTGCTTCAGCCCCAGAGACAGTTCTATGCGCTGGATTGCGACTCACGCGTCGAGGAAGAAACTGCGGCGTTGAGGAAGAAGGGACGTCGGCGTGTTTGTACGTGCTGTTCGGGACCCGGATCAACCACCCGAATTCAACCGAGCAGGAACCTAGTACTTATGCAGCATTGCCACTACCACCGAAATGAACTCCTGGGGAGACTCTTCATTCCCGCTTTTCACGGCTCATCGCTGCGCCTCACAACCTTCGCTCGACGTCTTTTACGGCTAACCTTCCCCTAGACATCACATTTTCTTGAAATGAAACCGAAGTACAGGCGTATTAAGGTTAGATGTTAGTCTCAGCGGTGATTCACACCTGGTGCTGAAGCGTTACCATTTTAAAAGTTTAAATTTGCTTTCGGTACTTCCCGTCGAATTCCAAAATGAACGCTAAACGAGCTCTTCATGGACGTCGTATTTTCTCGGGTCCAGGGCCCACACCACACGCCCTGAAATCTTCGCGTTTTGCTCTTCCGCAGCTATCCGATGCTGTGCCTGCCTCATTCACCGCAGTATCAAACTTACATCATAATGCAGTTCCGGCGAGCACTTCCCACAGACCGGGGGAAGGTTGCCTCGCAGCTAGCATTCAATTCTCCCCAGAAAAGATTCCGGGAAGGAACTTACAGCTAGCTATCTACTTGTGACACGGTAAGTATCAAACTTACAGCACAACACAGTATAATAGTCGGCCAGCAACTCTGACAGACCTCGGTTGTGTTGAAGTCATACCAGGATTCCCCCGCAGCTAGCACACCATATTGAAAGATTCCTGGAAGGAACATACCCGACACTGCGGGCCGCCACCCAACCTTTGCTCTCCCGCTCCGGTCTTTCGCAGTTAGCTCCAAGTATCCCTCATTCAGGGCGATACATATCAAAATTACAGCATGCATAGAACAGTCGGCGGGAAACTCCGACAGGCCTCGGATGTTTTGGAATTATACCGAATGGATGGACATACCTACGCAAAGAAAAAAATCGTAACCTCAACTGCGATTACTATGCAGTGAAAACCGTCGTTCTGGCGGAGCACAGATGCATCAATGTTAGTCTCTCCCCGCATCTAAATCTATCCATCCCTGTCGTTCCGAATTCAGTTTCGACCCTCCCTCCCTTGAAACAAACTGGCGAACTTTTCTGCGAGCATTGCAGCTAGCCTCTGCCGGACATTCGGAATTCCTCATTTAGCATGCTACCACACTCACCACTTGCAGCATAATACAGTTACGGCGAGCACCTTCGACAGACCGTGCCTCAGTCGGGGGGTCGGAGTCGGATTGGGGTGTTTTGTTTTGGAATCATATCATACCAATTGGACATGGACACGGCTCGCAACGAATCACCGGCAGGTTCCCTCGTAGCTAGGACGTCACATTCAATTCTCAACAGAAAATATTGCTAGAAGGAACCTAAGACGCCACGGGCCACGCAACCTTCGCTCTCCTCTTTCGCAGAGCTTTATTCATATAATACCTTCTTCAGCGGGGTACACACATATCAAACTTACAGCACGGTACATTCGGCGAGAACGCGTGTTTTGGAATCCGTACCAAATTACCAGGGGGCATGCCCAAGGACCGAACAAAAGAATAGCCTCAGCTGCTCACATTGACCGGCGGAGCACAAGCGGCTTAATGTTAGTACCATCTCTTTCCGCGCATCTCCATTGCCCATCTACCACACATCTATCCATCCCTGTCGTTCCGAAACACATTTGCGAACCCCTCCCTTTCCGCCCGCACCACCCGCGAACCACGGCGGCCACTAGGTTACCCACCTGCGTTGCGTTGCGTCGTATCAATGCAATGGAATGTCAACTCCGGGGTCACCGTGAGGTAAGGGTGGATCGATCTTTCTGTGTGGGCTACAAGAACGAATACATAGAACGAACGAGACAGAAGGGCAGACATAAACCGGATCGGCCACGGATGTCCGCGAGTTATCATTACGACGGCATCTCCGACTCTGTGACTCCGAGGTGAGAGGGGATGGAAGCCGGAAGACGGAGGCGGAAGGAATCATATCGCTGGCAGGCCCGGGTAACTATCACAGCTAACTATATTTACCCTCGTCCATCCATCCATCCATCATCGGGCGGACGGACGGACGAATGAAGCGGGACCAGAGGTGGGCGCCCACATAACAGAACAATGGGGAGGAGATGCGATGTAACATCGCGGCAGGGTCAACGGCTGGTGGAGACAGCGCTGAGTCGGGACAGGTGACAGCGATGTTATTCCGGGCTCGTAATTTGTTACCTTCGATGAATAGGATGGGCTGCGATAGATAGGCAGCGGATGCACTGATGCAGAGGACAGCAATACAAGGTTCAGGCGAGCAAGCTGTCGGCATTGGTTGGCGACGTGAAGGGGCGTACGGCAACAATGTGTGTTTGCGCACCCCGGCGATGGGGATGGGGATAGTCCGCGAGTAGGAGGAGACTGCTGGAACTTGCCGCACTGGAAGAGGGTGGGGCGTTCCAGCACGCTGGTGCTGCCAGGACGGTACGTGGTTAGACCGCGAAACGGGGATAGCCCGCAGAAGCTAGCAGGTGGATTCAGCCGGCTGGACACCGTCTTGTCTAGCCTCCACGCCATTGGCATATGCTCCGTGTGGGGTTCGCGCACGGATAGGCGCAGTGGGGGCGATTCGAGGCCACGGGATAAGAATCTGGCCCGCAGAAATGGTGGCGTAACAGAGACTGACGAGAAGGCCGGCAGAAACAGGCTGTGAATTTGGCGTAATGCTCCCTTGTCACTGCGCTGGTTCCTGCTGCATCGGATCCATTCTAGGAACCATCGCCGGAATTCCGGCGAATCTTGCCCGTATGGAGGCTCTTCGCGGTGGCAATTCGCGTTTCCGCCTAGAATCGTCCTATCCGGGCGGACATCGCATAAACTGTACAACTATCCTGTTTCTGGGCTTCCCGTCAGCGTGTGCGTGTGTACGTGTGGTAAACCCTGGCGATTCACATCGGGTTAGAGCAGCACGGGCAATTGGCTCTGGGCGGCGATGCAATCCAATAAAGAAGCGGAACTAGGTGAACTCGCAGGTGAATGCCAATGTAAAACTTGATGCGGGCACACGACGCACAAACAGCGGCGAGACCCTTCAAAGGCAAAAAAGATGGCATCCAGAACGGTCGTAAGCCTCCCGCATGGCCGCCGCGATGACGTGCGGGCGGCTATCTTTGGGGCACCCCCCATAAAAAAAATTAGAAAGAGAGTTTAAGATTGGGATCACGAAGCGCACGCTGAACAGACTCCAAGGGAACGGTGCGGATCGTAGCTGTAAGCAAGAACCCCGAATAGGCCGCTCTCGGGACGCGTGGCCCGAAAAGGCAACCATACGGACGTGGCGTGGCCACGTGCACTATCTCCGCCAGTCGCCCGAAACGGAACTCAGTTCCATTTCGGGACTGGAATCATTTTATTTGTTCCCTCATCACCGCGGCAATTCCACAGGGCTGATGCGGCGCGGTCGCGTTGCTGCCCGACCAACCGGCCCCCATTCATGCATCCCAGACATACGCCGAGCCGCCGCGCCCGGATCTATACATTGTTTGACGGACAAACCAAGGGATATACGTTCTGCAGGGTTGTATTGATCCGACCCCTCCAACACCGGAACTGATATTACCCGCCAAACGGGCCAGCACGCACCGGTGGTTCGATTCCGGCGAACATCCACTTGTGCCCCATTAAACACTGCGATCAGGCCCGGCACCAGTATCCTCTCTTCCACACACGAATCGACCGAGATTCTCCTCTTTCACCTCCCCTAATCCGGCCGCAGACATCCGTCTATTTCAATACCGCGCTGTCTGATATTTCTTTTCATCAAGGCAGCGCTCCCCACCGCACCCGCACCGCAAAAAGCCATTTCACATGCGCTTCGTTGGTCGTACGACAGAAACGATGGGGGCCTGCAGCTAGGGGCCATTGATAGATGAGCGAGCTGGGCTCGGCGGCGCCCAGGCCCTTTACTTACCTTTCGCCGCCACGCCATCTCCTCGACCGAGCTGTCGGCTGTATAGTACATACAATTCATTTAATCGCATTCATCGCTCGCCCATCCACATCGCGCCTGAATTTCCGGTCCCCGTCCCTCGGCCCGTTCCACATGTACACGTACACACCCTCTGAGTCAGGGCCATAAGTTTTTCCTGCCGCCCCACCAACCCACATATCCGCATCCGCTCGTCTCGTCTTTGTCAACTCAACATATGTCGCCAAGTCCCAACCGATCAGGCCCCCGCTACCCCAAGATGCGACGCGTGTCTCGTATGCAGCATTGCATTATGCACCGAATGGGATCAACAAAATAAGAATGGAGGCGCGTAGCAAATTCCAATGTACATGTCTCAGCACCGCCGACGTTTCCACCATTGTTTTCAAATTTTTCAAAATTTTTATTGCATTGTAATTTCGCGCCCACCCGCCCGTTAACCCCTCCCCGTCGGGGAAGTTGTCCCTGTGCCACAAGCCCTTTGCGGTCTCTCGTCCTCTTGTTCCTGTCCTTCATTAAACCGCCGTTCGTTATTCGGATCGTGCCCTGTATTCCTACCTACCTACCCACCCATCCCCGAATCCCGTTGCCCTTGTAGTGCCAAAAATACATGTTATTCTTCTGCTGTTCTTCGCCTCCTTGTATCGTACTTGTGTAGTAATTATAATAAATGCGTCAATGCGTAGCAGTCTGAGTAATGCCAATAATGCCAATAATGCCAATGCGATGCCAATGCCAATGCGGGTGCGGGTGTTCGGGGCTCGTGTGAATGAGGTGCGGTACGGTGCAGTGTAGTGTGGGCAGTGTGTAATATGTATGAGAGTATGAGAACGAAGCCTCGAAATGCTGTAGGTAGGTGAATAGGCGGTAGTATGCGTGTAGTAGGAGTGTATGTGCTGCGAGAAAGAAGGACGGAAAGAAAGAAAGTGCGTGAAGGACGTGAAAGACGTGAATGAAAAAGAAAAAGAAAGTCATAACGAGCGGCCAGCGGGCGCGTTCAATACGCATACGCATAACCGCTCACCCCCGGCGGGCCCGCGTTCGCAAACACCGCGCGCCGCGGCTGGTGCGGGTGCGTCGCGCGCTGCGGCGTCTGCGTCTGCATCTGCGGCGTCTGCGTCTGCATCTGCGGCTGTGCGGGTGCGGGCGCGTGCTGGGCCGGCACCGACAACGGCGCCCCCCCACCAACGCTCCACCGCTCCAAATCCGCAAACCGCGGCAACGCGACGACCCTTGGCGGCGTCCACCCCAGCGCGCCCCCGCCCGCACACCCCCCACCCGCGCCCCGCGCCGGCGACGTCCGCGCGCTCTGCACGCCCCACCGGCTCTGCGTATACGGCGGCGCGGGCGACTGGTACTGGTACTGGTACTGCTGCGCGGCGGGGGGGTTGGGGGTGTGCGTAGCGTTCGAGGTGGAATGGGCGTTGGAGGGATGCGTGGCGGTGGGGGGATGCGTGGCGGTCGAAGTGGAGGTGGACTGCGAAGCGGAAGCGGAAGAAAAGGAAGGCGCAGGCGCCGGCAGCGCCCCGCGATACGACGCCGGCAGGTAGCTCTGCGGCGCCGGCGCCGGCGCGTACTGCGGCGCATACGAGTACGAGTACGCCGGCGGCGGCGGCGCGCACCGCAGCCGCGCGCGCCGCGCCTCCTCTCTTGCGCGCTCCTTCTCCGCCGCGCGCGCGTCGAGCGCCGCGTCCATGCGCGTCTGCGGCGGCGCGGGCGCGGGTGCGCGCATGCGCACGTCGCCGCCCCACACCTCCTCGTCCGACGCCTCGTCCAGCCCCTCCCCGTCCCCCTCCCCCTCCTCCCACTCGTCCTCATCCTCGTCCTCGTCCTCGTCCTCGTCGTCCTCGCCTGACTCCTCCGACGACACGGACGGCGAGGACGACCCGCCGGACGACGACGCAGAGGACAGCGGCGAGGACGCGAGCGCGTAGAAGTAGAGGTCCTGCGGCGGAAGACGTTAGCATTCGAGTCGCGCGGAGCACGAAGCGAAGATGTATTCACCGGCTGCACGCCCCCACCCGCCGCGTCCGCGTAATCCCACCGCGCCGCCAACGTCCCGCCGCCGCCCCCACCCACCCCATTCGCATACGAATACGTCGACGCGGGCGTCCGGTACGTCACCCCCGCCGCCGTCGTGTGCGTCTGCTGGCTCTGCTGCTGCTGCTGCTGCTGCTGCTGCTGCCCCTGTTGCTGGCTCTGCTGGCCCTGCTGCTCCCGCTGCCCCTGCTGCGGCGTCTGCAGCGGCGTCTGCGTCTGCGTCTGCGTCTGCGTCTGCGTCTGCGCCTGCGCCTGCGTCTGCGCCAGCCCCGGCAGCCGCACCCCGCCCCCGCCCGCAAACGCCGGCGCATACTGCACGATCGTGCTCGGCGCCGGCGGGACGTACCCTCCTGCTCCTCCTACCACCTCGTACCGCCCCTGCGCCTGTGCGGGCCGCCCGCGCTCCGCATACGGCGCGTACTCCTGCGGCGGCGGCGCGTACCCGCTCGGGGCGAACGCGGACGCGGAGGAAGACGAGGCCGAGGCGAAATAGGACGACGACGACGGCCCGGCGTACGACACGGGCCGCCCGCGCGGCGCGGGCGGGCGCCGCGGCGGGGAGGGCGTGTGCGGCTGCGGCGCGTGCGTGCGCGGGGTGTAGGTTGTGCTTGCGCTGGGTAGCAGCGAGGACGCGGAGGCGGAAGTGGACGCAGAGGAGAGCGACAGCGCGCCGAACCGCTCGAGCTCCTGCGCATTTGCGTTGCTGTACTGGCTCTTGCTGTATGCTCCGCCCGAAGTCGACGGGTACGCCGACGCCGCGGCGTTCGCGCTCGCATAATACGCCCCCGACGGCGCGGAGTACCCGCTGCCACTGGAGTTGGAGTTGCCCGACGCCGGCGCGGGGTACGCGGTCGCCGCGCCGCCTCCGGAAGATGAGGACGAGGCGAAGTGCGGGATGACGAGCGTCGGGCGCTGCTGCTGCTGCCCGTGCCCGCTATGTTGCGGGTGCTGTGTGTACTCCATCTGCCGCGGCGCGGGCGTCGGGCTCCCGTGTGCGTACCCGTTTCCGTACTGCGGCGGCGGGGGCGCGTACGCCGGATAATGCTGGTGCGCATGCGCATGCGGCTGCGGGTGGTACGACCCCGGGCTGAACGCCGCCGCCGCGCGCCGCTTGTTCCCGTTCCCGTTCCTGTTCCCCGCCCGCTCGTCGTCGCGCTCCTCCATGTCGACGTCCGCGCTGGCGTCGGCGTGCTCGTGCTTCTGCGCGGAGACAGAGAACGCCGCGTTGACGAACCGCGCGAGGCTCGCGAGCGGGCGCGGGCTCGCGCTGCGTCTCCGCCGCGTCGGCGGGGCGGCGGCCGCAGCCGTCCCGCGCCGCGTGGGCGTCTGGTGCGCGGGGAGGCGCCCGCCGCGGTGTCGGGCCCTAAAAAGATAACATATCAGCGTCCCCCCTCCCATCATCGCATGATGCGCAAAGCGCGACGTACCGATGTCCCCGCTCCCCCCTCTCCCGCCTGGCCCCCACCAGCCCCCTCAACAACCGCCCCCAGTCCTCGTACACGCGCCGCGAGACGAACAGCGCGTACCCGCACCCCGCGAGGAACTCGCGCTCCATCGTGTTGATCTGCGCGAGCGGGATGAGCGAGACGGCGGCCCAGGTCGCGTTCGTGTAGGTGTTGCTGTGGGGTGCGAGATAGGTTAGTGTGGGTTCGTGTGGATAAGAGAAATTGAGAGAGAAGAGAGGAGAGGGGCGGGGCGGGGGCGGGGGTGGGGAAGGGGAAGGGAGCGGAGCGGATGCACAGAAGGGGCACGGGCGGGTGGGGGCCCCACAACCACAACCACACGGCAACGCGACCCGCGCGGGCGGTAAAGCCACCGCAGGCGGCATAGAAACCGCGCGCGCCCCAGCCCAGCCCCAGCCCCACAACCCGCTCCTCGTCCGCGTTTTCGCACTTTCGGCGCAGGCCCAAGAACAAGGTTTTCGCAAGGAAGAAGTAAAGAAAACGCGACTTACTCGTCCAGGAACTTGTTCGCCATCATGAGCCCCGCGACGGCGACGCGGAACTCGGAGCCGGGCTGTGCGGGCGTCGCGGCGTTGCGCGCGCGCAGGCGGTGGATGTAGTGCAGCGCGAGGACGATTACTGATTGGGAGACCTGGGCGAGTATCAGCGAGCCGTAGGATCAAGGGGAGTATGAAGAGGGGAGGTAAGCAAGGCGGGTGTGGGCACACCGCGCCGCCGCCCAGAAGGGACGGGCGCAAGGCAATGCAACGCAGCCAAGGCAAGGCTAGTGTGGCCGCGCCCTTTGGACGAACGCGTCGAACGGAGAGGCACCGCGAAAATGAGCAGAAAGAAACACACCTGCGTCGTCTCGAGCAACTTGCGCGTAAACGCCACGAACGTCGGCGACGCCGTCAGCTGCAGGCGCTCCCTTTCTTCCCGTTCTCTGTCCCTTTCTCTGCTGTCCTGTTCCCTTTCTCTCTCCATTTCTCTGTCTCGTTCTCTCTCCCTGTCCCCACCCCGCTCCCCTCCCGCTCGCCCTCGGAGGTAGACGAGGCCGAAGGGGCGGGCGCAAACCACAAATAGCAGATCATCTCGCACGTCTTCTCGGCGACGAGCGCGGCGCTCTCGGGGCGCGCGCGCGAGACGTGCAGCCAGTCGTGCGCCCAGGCGAGCGCGTCCTCCGGCGCCGGCATGGGCTGCGTGTCGAGTGGCGGGCCCGGGCGCGCGGTGGAATTTGATGTCGAAGAGGACGCGGAGTTTGAATTTGAAGAGGAGGCGGATGGAGGGTAGTGGGAGGCAGAAGAGGAGGGGGCGGCGGGGGGCGTGTCGTCCGGGGGCGTCACTGCTCGCCACAAGTCAGTACTGCGCGTAGAGTCGAATGCAAAAAGACAAAGAAATAATAGGGCGGGGAGGGATGGTCTGGTGGAGAAGACAATAAAGGGAAGGGAGACATACACAGCTGCCCGTGGCGCGTGCCGAAACCCAGCCCCAGCCCGAGTCCCAGCCCCGCCAGTCCCGCCCCCGAAGTGGAGGCGGCGGCCGAAGTGTTATAGTTGTACGTGTAATTGTAGTGTGAGCCCCAGTCGACGCGGCGGGGCGCGACGGCGTCCGTGTGCGGGGGCGTCATCGGCAGGTGCGGCAGCAGCGACGCAGTCATTACGGCGGCGGCGGAGGCGCGTCAGTTGTGGTGTAGTGCTAGTCGTTGTAGTCTTCTCGATTCGTCGCAGTGACGCGCGGCGTCGTCGTCGGGCGCAGAACAGCAATGGCCACAAGCAAGACAAGACTTGAATCGTAGCGGCATCTCCAGATTATGATATTATAGGGACGCACCCAGCCGCCCGCTCCTGCATCCCAATCCGTCCCCTTCCCAATCCGGCGTCCCCAATCACCCTCTATTTGGCCCCCCACCCACAATCAAATCCAAAATCCAAATGGCCAAACACAACACCGATCGGCGCGCCCAAAGGGGGTCAGCCCACCAAAACCAGGCGGGTCGGTTCGCCTATGCGATCACGTTGGCCCGGGGATTCCCCAGGGATTCCCCATAGCCTTGCCCTTAACGACCGATTTTAGGCCAGTTATCCCGATCCGGATTAATGCGCGCGCGTTTAGCAAGTGCGCAGGGCACGCGCTTCTGATTCTGATTCGGCGTTCTGATTGATAGGAATGGAAGCACGCTCTGCGCGGCGAGATCCGCCGCGCAGGCCCAGTGCCGAGACCGCGTGCACGTGGCGGTGACCTGATCCGTTGAACGCGAGTGATGCGCCCTCTCGCAGCCCGCCCGTTGCTTCTGCTGAGTTGCCTGTCCTTGATGTCCTTGCCCTTGCGCCACACAGGCCCGAATGGCCTGACCCCAAAACATAGCGCCGCCTTGAACTTGTATCTTAATAATAACAACAATAACAGGGGGCCCGAATCCACCCCGAACCTGACTCGGAGGCTGACGCGCGTCGACGGAGAATCAGATTACAGTATAATTCACCATGCCGCCCCAAAATATAAAATTACACCCCAGGTCCCGCAGCGCGCCGTTCCCGTTCCCATTCCCGTTCATGTCGGCCGCACCCCACGCGACAAAGACACATTAAATTCAACCCGGCGCGGGGTCGAGCTCGATTCTCCTTGCCGAAAACAATAACGATAACGAGACCGAACCGCACGGTGACTCAGGCTAGATCCCCCCGCCCACCCTAAAATCGCCTTCCGCCTTGCACGGTGCCTTGCCTGGCCCTGCTGCCAAGCTCAAGTTCAAAGCGGCGTCCACAACCTGGTTCAGCCCAGGGCCCAGGCCCGCCCGCCGCGGCGCGCTCCAAAAACCAAAACACAGCGCAGAACACAGGGGTATCGCCTTCACGAAAAGGGGGTTCGATTAAAAATAAAAATAAAAAAGCGACAAGGGTGGTTCGGCCCTGTCTTAGTCTGCAGTCGGCTTTGCTTTGAGTTACGCCTGAGCAAGACACGCCGTGGCGCCCGCGCGGGGTATCGCCTTCACGAAAAGGGGGTTCGATTAAAATAAAATAAAAAAGCGACAAGGGTGGTTCGGCCCTGTCTTAGTCTGCAGTCGGCTTTGCTTTGAGTTACGCCTGAGCAAGACACGCCGTGGCGCCCGCGCGGGGTATCGCCTTCACGAAAAGGGGGTTCGATTAAAAATAAAAATAAAAAAGCGACAAGGTGGTTCGGCCCTGTCTTAGTCTGCAGTCGGCTTTGCTTTGAGTTACGCCTGAGCAAGACACGCCATGGCGCCCGCGCGGGGTATCGCCTTCACGAAAAGGGGGTTCGATTAAAAATAAAAATAAAAAAGCGACAAGGTGGTTCGGCCCTGTCTTAGTCTGCAGTCGGCTTTGCTTTGAGTTACGCCTGAGCAAGACACGCCGTGGCACCCGCGCGGGGTATCGCCTTCACGAAAAGGGGTTCGATTAAAAATAAAAATAAAAAAAGCGACAAGGTGGTTCGGCCCTGTCTTAGTCTGCAGTCGGCTTTGCTTTGAATCGCGCGTAAGTGGCAAGACACGCCCTGACGCCGGCGCGCGTGCGCGGGTGCCGCCCACGTAATATTAGCTGACCAGGGCGGGCGTCAACCTCGTAAACGACGTGCAGGGAGTAAGATGTCAGGACATCCAGATAGTCGATGGGACGCACAGGGCCGGGCGGCGGCGTCTTCGTCTATTCTTTTTGAGTGGGTGGCCGAATGGTAGTGTACGAACCGAGAATCGACGCCAAAAACGAACACGGACACGGACACGGACACGAGCACGAAAAGCGAGGGCGGGAAGGAGTCGAACTCAGACTCGGGATGCGGGAGCGCCAGCCGCCTCTGAACTCACAAGTGCGATAACCCGTAAACGGCGCGGCCCCACGACCCGACTCAGTCGCCGGAGAAACAAAAAACAAATTTAAAGTACAACTCAACATGCCGCCGCACCCGCACTCAAATCGCCGCGAGAAATTGAAACCCGCACGGCGAGGAACTGGGTACTTTACTTACTCAGTCAGGTCCCAGATCCCGCCGTCCACGTCGGCCGCCGCGAGATTAAGCCCACCCTGCGCAAATTGACATTGAACTTCACCCCCCGCACCAACCGAGGGCTCTCCGCAGGACTCGCGGTCGGTGTTACTAAGTTAGACCAGTGCCAACCGTCTGTCGTATCAAAAGCAAACTGTCCCTATCGACAGTCTACTTTTGATACGACAGGCCGGATTCGAGCCTAGGTCGGTGTGCAGTGCCCGGAGGGACCCCCCCCCAAAAAAAAAAACCGGGGACCTCCCCGTAATACGGGATCGGGGTCGCGTACGATGCGCTTCACCCTACGCGAACTAAACGGCTCCCTGTTCCGCCCCCGCCGTGACGGCTGGATGGCGGGACCGATTGAGCCGGTGCGCCGCCCATGGCCGCCCAAGCACCGCGAGCCGACCCAGCCGACGCCGACAGAGAGCCGGAAACGGACGACAGCACAATTCACCCCGCCGCCGGAAAAATGTAAAAATTACACCCCAGGTCCCGCATCGCAGCGCGCCGCGTTCCCGTTCATGTCGGCGACAAAGACAGATTAAATTAAATTCAACCGGCGGGGTCGAGAGTCTACATACGCAACGGTACCGTGCCGAAAACGGTGACGATATCGAACGGCACGGGGGGGTACGGTGCTCAGCTCAGGGCCCAGATCCCGCCGGCCACGCCGGCCACACCCTAAAATCGCCGCGTCGGACTAATTAAACCCACCCTGCGTAAAGTGGAATCGAAATTCAACAACGCAACAGGGACATGCACGCAGGGTGATTCGCCTGCGCTGGCCATGTCCTCTTCACCCCGCGCCGGGGGGCGCGGGGCACGGAAAACGCGGACGGCAGATTCGAGGGGCGCGCGAGCCAAGCCGCACCGAACAATAATATAATACAAGTGCACCTGAACCGACAAGGCTGCTGCAAGGGATGGATTCGAAGCAGGGGAGCAAAGGGTCAACGGGACGCGGAGGGATTTAGATTTACCTGCCGCACATTCGCGTACGGGGACGTACGAGCGACAAGACGCCAGCAAGCCTTCAAGTTCGCTGAACAATGCCACTGGAACGCGACCTCGCTGGCGCTCGATGCCCCGCGTGGGGGATGGCCATGGGTGGCTGCGTGAACGATGCGCGGACCGCACCGAGCGATGCAGTCGGCGTAAAAATGGACTATGAGTAGTTCAACACGCCGCCGCGCTCACTGCCCAGCTGCAGGTCCTAATGTAAGTAGATCTCACCCCCACTAAAATCGCCACGAGATGACATTCATCCGGCTCGCGATTCGCAACATGCCGAAAACGACAACGAACATGGGGGCCGCCGCACGGGGGGTACGTGTTCTGGGTACTCAGGTTCGGGTACGCTACTGGGCACTCAGGTCCCGTCCACATCGGCCGCACCCCTAACGAAGTCGCCGAGATTAAATTCAACCGTCTACACTCGGTTGAGTTCCCGGCACTGCGCTGCGCTGCTGCCATCCACACCCTCCGCGCGCGCGGGCCTGCCAGCGACAAAGGGGCGGGGCCCGACACGGAACGCCGCGAATGGTAATCGGCGACGCAGATTCGGGGCCCGCCGCGGTCGCGGTGGGCGAGGTCCCGGATCCCGGCGGCGCCAGAGATCAAATTCAACCGGCTCGTTGAGCTTGACCCGCGCTGAGCTGCTATCCACGCCCTCCGCGCGCGCGCGCGCCTGGGCCTGCCAGGAAAACGCGGGGGGCACAACACGGACCGCCTCGAATGGTAATCGGCGCAGAGTCGCGACTCGTGATTAGCGGGCGCGCCGTCGCGAATGATATGATATGATATAATTGCACTTGAACCAACAAGGCTAGCTGGTGCAAGGGATCAATTTGTCGCTGCGGCAGAACGCGGGGCGGAGGAGGGATTTACTAGTACCGCCCGCGTTTCGAACTCGGTGATATTGCGTGGCGCGGCGCGTCGACAGGAGCGTGGTTCACAAAACTGAAAAACAGCCGGCGCCCGACGGTACGCGGACTATTAGTATTTGTGTAAGCCGAATCCATGGCTCGGAGGGCTTATGAGAAGGAGGTTTACCGGGACGCAGGGCCCGACGTGGATGCACAGTTGGACGATACAACCCTCCGATCCGATCCGAGGTTCACCCAACCTGCAGGCTGTCCCCCGCCACGACAAGAAAAGAAAAGATGTGGATTCGGACGACGGTGTCGCCCCTTTTTCTTCCCAGCCGCGTAACAATGTATAAAGATTCACGAGCGCAAATCATAAGCCGGGCGATGACTTGTGCGCACGGCAACATCGATGTCAGGACCCCCGGCTGAGACGCGCATGTTGATGTATACGTATCTCCGCGATGGTAGGTAGACCAAAACCAACCCTCCGCGCAGAGTAATATGAGACGTGGTGACCGCACGCGGCGGCGGCGGCGGCGGCGGTTCACACAGATGGAAACACAACTCAGAAAAGACGTGGAGAGGGTGTTGAACGTGTACCAGCCGGGCATACCTATAAACAGGAACGCGCGCATATAAGCCTGGTGATGAGGAGTTGCACGCACGGGCGCCATCAGGGCCCAGCGCGGGGGCCGCTCGCCTGAGACGCGTATGCGCATACACTAATGTATCTCCGCGATGGAGTGCATGCCACTCCGGACATATTGACATCAAGGAGTATGACGCGCAGTGCTGTGGTTCGAAAAATCAGTTATCATTCAGTGCAGTGGCGCGTGCGGTCCAGGCGCGCGGAACACCGCACCCGGCGGCGGCGGCGGCGGCGGAGGACCGCGCGCCCACGCAAATCAAACGGCCCCCTCCACGCGAACTAAGATTGAAAGATGTGGAGTTGATGTGTAGAGGTAGGTGTAATACGGCGCGGTCCCGTCAAGAAACAGCCGGGGTCCGTACTACATACATGGTGGCACAATGTATGCTACGGATCCTCTCATTCTCCAGCCACTGGACTGGGATTTATTAAAATAACAGCGAATCAATTCAATGACGAGGAGCGCCCTAAATATTGTTCGATGAAACCCCGCCACCGAGATGTGAATATGGCCCTACCTCTGATATGAGACGGACGCGAATGTATAGACATTAATGTAGAATTTATAGGCCCCCCAGCAGTAACGCACCCTTACCTCCGCTGCCGACGTCCGACGGCGGAGCGCACGTCACGCCTCCTCAGATTGTCAATACTCAGTGGGTACATATGTATTCGTTGAATATAGTACTTACCTCAGAGGCACAGCAACCACCTTGAATTTGAGGCGACGGACCGGCGGAGCCCCGAATAATTATAAACATCTGGGTCCGCGTCAAACTCGCGTGGCTCAAAATAAGCCCGTCCAGAAATAACTGGCGGCCCGAATTCAAACACCATTTGAATGAAATTGAATCCCGAATCTGACAATCACACACCCGGACCCGAGGTGGCCGGCAGTGGCAGCGGCATCTCGAAACCGAGCGGTACGTATATCAGTTTCAGAAGGGAAGGCAATAACAGCACGGGCGAGGGCTGATGAGAGAGGGGGTGTGCAACAACTAAGGGACGTACACCAACAGTCAAGATTCCGCTCGCAGGACCGCGGACGTCAGTAAATGAATGCAGATGAGAGTATCAGCGCTGCGGCGTCTCGAAAACGGGACCGGTTGCTGACGCTGACGAGACTCGACTCAGGAAGGGTCGTGCAGCCCATACAACAATCAAGATACATATGAGGGCGGACCTGAGTGGATCCAAGACTCGCTGATTGACTGAATGAAACTGAATACGAGACGGAAAACCTGAACATGCGACGGAATGAATGGAGCAGTACGTACACTTACGCGAAGGGGGATCTCCCAGTAGTCCACGGAATTGGAGGGAGGTAGTTAGGCAAGTCAGTAAATTGACTTACACCACAGAACAAGTGATCGGCCGATGCATCCATCCGTCCATACAAATAAAATGAATTCGGACGTGGCCGGGGCGGCGGGCGTGATGGAGGAAGTACTTCGAACGGTTGGGCGCGGTGCGTCCCGAACGTTGGCGAGATCCGCGGATCTCTGGTGGACGGGCAGGGCATGAACTTGATGAGTGATATCGATAATTCGAGTAATGACAGGTACTTACTGAGGCAGCTAACAATCGGGGGTAGGGCAGTGAGCAGCACGGGGCGGCCTAGCGAATATGCAGGCTAATATTGATACTGATAATCCGGCTTGGCCACACTAATCTATTGGTGTCAACAGGTTGGGTAAGTGGAATGAGTACAAACACATGTGGCAAGCCTGCGCCGCACCCGTAAAAGTGGAGAGGTGGTGATGCATACAGATGCATATATGCATCGCCGGAGGCAACCGGAGGACTGAAAATACGGGACGATACGTACCTGCGAGGACATAATGATACTCATGGCGGAGCGGTATTAACGAGACCGCACCGCAGGTGATGCCAGATGAATGGATGGGCGGATTCGGATATGGAGGGCGACAAGGGAGTCTGAAAGCGGTTTGTACGAGCTATAATGATAACTGCGATGCCCATCGGACGGTCGGGGGCAGTCGTATCCAATCGGGTACGGTGCATGACCACGGAGTCCTGTAGGAACATATTAATGATAGTGAGTCAGAGTAACTGCGATGCCCGTCGGAAGGGTGGGACGACTCGGGGCAGTAGATCTCCACGTCAGCGACCCTGATTCAGGTGGCCACACGAGCGACTAGGACCATGAGGGCAAAATTAGTCGAGTAGGCAATAATGGAGCGCAGACAATACCAGTCACCTTAGCGAGCCGCACCGCACCCGGAGCCCACATAATAGCATGGCGTGCTGCGTGGCCAGCCCGACACCGATGACACCGCGTAACTCGGTGATCCGGGGCGCGGACGTCATGATCACAGCGACAAGCCAGAGGTGCGGCGTACGCGTGCCAGACGGCAGTCAGAAACAGCCAGATGGATGGATGCACGGATTTGGTATGCCCGTATTGAGTGCGGTGCAGAAGCGCAGGTACGCGGTGTCGCCGTTAAGGTTGAAACAAACGGTAGAACAGAGTAAAACCTCATGCGGAAACAAGCGACAGAATCGGAAAACAAACGAAGAAGCGACAGAACAGAACAGGAAACACCCGAACCGAGAATTAAACGACGAACCAAATGGAACGGACAGAGACAAGAAGGCGTGGGTGCGATGCAGGGAAGGAGGACAATGGAGCCAGACGGGAAGGAAAAAGCCAACTGAATCCGGGTGATAGTGGCGTGATGCGATTAATCCGCGGCTGGTTTGGATTCATACGCACAAGGGAAGGCGCGCGTGGATCCGAGATGAGAGGAGGCCTGTTACGCGAGAATGCAAGCAAGTCCGTTGGAGGATGCAAGTCAGTACATGTAGGCGCATTGGAGCAAAGGACCGCATGTACGCTAAACCCTATCATAGTATCATCACTCCTAAACCCCAATGCGACCGCCGGCGTTAATTGTTCCACGGACGCTGACGCTTTTCAGTCCGACGACACGCAGTTGTGATGCGCCCAGACTCGGAGCTAGCTTGGGCTGCAACTCAACAACAGGCCGGAACTTGCGAGTTGGAACGCATCGAGGCAACAGTCTACAGATCCCACTGAGCCACTGCCAGCTGGCGGATCCCGATGGAGCGTGCGCGCATGCATGTCAAACAGGCCGGAGCGCGGAAGTCATATGAATACCGCGATGCTGGCGGAGGCTAGCTAACTCGGACGTGTCAGTGACGAATTATGCCTCGATACAACCTCGGTACCACCCATCCCGAACCGTGACGAGCACGGACCATGCACGTACGTCGCGAGCGTCGGGTAAGTATAGGGCATGGTCGGCCTGCACGTCCATCAGCCACACAGCATGCTCCAAGTGTATTCGGACCTAGCAGGCTAGAACGCCAGGCCGAAGCGACGTACTCCAGACTTACTTGCGAGCCCGGCGCTCAATCCAGATGGATGCTTTTGCTGACAGTGCTGTCAGAGGATCTGATGCACCGCGCGATCAGAGGTTAAGCTATTTTCGATAAATAAGTAGCGAAAAATAACCCGAAAAGGATGAGGTTACGTGACCCGACGAACGGCGAGAGCCGAGGCATCAATTAATAGCACGGGCGTCTGGATTAACAATCGGCAACTTCACGCTCGCCGAGAGTTCCTTGGAAGGCACACGGTCGGGAATATTACTCGGTTGAGAATGTGCAGAGATCGTGATTTTAAGGGCACCTGCGGAACCCAAGAGCATCGTGGAGCGTGGTTGGCCCTGCATTCGCAAACAATCCTCAGGAGTCCGTGTTTATTTAGTTTCGGGTTGACAATGTAGGGCGGTTGGACAGGAGACTTGGGTGATGCAGATATCCCGGATGTCAGAGAAAAGATAGACTTTTAGGGACAGGCGGTGTTGATGTTCCGCGAGAAGAAAAACAAACCGCTGCGCATCGTTTCAAATTCGGGAGTGCGTTTACGCTGAAAAGGAAAAGAAGATAGATCTCTGACCTTCTCTGACTCTGAGGTTCAAATGGAGACCATGAAAAATCTCGGTTGTGATTTGTGATTGTGATTGTCCAATGATTGTCCAATGATCGGGTCACCGGCCGCGGCGGCCGGTGACAGCTCGGCGAGCTGCCGATCTGCCGATACAAACATCTGCCATCTGGCTTCAAGCTTCCAATATAACCTCAGCGGAATCTATGTATGCAACCTCTCTGTCCTTTCCTTGCGCCGTATAACTCCGCCGAAGGTTCTTCATAGGCTGGGACGTTCCAGGCCCTGATTCGATCCGGTTCTAATTATTTTGCCTTCTGCTCGGCAGTCAGCCCGTTGTGGCCATTCTTCTTTCGTCCAGTGCCCTCAACGCAATAATATATCTCTGGGGTTATCTCGGGTGTCCATCATGCTCTGGGGCTCCGGATCCCGACCCAGGCGTCCCCCGACGCCCAAACTACGCCACTTACTCCCAGCTTAAAGTTCCCGTCTCTGTGCCACGATCCACCGCCGCCCCCAAACATATCTTGTATCTTACGCAAGGCGTTTTTACGCCTTCTTCCATTCAGCAAGGATGTGACTGTCAGCAGTGTATTTTAGGCGATCCCAATGCGAATTGAAACCGAAGCGTACCCTACACATGCACATGCACTCAATCGGATTCCGTCCGAGGCATTGGGAAGGCTAGCCGGCGAGTACTGCGCGTCTCCATGGCTGGCACCGATCTCGCAACAACGTTGGTATTGTGCCATGGTCGGGGGAATTGCACGCACGCCTGGCAGCATCGTACGAGCTTTTCTTTTCTTTTTGCACCACACCTTGTTTCGGATAAAGTGCTCCGGATGCAGTACAAGGTTCAGAAGGCGGCGCCTCGCCGTTACATTCGTGCTATCACCTTCGAGCGGCGCAGAGTCCAGACGCACAATGGGTTTACATTTACCAACGGTTGACTTCTGATTGAACCCTCATTCTGAATCAGTCCGCTTCTGAGTCGTATATGTATACTGACCCTGAGATGGACACCAGCAGCGAGCTGGTCGCATAGCTAGATCATCCAGAATCCGGCAAGTTACGAGAACCCCGTTTGGACGTGAGCCGGTGACTTCCGATGACAGCTCCAAACGAGCCAGTTCGCGACTGTCAAGACAACCGCGTGGTGATCGAGGATCGCTCAAAGCGGAAACTCCGCCTACAGCAAGAATTTTGAGGGAAAACACGTGGCCATCAACGAGAAAAATCGCGCCCGCTAGATCTGAGACTTACTGGACGACTTCCCGTAAGCATAGAATATTCCTCGCGCATTTCTGAACTTGTTTGAGAGTACCAGCGATGGCATAAAACTCTTAAGATATTCAAGTCGTACCACAGACCTGCATTCCCATAAAAAAGAATAAATAAATCCAACTCATCTTCAGCCTTGGAGAAGAGCCGGAATGCACTCCGATGGGTAGTGGGAGGTTGCTTGATTTTTCACGACATGAATCGGCAGCTTGGTGGTTGAGGAAGGTGAAGAGTGGACATTTGATGCCAAAACATTTTATTCCGTCTGATAAAATCTGTAGGGGGGTCCCTACCCCCCTACAGACTTTCTTAGATTCAGAATAAATCTTGAATGCTTTTGGGTTGCCCATTGATCGGGTCCGGGCAGCTGCTTCGGCGGCGGCAAGAGGATAAATATTCTCGGGAATTTATCTATGCTTACGGGAAGTCACCCACTTTGTCCAGCGAGCTATGGAATATTTATCGGCGAAACCGGATCTTATGCATTGTCCAATTTGGAACACGTGTAAGACGCGTCGTGTCACATCCAGTGATCTCTTTTCGCCGGTGATCCGTGTGTCACTGCTGGCAACCATATAAGCGGCGCAATAAAATCATTTGGTTCCTTTCTAGACGTCGGGGCGAGGTCGGAAGGCTTCGTGTCGTTTGCTGCTCAATAGGCCCTAATAGCCCTCATATTACTGTCCAGTTGCTGCCTGCTCTCCTTGTCGCAACGGAATCACCGCCGCCTTAATCAAAACGAGTACAACTTGCACGATGATCTTGTCCTAGATGATTTGGTTTGAAGCCTGAACTGGTATGCTCCCCTTGCATGGAACGAACCGGAGCAAGAGGGCTTGACGCCTGTATATATATCACCTGAAATCAAAAATTACAGTCGAACGAGGGCGGCCATTGTGCCCTCGGGCAGAACATAGTATATTGACCGGTGTTCATAAAACATGAACGATGGAGTTAAGTGTGCCTGCGAAATAACCTTTCTTTCCTGTGTATCTGCTTCAGATACCCCTTATTTGCAGGCACCACGTCTTGAAATTATTACCCCGACGGAGCCCCTCCCGATCGAACTGCCAGAACTTATTTTTCCGCTGTGTAGGGATGAACGCCGGGAATCCTGAGAACTGCCAATATGATGCTCCGATATCTCGACTGGAAATAAGGAGAGCGGGGAACACTTTTTGATTGGTTGCCCAATTTTCCTGCGAGTTGCGAGGACCGGTGTACGATCACGCTATAGATTTCACTACACTTGGCGTGAATAACTCCGTTAATTAAGTGATTACTTAAATACGTGACAAATACATTTTCGGAGGCCGGTTGGATCCGGGATAGAATTTTACGCACTCATTTGAAACCCACTATGCGGTACACCGGTGACCGTTCTGTCTACGAGATCACAAGTGTCGGTAGACAGACCGGTCGATCTGGCTTTGAATTTAGATGACAAGCGGCGGCACAGCCACTTCTCATGTGCAAGTCACGTTTGATGCCCCATCACTGGGCATCAGCGGGCGATTTCCGACTCGGTTCGATTATCGGTCCATGCGGCCTTTTTTCCATTCAACAGAGATGCCACGAAACTCTTTCGATACCTTACCTGATGTTATTAGATGTATCTATGAGCACGTAGAAATATTTATCCCCCCAAACATCAATTACATGTTTAAAAAATACTTGCACGACTTGGGAGTCGAACTCGCACGGTGCGCGCTCTGTGATGGGGCATCAACACGTGGTCGCCCGCTTCTCATGGGAATTTAAACCCAGATCGACCGGTCTGTCTAAGTACCGACACTTTTGTTCTCGTAGACAGATCGGTTACCGGTCTAACTATGCGGATGTCATAGTGCAGAGAGCACGGAATCAAGGCGGATTAAACTTGAAATGATGCGGGAGATGCAGGCTGACTCAGACTGTGCACGTCGGTCTAATTATGCCGTTTTAGGACGACGCGTCCCCGTCCCTTTTGATCTGGGCTGCCGACCTGCTGCCGACATTGGATTCTTTGAGCTTTTTTTTACTCAGTGTTTCATCTCCACATCTCCTCAACTCGCGAATATTCTATGGCGTTCTTTTTTGCCCTGGGCTGTCGCAAATTCGCCAACTTAGCGGGGATTCTTTACCGAATCTGACCCTCATTCATCGTTTGACACCTGGCCGGATCCCTGAACTTCTTCGCTCTTCGCGATCAGCATCGGCTACTCGAAACTTGCCTCTTCCACACACGTCCTGGGAATCTGATAATTAGGGCGCTAGGCTTTTGAGGATCATATAGGCTGCCACGACTGACTTGGGCGACGTTCTTTCATTTTGCCTCTTCGAAATCGTCTTGCCACGCTGTGCGAACCTTTGGGCAGTTTCCGCATTCGTCTGTTCATCGGCAACTTCCACTCATATATTGCTTCCATTCAACTGCCGTTATGCAGGTACAGTAAACGTTCGCGGCATCGGAAACTGAGCTCCCTCAGCAACGAATGTATATATCAATCGCGGACAAATTGGACACAATAGCGCTCTGGAAAGTTGAAGTGAAAGATGGTACCAAAGGATTTGTCCCATCTTTCTGCTGGTGGCCAACGGCATCTATGTATCCTTCTGGGAGCCAAACTCTGCATCGTCCGTGCCCACATGATGTCCGTCTGGGACCCTCCGCCCGTTCCGCGTAGAAAGCGGAGTTTCTTCTATCTTCTGGGCCTCGGACGTAATATGCACTCCTTAATCAAGGATAAGTCGGGCCCAACTAACGGGGTCTGAATCTCCACTGGAACCGTCTTCAAAATCATGGATTTTCTCCGCGGTGGCAAACCCTTCTTTGCTTGAGAACCAAACGGCATTTGAGTTTCTCCGTTTTATGTCACTCTGTCTGCTCGTTGCGTATATGAATCGGGGTCTTCATTGGACACACACTGGCCGTCGACGCGTTCTTCTATGCGGAGAATGCTATCATTGATCCTGACCCCATCCATCGCATATACGCGGGAACCTATCTTCTGTGCATGCAATCCCTATCATTCAAGCCTTTCGATCATGGTTAAATTAGGACTCCCAATAACGAGCCTAAAACGTATGGATGATCATAGAATCATGGATTCATTCCCTCGTTCCCCAACGGTGGCGTACTTTTGCCGTCTCGGGACGCAGCAGACAAACAGCTAGCCTGCCGGCCTCAATTCCTGCTTCGGTCTTGCCGGCGAATGGTACTCCTGAGTCTATAATCTCTCGCGTGCAGAATCCGACATAAACACAGAGGCAATGGCAAAAATTCTGGTCGTCGGGGGAAGACCCTCACTAAAGTCCGGGCTGAGGAGAGAACAGGATCATGATTTCTGTGCGGCCGCTGACAGGCTGATGATTGTCACCATAGTAAGATCGCACAGCACAGTCAGGCCATGCTGTGGAACGGTCCTGTATGCTACACTTGCCCTCCACCGCTTCTCTGCACTCATTGTCGTCCAACTCGGTGTATACCACCACATCGTCGAGCACGCAATGGGGGCCTGGCGCGCAATGGGGGCTTGGCGCGCTGGCAGGCAAGGCCATCCTCGCCGTGGGAAAAGCGGTCGTGCGACGTGCGCGGTGCTGAGTACTTCGTCATTTCGCGGCGGCTGTCCATCATCAAAGCAACTATGCCATGCTTGGACGACAATGTTCCCTCCGAATCTCGCAAGGATGTTCGACGACCTCCTAGAACTTTCGAAGTATGTGTGTGTGCGTGTGATATTCTCCTGTGCGCTCATGTTCCATAGGCCGGGACTTTACCCGAAGGCCGTCCGAGTTCAAGCCCTGCAGATGATCCTCGTACAGATCGCCACCCAACAGACTCATTGCCTGCACCTCAGTATTTCTCGGTGGGAGGTAACGCATGCGGAGCTGGTCAGCTTTGTGTCGGAGATTTTGGCGGTCGTCTTATTTTCGAAGCGAGGATAAAATTCGTTGCTTCGATTTCAGCTTTAACATTGAACCCGAACCGCTAGCTTCCCCGACCGCAGACTCGTTGACGCTTATACGGCGGGCCTTCCCAAGAAATCACATCCTTGGTCGCCCTGCATCCGATTTTGGGCAGGGGTTGCGCAGTTAAATAACGCGACCTTTCACGCCGTTCTTGACGCGAGATTCCTCGAAATGGTTCTATAGGTGGCTAGGTCGCAAATTCAGGCGAAGAAGTACGACAAAACTCTGGGATCGGAGTGCAAAACTGCATTCGTCATTCTCTCTGCCCTCCCTTCCTACGACTTGTCTACTCTGGGGATGGAACAAGCGCTTAAAATTTGTCAAGTCGAGCCGCCCATATCCCTCCGTCAGCTATTGGGCGCCATAACGGAGTAACAGACATGGCCGGTAGTTGAACGTCGGCTGTTGGAGATGCGTGCGTTTGCCATGCTGAAGGTTTCAATTCCGTCAATGCCGGATGTTGATACGTTCGAGATCATCAACCCCTTAGCGCTCATCATCCCTTACTCGTGAGATTTTCCCATATCTTGATTTCTGGGACTAACGCATGCTATCTACTGCTTGCACACGGTGAAGAAAAGCATGCTAACTTCCTGCGATGCATAGGAATTGGTGGCAACGTCCACGAGGAGACTGTCAGCCATATCTCCCGCCTGTCATACCACAAGAAGGTTGTTACCCTAATGCACATGATCCGGGAGTTGGTTCTTCAGAGCTGCCCAAATCAGTATGTCTCGATTCTAGTTTTCCCGACTTGACTGAAGCCTTGGTGGGCAGCTCGATCGTTGGAAAATCCATGGTGTTATTCACACCGGATAATCCTGATATCACCAGCAATATCGTGCAGTTTCTCGTTGGCCTCTTTCAAACTCATCAATCAGCCAGAGATGCCATGGTGGACGCCGCTCTCTTGAATATATCGCCATTCCTCATATAGTTAATAGATACAGTAGTAAATAGGGGATTTATCCTTTAACTTGTACCTTACACTACATGTCAATACATCTCCCCAGGAGACGTGCTGATTTACTTGTGTGAACACAAGGACTAAAAGATAAAATCCTTTCACCCGACTCAAGATGACCTGGGATGTGGTGATCACGATGTGCTGTGACACATTGTGAGGTGTATATACCTCTAGGCGAACTTTAATGGTCTCTTGGCAGCAGACCTCACTTGAAACACCCTCGGATGCGTCGAGTTGCGCGATTTTCAATGCGTGCCACGGTGGTGTAACGGTGCATGGCAGCGGAGAGACCCGCAGCAAGTCCTTTGCATCCCTCGTGTATGCAGTAGCACAGATTCTGTCTCCACTGCAACCATAGCTTGTGGAACGCGCCTTGGGCAGGCCCACAGACCATTGGGGAACATAATGTACCTCTATACTATGTACTAGCACTATACTTCCATAGAGCCGTTTCAATGCATATGCATTATGGCCTTTTTCATGTGTTGCAACACCTGTGCCACCGCCATGAAGTCCATCCTTCCCTTCAATTTCTCCTGCCATTGTGTGGCATGGCAGGTTCTGAAAACGACAAGCTGCCATTGATGCCGTTCCCAAAAAGGTGTGTCCATTTAAGGAAACTCAAGGGCGAAAAGACGACAACTGAGCATCACTCTTTTTTTGAAACCAGCTGTAGGAAATTGAACACAGACCAGAAATTAAAGATCTAACTGACCAAGTGCTCCATTGATCTGCCCAGTATGATTAGATTAAGCTTATTTGAGTGCGAAAGTCTGCCATATTTGATAAACATTTCTAGTTCAAGTTGATACCAGTTGAGATTAATGCTGTCACTGAGTTCCCCGAGGCGTTGAAACTAAGCAAGACAGCTATGCTAGGGTTGGGTTTTGTATACCCCACCCCCTATCATAGCTTACTTAATTATCGGTGGTCAGATCACTATGCTCCATAGCAGTACAAATACTGGACACTTTATTACTATATTTTAGCTTTACCTTGATCTTACACTATGTGCACTATGCTTTGACAATACACATTATTTGAAGTTAGCACATCTGTGAGCTTCATTGTACGAACCTAGCAGGCTAGCTGTTCAGGCTGGAGTGCATATTTGAGGTCATTGACAGTTGACCACAACCCAAAATTGCGTGAGGGACTCATCAATCTGGGCCGAGATAAGATTGGCTTGCAGAGACAATTTCGGGTAACATGGATCGAAGGTTAACCTTCTGACAGTTGATGCCTTCTGGCTCTGAGTATGGAGAATATTGGCTATGTAACAAAGTTTTCTGTCTGACATATTAATGTTTTTGGGGCAGAGGGTCAAGTTTATGTGGGGCAGGGGTCTGAGTTTATGGGGTGGGGCTTGAGTTTAAGTGGGGCAGAGATCCGCTCGCGTGTCATGATCCGGAATTCTTTTCCGTTATCCTGGAGTTCAACTCCATTATTCCGGACTCAACCCCTCCACATTCCGATCGTAGGAACAACGATCAGTATTAATATTGCGCATTAACCCTATGTGTTCTGTTACCACAGACACCAAACCCCCTAATCCCCTATAAATCCCTTGGCACTTGTATATAAACCCTGTATTATTCTACTATTCTCTATACTATTCTGGTCTATACTCCAGCTGCTTGTTTGCTTGTCCCCTTCAACTCTGCTTTTCCCTCGTCCAGTCGCCTCAGTCGCGTTTCGAGAACCCGACGAGCCGCTGTGCTGACATCGTGCCCAAAATAAACTACCCCATGGGGTAGACTATATATGGGGTGGGAACCATCAAAACACCCCTATGGTGCACTCTGCTTAGTCACCGCTTGTTTGGAACAACTGTAACTACACCCTCAGTTTTTTTCCGTTTTTTTTTCCCTCTTGCAAAACAACTCCATTTAATGAGTAGAACAACTTGGCTAGACAGATTTCCCATAACTAAATAATTGAGTGACTTAAATTTTTTTCGGGGGC
This sequence comes from Mycena rosella, assembly GCA_029378255.1. NCBI lineage: Eukaryota > Fungi > Basidiomycota > Agaricomycetes > Agaricales > Mycenaceae > Mycena > Mycena rosella. The sequence continues at coordinate 217,790 of JARKIE010000059.1, read as the reverse complement.
CCAATTTGGCAGTATGGGATTATTACTGGTCAAAGTGGGGTGCAATGCGTTCCGCAATGCGCCTGTGCGACTTGTATGTCGTGGAGGAGTACCTGCGGATGTGGAGCTGAGCATCTGAGGTCTCCATCCCAATGTGATACACATCCATCCACTGAACCATCCAGTGCTCCCAACACCGAATTGTTGCCAGCTTGACAGATGCGAGGGCCTTCAGCATATTTTCTTTGAGGGTATCAAACGTGTAATCACAATTATCACGAAGACATTCCTTGACCATCCCCCAAAAGAATTCGATGAAATTCAGTTCGCAGTGAAATTTTGGAAGAAAAATGCAAAGATGGCCCGTAGCTTCGATGACCTCCTGGACCAGCAACTTCTGTTCCAAGAAATCAGGCTGAAGTCCCATGAGGTGCTTGCAGCAGCAGATCTCATCAGCACTGGAACTGCATTTGCTCTTGCATTTGCCCTGGAGTTTTGCAACATCGAATCCACGCTCGGTAAGGACATATTTCAGGCCCAAGTTTGGTTGATTCGGATACGTCAGATGATTTGGGGGGAAAATCCTTCTTCCAGTATTTCTTCGACTTGGTCTGGTTCAGCTCCTCAAACGCTGTGGGCTTCGAAAGAGCGGCAAGTTCGAGTTTCAGAGCCTCGATGATCTCCTCATCAAACTCTGAGAGCTCCGACTCAATGAATTCCGAGTCGTGTTCGTCAAGTACGTATTCGATGTCCGAAACATCAATATTAACGCCTCCCTCGTATCCACAGTCCGAGTCAGAGGTGTCTCCAAGGCTCTCGAGAAATAGGTCCAAATCCCTCGGAGGTTCAGGCTGTAATTCGGCAGCCTGAGACTCGGCTTGGTTCGTATTTGGAGGTGGCAAATTGGAAATGCCGTTATGAGCATCCAGATTTTGTGAGGAGAGCTTTGATGGGTGCCGTTTTGCTCGAGCATGAGCTGCAGCCTCTCACTAAGCTTTTTTGGGAGGGGGCATACTGAGAGCGATCGTAGTTGGTTGGGGCAGAGGCGAAGAAGTTTTTCAGGAAAGTTCATTGGGAACAATGCGGCTACGCTACTGCTAAATCAGGCATGTCCCGAGGCTCAAAAGGGATACACAATGAAAAAAATTCGGCCTCCACCCGATTTGGCAGTTGTTCCAAACAAGCGGTGACTAAGCGGAGCACACCATATATAAGGGGCGGAGCTGTGTTTATATGGGGCGGGATTAAATGTACATCGGGACCGCCATACATTTGACCTAGCTGGCTGGATTATCCAGAGAGCGCCTTCTTGTGACACTCACATGACAAATTTAGAGGTTTCGGGGCACCCTGAAACGTTCCCGAAATGATTAGTTTTGGGACCAGAATAAGTGGAACTGAAAATGTACCTGAAATGCAAAGTTCTTGCACACCTGAAGCTAAAGCCGAAACTACCCGATTGGGGTCTGTTTTCGGCGCGTCTGAATTTTTCGGTTTCAGATGTGGTTAACGGCTGGCTGAAGCTGCTCCTGAAACTATTGGTTTCAGGAGCAGCTTCAGCCTGCCCTAAATCTATTGTTTCAGCAAGCCCGGTGCCGGCTCCCGAAACAATAAGTTTCGGCACCCGATTCGGCGCTACAAAAACTAGGTCTAGAGCGGTCTCGGCCGGCCTGGAATCAGTTTCGGCACGCCGGAAACCTGTACCCGAAACTTATTGTTCTCGGCGGCGGCTCCGGGGCTGCCGAAACAATAAGTTTTGGGCACGCTGAAAGTGCTCCTGAAACTATTAGTTTCAGGAGCAGCTTCAGGTGGGCCGAAACTGCATCTGAAACTAAACAAATCAAAGGTGCCGCAAACATACCCGAATCGGGCAGTTTCCGGCTGCAGCTTCGGGCGCGCGGAAATTTAACATTTCAGATGTGTTTTCATTCCTGTAATTGGTCCTTGAACTGATGATTTCGGGAACGTTTCGGGGCCCCCCGAAACCACCCAATTTGCCGTGTGACTCCAGCCGGAGTTAGGTTCGGAGCAAGCCTGTCTCCGGGCCGGCGGGCCTCGTCGAACTGATCCCATCAGCACACAATGGACGGCAGGCTTGATCCTGCGTGATCCGAACCAATCGAGTTCCGGTCAAAGCGGGATGATGCGGAAGGGGACGCGTCACCGGCGCCGAGTCACTCTCCTCAACTCGCGAAGATTCCTTTTGGCCTGGACTCTGTTGCAGGTTCGCCAACTTCGCGAGGATTCTTTACCGAATCTAACCCTTTATTCCTTCGTTTGCCAGCGGTGGCCGCATCCCTGAACTTCTTTGCTCTTCAAAGTTTCACGATCAGCGTCGGCTACCCGAAACCTGCCTCGTCCACGCACGTCCGATGAATCTGATACTTTAATCCTACCTACCTACCTACCTACCTACTTTTGGGGCTCCTATCTGCCGCGGCTGACTTGGTCGATGTTCTTTCACTTTGCCACTTCGAAATCATCTTACCACGACCCCGCCTGTGAACCTTGGGTCTGTTTCCGCACACGTTCTTTCATCAGGAACTCCCACGCCGTTTTTCGCATTGCTTCCATTCCGCTGCCGTTATGTACCTGCAGCAGAATTCGCGGCATCGGACATAATAGTCTGTGTTTTCCCGGCAAACGAATCTATCAATCGCGGAGAAGTTTGGCCTGACAATAGCGCTCTGGAACTGAACGATGATACTACATCCCGAATTCGTTCTATCTTTCTGCCGGGCAACGGAATCCATTTATTGTTCTGGAAGCCGACCTCCGTTCACATGCATTGCATGTGCTCGCAGGATGTCCGGCTGGGACAACGAATCTCATGTTTCCGCGGGTGTTCATTCCGTGCAGAAAGCGGAGCTCCCCGAACAACTACCTCCTTGGTGCGCAGAAGAACAGAGAAGAACTATCAATCATGGACGAGTCTTGCCTTTCGCTGTCATTGATTCAACATTACAGAATTTCTCCGTTGACTGAAACTCCGCGTCTCTGTGTACCAAAGCGAGGCGGGGCCAAAATCTCCGCACTAATGCCCATGTTCGGCTTATTGAGACTCGTGTGTCGGATATATATGCTGACCATCGACTCCTTCTGTGGCGAAAGATGGGTAACATTGTTTTTGAATTGAGATATAAGCTCACGCCGAGACCGCTGCACAATTCCCACAGGCACCACCGATAAGGCGGTCACGGGTCTCGAAATTCAGGGCGCGCCCGGAGCAATGGACCCCCAAGTACTGCGCCTATCCGTGCGCGGACCCCACACGGAGTATATGCCAATGGCGTGGAGGCCAGACAAGACGGTGTCCAGCCGGCTGAATCCACCTGCTAGCTTCTGCGGGCTATCCCCGTTTCGTGGTCTAACCATGTACCGTCCTGGCAGCACCAGCGTGCTGGAACGCCCCACCCTCTTCCAGCGCGGCAAGTTCCAGCAGTCTCCTCCTACTCGCGGACTATCCCCATCCCCATCGCCGGGGTGCGCGCGCATTGAACACACTGTTGCCGTACGCCCCTTCACGTCGCCAACCAATGCCGACAGCTTGCTCGCCTGAACCTTGTATTGCTGTCCTCTGCATCAGTGCATCCGCTGCCTATCTATCGCAGCCCATCCTATTCATCGCAGGTAACAAATTACGAGCCCGGAATAGCATCGCTGTCACCTGTCCCGACTCAGCGCTGTCTCCACCAGCCGTTGACCCTGCCGCGATGTTACATCGCATCTCCTCCCCATTGTTCTGTTATGTGGGCGCCCACCTCTGGTCCCGCTTCGTTCGTCCGTCCGTCCGTCCGCCCGATGATGGATGGATGGACGAGGGTAAATATAGTTAGCTGTGATAGTTACCCGGGGCCTGCCAGCGATATGATTCCTGATTTCAATCCCTCCTTCCGTCTCCGCCTTCCGTCTTCCATCCCCTCTCACCTCGGAGTCACAGAATCGGAGATGCCGTTGTAATGATAGCTCACGGGCGTCCGTGGCCGATCCGGTTTATGCCTGCCCTTCTGTCTCGTTCGCTCTATGCATTTGTTCTTGTAGCCCACACAGAAAGATCGATCCACCGACTTACCTCACGGTGACCCCGGAGTTGACATTCCATTGCATTGATCCGACCCAACGCAACGCAGGTGGGTCCCCTAGTGGCCGCCGTGGTTCGCGGGTGGTGCGGGCGGAAAGGGAGGGGTTCGCAAATGTGTTTCGGGACGACAGGGATGGATAGATGTGTGGTAGATGGGCAATGGAGATGCGCGGAAAGAGATGGCACTGACATTAAGCCGCTTGTGCTCCGCCGGTCAATGTGAATGTGCAAGCAACTGAGGCTATTCTTTTGTTCGGTCCTTGGGCATGCCCCCTGGTAATTTGGTATGGATTCCAGAACACGCGTTCTCGCCGAATGTACCGTGCTGTAAGTTTGATATGTGTGTACCCCGCTGAAGAAGGTATGATATGAATAAAGCTCTGCGAGAGAGGAGAGCGAAGGTTGCGTGGCCCGTGGCGTCGTAGGTTCCTTCCAGCAATCTTTTCTGTTGAGAATTGAGTGTGACGTCCTAGCTACGAGGAAACATGCTGGTGATTCGTTGCGAGCCGTGTCCATGTCCAATTGGTATGATACGATTCCAAAACAAAACAGCCCAATCCGACTCCGACCCCCCGACTGAGGCACGGTCTGTCGGAGGTGCTGGCCGGAACTGTATTATGCTGCAACTGGTGAGTGTGGTACCGTGCTAAATGAGGAATTCCGAATGTCTGGCAGAGGCTAGCTGCAATGCTCGCGGAAAAGTTCGCCAGTTTGTTTCAGGGGAGAGGGTCGATACTGAATTCGAAGCGACAGGGATGGATGGATGTAGATGCGTCTGTGCTCCGCCAGAACGACGGTTTTCATTACATAGTAATCGCAGTCGAGGTTACGAATTCTTTCTTTGCGTAGGTATGTCCGTCCACTCGGTACAATTCCAAAACATCCGAGGCCTGTCGGAGTTTCTCGCCGATTGCTCTATGCATGCTGTAAGTTGATATGTATCGCCCTGAATGAGGGATACTTAGAGCTAACTGCGAAAGACCGGAGCTGGAGAGCAAAGGCTGCGTGGCGGCCCGTGGCGTCGTATAGATTCCTTCCAGGAATCTTTCTGTTGAGAATTGAATACGGTGTGCTAGCTGCGAGGGACCCCATGTCCAGTTGGTATGATTCCAACACGTTCCTTCCCGGAATCTTTTCTGGGGAGAATTGAATGCTAGTTGCGAGGAAGCCTCGCCGTTATCTTTTGCAGGCCGTGGGCATTCCCACTTGGTATGATACCAAAACACCCGACTCCGATTCCGACTGCCGACTGAGGCCCGATCTGGGAGGTGCTCGCCGGAACTGCATTATGAGGTAAATGTGATGCTGATACCGCGCTGAATGAGGTAGATACAGCATAAGCTAGCTGCGAAAGAGCGGAACACGGAGATTTCAGGACCCCTAGTGTGGGCCCTGGACCCGAGAAAATGCGATGTCCATGAAGAGTTCGTTTCGCACTCATTCATTTTGGAATTCGACGGGAAATTCCCTACTTGCCAGAAGCAAATTTAAACTTTGAAATGGTAACGTCCAGCACCAGCTGAAGCACCGCTGAGACTAACATCTAACCTTGATACACCTGTACCTGTACTTCGGTTTCTTTTCAAGAAAATGCGATGTCCAACGGAAGGTTAGCCGTAAAAGACGTCGAGTGAAGGTTATGAGGCGCAGCGATGAGCCGTGAAAAGCGGGAATGAAGAGTCTCCCCAGGAGTTCATTTCGGTGGTAGTGGCAATGCTGAGAGACTCTTCATTCCCGCTTTTCGCGGCTGATCGCTGCACAAGTACTACTGTATTATTTCGATCAATTCGACAAGGGGTGTGACCCGTGACCCAAAAAACCAGTTCGACAATTCGCCCGAATTTTGGCGTGACACCCTTCAAAATTTTGATATCCGAGACGCAAAATTCAGGCTTTTAGCATGGTTGAGAGAAATTTGGGTTGGTCGTGATGAAAGTTGCATTCGACAGACCCCTCCGTGACCCGTGACCCCGACCATATTTCGACATCGACAGGGGGGTCCGTGACCCGTGACTGTCGAATTGATCGTAATGATACAGTAGTTTCACTCCTGAGTTTCTGCCTCAACGTGACTTCCGCATCGGGAGATTTTTCTTCGGCCGTTCGGCACAGTTTTTCCTTCGGCTACTCAGCAGACGCTTCAAGGTCCTCTGCCGTGTTATCCGTTACATGTAATAGCGCTCTCTCTCCCCCCCATCCATCTTGAGCGTACCTCTGCTGTCCCTGCCTACGCAATGTCTTCATTTAGCTACTATGATATGTATGGCCGCCGCGCTCCCAAGATCAGCGACCACTCCTTCTGCTGCCCCAAACCCAGTTGTGGACGGACACTGAAACTTGCTTTGTGCACAACGGGATGGCACGCGACTCAATTTTACCTGAAGGTATGCGTAAACATTGTGTTCTATCTATCTCTCAATCTCTTACTGGACTACCTTCTACAGTGCTACAGCCCTGCTCACACGCCGCCGTTCTGGTACTTTTTCCCCAAAGGCCAAGTCCCTGCCGCCAGCATCGTTGCACGTCTGGCTGCAGCACCTTGCCGCCGTCGTCTGCAACCCACTGTCCCAGTACCCACCGCAGAAACCATGACCTGTGCCCACAATGGATGTGGAGATGGACATATCAATAAGCTATGCAGCAGCCGCAGGTGCAAGAAACATTGCTTAGAACTCAATCACAACTGTCGCTGTCACCACCCGCCACCCCCAAAACCCCTCCTGCTTCCCGCACTCAGCGGCGTTTCTCTATCGGCCATCAATGCAATCGAGCACAACGCCAAGGCCAAGGCTGCCGAACAGACTTTCATCCTCGTAACCTGGACACGCAACAACAAGCCCGCCTTCGTTCAGGCGATCCAAGGCTGCCCTTTGTGGCCATTGTGGACCCGAGGAGGCGATGAACCATACAAGTGCTATTCTTCAAGCTACAGAACCTGGATGCATGTCCCGGCCTCATACGTCCACAAGCTGTCGGGCGAGCCCCTCTTTGTGCGCACTATCGGCGTCAATGGGAGTGACGAAGAATTCCAATTACACTGTCTCCTCACCCACAACAAGCTGGAGCTCTACATCTACTCATTATCCACACCCTCTATCCGTCGCACGTACCAGGCATCCTCCATGAGCACATCTTCCTTCCCCCCTTCCTCTGCGAGCTTGTCTTGTCTCCATCAATCCTCCAGCAGCGCTTCCACCTCCATCACTAGCATTCCCAAGAAGGTTGGCAAGCACAATATCATCTGCATTGAGTCATCAGACGATGATGACGGCGAGGTCTTCTTTGTAGGGCAATGATATATCCAGAAGGAGGCAAAGGTTACCTCCAATACAAGCTCGAGACTGCCCGTGGGTTGACGCCCGACTTTCCTTACTATCTCCTGCCTGAGAACACTCCTTAAAACATTGTATCTGTAGTTACTCTTGGTTTGTACTCTTTGGAGTTTCTGTAATATCGGTTCACGAATATATGCCTCGAATCCTAAATCCCAAAAAGGAGATTAAATCACTTGTCACTTGAGTCACACTGTCCTTTGCCAGCCACCTCGACCTCCTTCCTCGTATTCAACGCGTATCCTGCACCCGCCGTGCACACAAACACCACAGAATGGCGGGTCCAAAGGGCCGCTTCCGCCTCGACTGCTCCTCACTGGCCAGCAGCATCAATGTCTCTCACAGTGCTCCTCACCACACCTCGACTTTCCACTATGGCGAATTCCAAGCCTACGCTGACCCAACACCTCCAAAACCCGCTGCAGGATCACTTGAACATGATTCATTACCTTCGTCGAAATATACGCTCCGCTGGGACAACTGGGCTGCATTTCAAGCTTGGCTTTCACGAGAGGAAAGCACCTTCGCCATCGAGTTCCACTGAGTCAACACATACCAGGGACTACCTGAATTCGAACGCCAGTGTCAATATGTCTGTTCACGCAGAGGTACCGGTGGGAGCAAGCCCTACACAAAACTCCACCTGGATTGGAATCAGAAGCGTGGCCCCAAGCGAACAGAGTGCAAGTGTACTCTCTTAGTCAAGTAATACCCCGGGACTGCGACAATACTGGGCAACTACTCCTCTGCGCACGACGATCTGCTCGGGAACGCCAATCTGCCCTTTACGCAAATCCCGAAGGATACAAAAGAACATATTGCGGGTCTACTTCGGCTGGGAGTTTCAGCAGACCATATAGTAAGTGGAAAGCCTTCCGGAATGCTCGTCTAATTTCCTCTTGAAGCTGAAGATGCTACATCGTGGGGTTGATGACGGCGACACACTTTTTGATCAAGACAGTACTAGGGTGGCCAAGCGCACTGAGTTCATCGAGCTGCAGGATATTCGACGCATTCAAAAGGGGATTGAGGCAGAGACGGTTCGGCTCCATCCAGACGATGGACAGTCAACCCTTCAATGGATCGAACGTCTCCGTCGTGCTGGCCATCTACTTGGATTCAAGTCGAAGACTGATCCCATACCTCCTGGCTCTGACCTCACCCCCGACATCTTCATGCTCATGATACAAACGGACTGGCAGCGGTGAAATGGTGCACCTAAGTATGGCCGTGCCTAGGACTGACTGAGATGCTGCTATGAAACAGACACCAAAACCAACCAACACACACACACCAACAACACAACCAATACGAAGTGCTAACAAGTAAGTTCGGGTCGTCCTGAAGTATACAGGTAAGATTGAACTCCTCGAGGGGCGTTGGGACAGAGATCAACTCAAAAACGTTCGAATAGAACTGTCTTAGGAGCTTCCAGTAGTTGCAAACTACCAAACTTGGGGTTCCTGGGCCACGGAAGGTGGGGGTGGGAGAGAGATAAAGTGTCCTAGGACTGCCAACAATGGGGCCTAGGGGTCTGGGAACTCCGACCAACCTGCTAAACGGGGTTGATTCCAAGAGTTATCTACGACCAGCCTGCTAAATGGGGCTGATTCCAATAGATGACCATGACCAGCCTGCTAAACGGGGCTGATTCCAATGGCTCGTTTGATACACGACCAACCTGCTAAACGGGGTTGATTCCAATGCCTGACCTTGCCACTTAACAAGGGACCTTTGAGTACAAACTGGTGCAGCAGGACCACAACACAGTAGGGGGCTTAGATGACCTTAAAGCACTAAAGCAGCTAATGATCAAACTTCCTCGGACCACCAACAAAGGTGTCCTAGGGGGGTCTGTGAATTCCGACCAACCTGCTAAACGGGGTTGATTCCAAGAACAATCTACGACCAGCCTGCTAAACAGGGCTGATTCCAATAGATGACCTTGCCACTTAACAAGGAACCTTTGATACAAACTGCTGCAGCAAGGCCGCGGACAGTAGGGGCTTAGATGACCTTAAAGCACAAATGTAGCCAACACTCAAACTTCCTGTTAATGGATCTACACAAGAGGATAGGTTTTATAAACGAATCTCCGCGCTGATACAGAGAACACAAGGCCCTTGGACAAGCAAATGCTGTTGGCAACTGCCTAGGCAAGAACTGGGGCACGAATGAACTGCTGTAGGGCGTGTTCTACGTGGTCTTTTATAGTAAATAGAGAGGTACATGACAGAGTGGAACTGAGTAATGAGAAATACGATGAGATAAGAGAAACAGACAGTCCGGGCGGGATAGGAAGGGTATACGCGGCGAGCCGCTCTAGTTTTGGGTGTCCTCGGCACCTAGTAGTCATATCCTTTGACTCCTAGGGCCTATATTGGGTATATTTCAAATGCCCTCTGACTGGCCGAACCTATTCGTGTTCGTCCCGGCTCCTCGGACACTTGCGTCCTGTCCCGGCATGGTTGCTAATCCATCCCATTTGTCCAGCTTAGTGAGTAAGCCACGGAGTACCTCTTCCGGCCGTCTACATCCTCGACGGCTCAGCCTCAACGTTTTAGCCTGCTGTGATTGATCATCCACCGATCACTTTGGTCTGGTTTGGTTCCTTGGGACGCGTCGTGTCCGTCACATGTTCTGATCATTCCCGGGATCCACCGGAAGTGTGTCCATGGAACAACTTAGAGCAGGCCCAGGACATCTAAGTGTTCTTGTTGTAAGCGTGTGAGTGGTCAGTGGACACCCGCAAGGGCTCCTCGAACGTCAACAATGTCTCCTATTGCCCATATGAGCGGTCCGGGGGCACCCGCAAATGTCCTCGGGACATCATAAGTATCCTATTCAACATAGTCCTTGGACTATAGTAAGTCCTTGAACATGATCATGTCCGGTCACAGTCCTTGTCCTTGGACGGTGACTTATTGTTCCTCGGACCGGTTCCATCCAGCCGTCTGTGTCTAACTTGGTACTTAATCTTTGTCTAGGCTTTTGGTTTAACCTCCTTGGTAATACCTAGCTCTTTGTAGTGTAACCCACCCCTAGGTATAGGTTGTGGACTACATCTAACGAACTTCCTGATACCCCTCGGACTACTATGCCGACCCCCATGAAATGGGACCAAGCCGTAGTATGCCCAGGATAACATTACGGTTCTCTCACCATCATTGATATATGACCAGCAGCTTCGGAGCTCAGCTCTGATCCTAATTGTATAGCACCGGGCAAGGTAGCCGTAGGACTCGGAATAGTCCTAGGACTCCCAAAATAGCGGGATTTCACGGTTAGCGCCAGACGCGCCGTATCAGTGGAGCATGTTTGGGAAGTATGGCAAGGATCTTCTCTGCATCGACGCCACCCACAATGTCTCAATGTACGAGAACCTAAACCTGACGACTCTCGTGGTGCGCGATGAGTGGGGTCATGGTGCGTGATCTGTACCCGCCTTGACTAATTAACTTATCTGTCGGTCAAGGTATACCTGTAGCGTGGATGCTCGCATCTAGTGGATCAGAAGCAACAATCTATTACTTCCTCAAGCTGCATCAACTTTCATCTCCACTCATCATCTCGCGCAAGATAATGTCGGACTTTGATTGGGCACAGATCCGTGCTTGTATTCGAGCCTACCAAGCCTCCGTTCTACTGTGTTGGTGGCATGTGCTTCATGCGTGGCAACAACATTTCAAGATCTCAGACAACAAGGAGCTTTGGAAGTTGTTAAAGGAATGGATTCGGATCACCGAGCTGGATGCTTTCGATGCCGCATGGGTCAAGATCAAGGCAATCGCACCAGCAGCCTTCATCGAGTACCTTACTTGCTACTGGATGCCGCACGAGACGGTGAAGATGTGGTCAGCCATGTACCGGACACAGCGCTCGATCTTCGTGGACTGTGATACCAATATGTTGGTTGAAGCGTATGTAAACAACCCTTTCCTCCTTCATCACAGCTGATCACCGGCGCCTCTTAGGTGGCATTCTGTTCTCAAGGGGAAGTTCTTTCATGGCAAGCGGAACCGCCAACTTGATCAGCTGCTCGACACCCTTGTGAACTCTGTCCTTCCGTACTACGCACTCAAGCAGCGCTGACAAGAGCTCGGGTTCGAGGGGCCGGATCTCGGGGTCAAGAAGCATCAACAGATCAGTTTGTGTGGCCAAACGTACGCCAAGGAGGACATCGCACATGTTGGTGAAGGGAGATACATTGTTCATTTGCAATCAAATCCTTCAAAAGTGTATGACGTCGACCTTGACACATACACCTGCACATGTCTTGACTACCCCCTCATTGAGTACTGCAAGCACCTTTGCGCTGTGCAGACACTCTTCATCGAACCCGGAGGGCCTCTGGATGAATGCAGACCTCGCCGTGTGCCACCAGAAACTCCTGCAGACAAAATCGATGAGCCAGTAGTCCACCAACTCAATGTACCGAGCTTGTCTGGTCTGCCGATATTACCATCCCCCGAAATCTCCTCGCCGCAACACACTGTTCTGATCATTCTGGCCGAGAAGCTTGATTGACCTGCTGCGCGCTTGAGGCAGCCTCGCAAGAAGGACCTCGCTGCGCTCCCTGAGCTGGAAGCGGCTGTGGATGCCATGCTGCTTGCGACCAACAGCAGCACTGTCCTCCCGTCCGCCCAGCATCTTGCCCCCATCGTCAAGGCGAAACCCGCCGGAGCTCCTGCATATGGGGCTAAAGTTAACAGTGGCGGCAAGGCTAAGAAAGTGAAGTCCTCCTCACAAACATTGTCCGCCGCCACACCTGCACCGGCTACGATCCCATCTGTTCAGCATGCTCCGTCAATACACCAGCCATATTTATTACAGTACTACCCCATCGTCGCCCCATTGGCATCATCGTTCCCACTCCCCCCTACTCATTCTTACCCGTACCGTTCAATCTCACCAGGACCACCTCGGGCTCAATCACCACAAGGCTATCCCCAGCAGCCTGAGTGGCCATATCCTTCCCATTACTACCCTCACACCACCTCATATCTATGAATTGTCGTCGCTTCGCTTCCCTTTTCTCTCACTCGTATTTGTGCAGCAAGCAAGATAGGTATTCAATATGTACTTATGAACACTGATTACCGAGAGAAATGGCTGTGTGATGTCACAACGATCTCGATTCTCGACTCTGCCTTGACAATGTACGCGCGTCTCATCGTGATTCAGCCGCCTCAGCGTGACTGCATCATCTTCATTGACTCATCGGCTGACCTGTGGCAAGATGACAGGTGGCTGAGCTGCCGAAAGAAAATCTCCCGATCTGGATGCCATGTTGAGGCGGAAAGTGACAGAGTCAGTAGGTTCCTGCTCGGTTGAATTCAGGTGATTGATCCGAGTCCCGAACAACATGTACAAACACACCGATGTCCCTTCTTCCTCGACGCGTGAGCCACGACAACACGCTGACAGCTTCGACCTCAACAGATTTGCAGTCAGAGTTCGCCGACTTACCATTCCTAGTCAACGGTCTACGGTCCACGGCCTCCACAGGGCGCCAGTGGTGCAGCATTGGGCTCCCTGCCATTAGCCCCTATCCCTTCCTTACGCCTCAGGACCCTCCCTTGCTCACTGGAACTTTGCCTCTGGTCAAATAAACTCTTCACTCTCGCTTCAAATTCACCCTCACTCGCTGCTTTATCCCCGTCCATCGTTGAACTCGAATTTTCTTTAGGGGGACAGTAGGATAAGGGACAGGTGAGGGAAGGCCAAGGCTGGACCGCCCCGGAACAACTGGGATGGCCGATAGAGTGGCGAACGACCCCCTGGGTGCATGGATCAGCACAGCCAAGGGGACGACAGGAGGTAGCGCTGATGGAACAAGGGACGAGGGGGAAGCAGGTACGGGTGCTGTGATGGCTGGGAGTGGCTCCCATGGGCTATCGCAGTGCCAGTCGGGTGCCGCCGAGCGACTCGGAGGTCAGGGGGACACGAGGACCGAACACAGGCCTGCGCAATGGCACGCAGGTGGTCGGCTGTCCTTGAACCAATCCGGGGCTGGAGAGAGCATCATTGGATGTACCAGATGGGCCGGGATATTCCCAGTGTCCCCACGGTTCACGCCGGTGTCGTTGAGATGCTGCCAGACGATGGGGAGGACATGAAGAATGCGGACCGCAAGATTGCGCAATGGTGCGCAGGTGGTTGTTTTATTTCTTCAGTTCAGGCTCACGCTGGGCAACAGCATCAATTTGGGACCATATTCATGGTCTCGAGCATAGTCACGCGCGGACACGTCGGTCCTTTGCGCGAGGGGGAATGTTGAGGAGATATTCCGGGCCGTAATTCCGAGTATTTAGACATTGTATTGTCGTATTACACTGGGGCTTTTGCTGCTTGTTTCATACCACGACAACGCACCAACGACTTCGACCTCAACAAGGACCTCCCCGGTCTGCAGCAGATATTCGATTGAAGATTCAATAAAGGGTGCACCCACTGGGAGATTATGCAAGCTGTGGTTGATACCTTTCTTTCCGTCCGAAACAGATCTGCTTATGGCCGTAAAGCCGCAATTAGACAACCCCGACCCAGGCGTGCAGCCGCCCTTGATCAAGAAGCTCCGCCAGGTTGCATTGCTTGCCGAGTCCTTCACGGAGCAGCGCCAAAAGTCCAACAAGGGCTGGCTCCGGCTCGTGGATGAGGTCGACCAGGAAGGTCTGTCGCATGCGTGCGGAAACTATCAGGAGGGGAATCACAGTGTGGCGGCGTTCATGGCGTAGAAGATAATGGGTATGCATTGAAATTCAACACGGTCCTGTGTGAGAACCTTGCGTGGTGTGGATAGATGACGACCAATGGCTCACGCTCTTCCCGCCGCACAATGTTATCCTCCAATCCGATTCACCTGGCTTCCCTGCTAATTCAGCACGTTAGCAGGAACGCCTAGCGAGCAAGCTCCACGAGATCAGAAAGGCCATGCTGAAGGCGCAGGCGAGCGGGAACAAAGGCCAGGACGCGGTGTTGTGGCTGCAGAAGGCCTTCGCCCTCGCGGACCAGCTCGACGATGCTGCAGGGCTAGGGATCCCTGAATTGAAGGTGTTTCTGTTTCCTTACTTCCGCGCAGTTATCCTCGCTCCGTTTGTTGACCTTGCTCCATTTATCGAATTGCAGATCCTCATTTTGAGAACGATGGGTGTGTTGTCTCATTTGGCGACGAGATCCGCTTTCCTTGTTGAACTCCCCATTAATTATAGCTCGCACGTACTTCGTTTCGGGATTGTATGACCGTGCTGAAGCCACGCTCGACGAGCTTATCCCTGCGATTGACGCTTTTGGGGAGAACATTGTGAGAGTGTGTTTGGCCATGGTTGGCACCAGCGTCCGCTTGATGCATGTAGATACAGCCGCATTGAGCATCAGATCATCTATCCTGGTTCATCCCATTTGTGTTTGCTTGCGAGCCCCGAGAGGCTACCACAACCTGAGTCAATTAATTCCCTCATTCATGTCGTATCGTGTGCTTCCGAAGTTCTGGGAAAAAGCCAAACGGGAGTCTCACCGCATATTGCTTTTTTTCTTGCGAGCCCCGAGAGGCTACCACAACGTGAGTCAATTAATTCCCTCATTCATGTCGTATCGTGTGCTTCCGAAGTTCTGGGAAAAAGCCAAACGGGAGTCTCACCGCATATTGCTTTTTTTCCCATCTCCCCGCGCATTGCTTTTTCTGAACTCTCATCGCGCAGGGGCGCTCCGATTACCAGGAGCTCCGGTGGCTCTGATTAGTCGTCCTGAAGCAGTGCAAGGCGGGAGATGTTGCGCTGCTCAAGGGTCAGTTGCTCTTCCTCTTCGTGGTTCTCACATTGCTGATTGGCTGTGCACGGCCAGCCTTCAAAAGCATCCTCGACCACATGTCATTCTGCGAGGCGAATATTACCGAGTGCGTACTTGCTTTGCTGGCTTACTCATGTTGGAACTCAAAACTCAAACGCATTATGATTGCGGTTTTAGCATTCTGCAAGATCTCCGGACCTTGGGCAATCAGCAGTACGTGCAGATAGGCCGTGCTTGAGTGTCGTCTTATTTTTAACAGTGTGTTGATTACAGATGTTACGTGCTACTGTTTGCAGCGGGTTTTGCTGGATAAGAATATTGAATCAGAATTGGAGTTGGAATGCGTCGACCGGTTGCTGCTGTACTTGATCGTGCATTGTTCGAAGGTCGAGGATCACTCATGGGCAATTGCCGCGTTGGATCAGGCGTTCACAGGTGTGTTTGTTTTATTCTGAGCCCAATCCAGACGCGTTGTCCAATCCATTCCTATCTAGCCGTTACCCAATCCACTCCCAATCCCGACCCAATCTACCCGGGTACACACGCCATTTCTGGTATGGCTGCTTATGGTATTCCGTATCCGCAGTCGTGTTCTCGGCTGAGTTCAATCTCCTTACTCTACCTGCCACTAGTCTCCCGTAGTCAGATAATGAATCAAACAAGTTTTTTTTTTTTGGAAGAGTGGAAAAAAAATCATGATTATGGTCTGATTTCAGTCGGGGTTCGGCAACCACCGAGCTGAATCAGGAAACTGTTGCCTAATGGAGAATTCACTCAATCGGGACTTTGCCATCACTCAGCCATCACCTGTCACGGTGCGTCGACATCCACCAGCAGTCGTGTCCCTCCGATGCGTTTTCCGATGAATATCAGTGAAGGATTGTCCCAGTGGATGGTACCATACACCCCACCGCCGGAACACCTCTATCTCATCCAACATGAACACCATGACTATGTATAGTCCCGCTAGTAGGGCCGCTACACAATTCTTCTCCAACACAGCTCCCATTACCCTGGCGAACGACAGAATGTATAGGAGCGGCGAGACTGGTCCTATCACTTTCCTGGACATCGAGACCCCTAAATCTGGGTGAAGGAATTAGCACAGACAGTGCTCCAGAACAGGAAAAGCGCCATAAGAAGCCACGGCGTGGGCCGCGTGGCCATTAGCCTGAGCACGTGGATGTTGTGGTCGTGTCTGAGCTTATGTGGTGTATCTGCCAGTCACATGTTTTATTTAACTCCGAAACCCGACCGCTGGTATCAACCCATCAACAAAATCTAGACTAACCCCAGTCTCCTACCTAACCGTGGTTTTGAGGTTCATCAATCTCAGTAGTGGTATTTTAGGTTAATTCTGAGAAACTGGCCCACGGGAAAATTCGGACCAGTGTGATGTGCCAAATGATGTCATGATCCGGCTTTTCAAAACCTTGAACACCGGGTCAGACCGCGATCACGGGAACGTGTTATCCCGTGACCGCGTCGCAGCAAGTCACACATAACACCAAATCCCTAAAGACGAACGACATGCGACCTCGATATCCCTCCTGACAACTTGCGATCACCTCCCGGTCGCCTATACATTCTCTGGCTAAACATCAAATCCCAAGCGACAGGATAACGCGCGATCGCAATACTCCGACAACTTGTGATCACATCCCTGTCGCTTGAACCCCTTTTTGGTTTCAACAATAGCCCTTTACGCCTCACATAGGGTTGACACGATCGGACTCCTAGTTATATTAGTATATAAGCCCAAGGTAGAAACCCCTGTACTTTAGATTCTACCTCGTCTAATCTCAGGCTTTACTTTTGCTTGACTCTTGTTCCCTCGGGATTACGAGGGATGCTGGATTCTCACCTGTGGCATTACATACGGTGCTGCCTACGACCTCACATCATCTTCCTCAGCGGATATCACTCCGTCTTCGGCTCCTACCAGTTCCCACCTGCACGACGCTCGTGGCCTTACATCCCAGGACCAAGCGAGGAAGCTGTTCGTCTCGTACTACTACTCTGCGACCGCACAGGTTACTAGACGGGTTGTTAAACCCCGGGCGGGATTACTATTTTGGACGACTCAAGCCAACCCAAAGGCCGTCTTTAACAAATGATGTGACTCAAGTTGGGGATGAACCTCTCCATGGCGGCTGGCACAAAACATTGGTAAACAGCATAGCCACAATTTCCGGCAACTTCCGAAAGTCATCTCTAAAATGTCTCTTTGGCTCTGTCTTATGGAATAAAAATACTCTGGGCCCTCTATGTCTCTCCTACTGCTCACCCCAACAGCTGGAGCACATTTCTGATTTTTACTGGGGACAGAATCCAAGGTATTCACGAAAACAGACACTTTCACCGGGTGTTTGGTGCACTTGCTACTCATATTCGCGTCTCAGAGCACAAAACTTTTTCAGGGAGCTCTGAAGAGATATAAAAGAAGTTGGGACCTCGAAATCCATTTTATTTTGGATCATTGAGTCCTCCCACTGAATTCCTACTGAATTTCGGGAAGTTGTGGCTATGCTGTTTACCAATGTTTTATGCCAGCCGCTGTGGAGAGGTTCATCCACCTGCCCTACCCTAATATAGCAAACAAGTAGATGCAGTGATTGCATCACTAGTGCGCATCTGCCGAGTACCAAAAACAGCCGGGTGCCTTACCTGCTGGTAATACCTGCCCGTATTCTACCCTTTTGGCCTTTGCCGCTGGTGGCTGCCGTCGGGGGTTGCCGGCGGCTGTCCTACCCAATTCGGAGGGCCCATCAAAAGGGCCTCGACCCATCACTCCGCCCTCTCCGACTCTTCCCATGCCGTGCTGTCGCCATCGTGTCACACTCGTGATCGCTGTGTTATGCTCAATCAATCCCGCCGCTGCCACTCCCTCCCCCTCCCCCTCTTGTCCCCTGCCTCCTGGTACCCCGCCGCCCAGAACGCCGTCCTCCATGCTGCCTCAGAGTCGCCTCCCACGCCTTCCATGCATGCCTCGACATACTCTGCACCACCATTCTCCTGCGCGCACAGCTGCCATGCCTACGCCCGCCTCTCGTCACAACGCTACTCAGTCACTGAGAAGGCCTTAACCCCATGTATCTAATACTGTTAATATACCTCATTTCCCTACTACGCTGCGCGAATCAGACCTAAGCGAGATCAGCACGGACCGAGGTGCGTAATCGTCTGTCGCATGCCCGCCGCTTTCCCGCTTCCGCCCTCGACCCGCTCTGCCCTCAACATGCTGTATGGTGCCGAAAAAGACTCGAAAAAAGGCTGCAGGCCTGTCCAGCCACCACCATATCTCTTACGGCAATAGCAAGAACTCGGCAAGACCGTTCCGCTTAACAGAACAGGCGCCCAGCTGCAGAAAGACAATGAGAGACTCACCGGGCAGATATCAGGTACATAGTGTACACCTCGATGATTTTCACCACAGCTAACGCTATTGTTTACAGCACTGAGCTTCCTTCAGTGTGAACAACTCTTCGGGCAAGGAGACTACGATGTCCCTCCAGACGTGTATCCCGCCGATGGATGGCAGGACATTAACAGCGATGAGGAGGCCGCCTTCCACACGCTTTCCCCCGGCAAGGAAGGCTTGTACCACAGTCACGCCGGCAAGGAGGCCGCTTTCCACGAGATTTTCGATAAATGTCGCCCCAGGTACATCTTTCTTCTTATCCTGGAACTAGGCTAACATACTTGTAGACGTGGGGATGCTCGGCAGTGTGCGACGTGAGTGCAGACGGTGGTAAACACGTGGCAGGAGCAAATGCCACGTCTCATTGAGGCATATCTCGCCCTCAAGCGCAATGGCCCCGTTGATTCTACGGATGAACGGGACATGTGGCACATTGAAGTTATTGGGCTCGAAGGTGTGTTAACATGCTCTTTACCGATAGATTTACCTCATCACGAACGTCAGGAATCACAACTCATCCATTTGTGCACTCTGACAACGATAGCCGCACGAATGAGATGCTCGTGCGCCATGGTTACATCGGGGCAAGCCCCGAGAAGGTGTTGCTCGCCTTCCCCATCGCGCTGCTCGAGGTATACCGGCAAATCCATCGTGTCTGCCCACGGTACAGCCTCGGCACGCTCAGCCGAACCCTTACGAACCTCGCCCATCTAGGTATAGTCTGCTGCACATAGGCTGTACGCTGACATGCCGTTCCAGGTTCCGCAGAGACACAGATTGGCGGAGCAGCTGTCTACGGTGTACGATGCATACCTAGAAATCATGTGGCGTGTCGACGTCAGTGTGCAGTGTGCCATGGGGCGCGAAGCCAGCTGGTACATGCAAAATGTGTGCGCACCGTTCCTGTACAAGACCCGGAATGAGACTCCACTCAAATTTTCGTGGCTTGGTTGCATGGACAGAAATAATTCACTTAAGCTCGTTGACTCCACCTTCCGTACCGGAACCATTCGGCTGGACAGCCATTCTACCGTGTCATCCCGCTGGCTATCTCCTGAACAGGTCGACATTTTCAAGGACGAGGTCGCTGAGGCTCAGAAGGTGAGTAGTAAAATCAGTCCTAATCATCACAATTATTTATTCCTTCTTCCACACAGAAAGCTCAGAAGGAATGCTCCAAGAAGAACAAGGGATCTGCAGCTTCTACGTCACAAGCGGCCCAGGCAGCCAAGTCCACCACTGCATCTACGTCCCAGCCCAGATCAGCTTCCGCGCCTTCCCCTCACGAAGCCCCGGACGACCCGCCCGATGAGGAAACCCCGGAGCCATCATGCCAAGACGACGATCCTGATTCATATGATGACCTACAGCCCAACGGTGACGTCGCGTGGCTCAACGTGAACAAGCTCAGTGGCGCGGAGGCGGACGAACTCGCGAAGTGCCTAGACACTTGCGTAGAGTGGTGGAAGGCTGCTGGACCCGAGGCACGTAAAAAGATGTTCGCCCTCTTTGCCATTTCGGGGATATTTTTGACAGTCTGTCGGCACGGCCACGTAGTCGTAATGTGTGACATGATTCGCAGCAGCGAACTGTAAGTCCTTGCAGATTTAAGCCACGACCTAGTACTCACCTTCCCATCCAGAATGAGGTATCTGCTCGCGATGGTACGCCACCTGCTCGACAAGTATGGCGCCAACATCGGTATCGGCTACGACATCATGTGTGCGTTCTGGAAGACGCTTCGGCGGAGTTCACTTGGCCCGGACGTCACGACTATGTGGCTATGGGGCGTCATCCCCGCGTTTCACGGACACGCGCACAACCGGGCCTGCCAAATCAGCTGGCATCCGTTGTATGTAGACGGAGTTGGCCTCGAGGACTTCGAAGAATGTGAGCGCACTTTTGCGCTTTCTAATCACCTTGCGTCAAGTACTCGACTCGCAACGGTATTCCACCAGCAGCAACAGACCGAGGAGCACTTCCAGTTCCACGATTAGGAAAGCACGCCTTGTCAGGTACGACGCGTACCTACTTTCTGACATCGCTTATAATAGTTCTGTACCAGGTAACTTCATTTATCAAAACTATAGGCAGGCGCTCGACAAGATCGCACTCAATCGGGAACAGCTTGCCGAGCTTGAGCAGAGCCTCGGGACGACAGCAAAGGACTACGAGAAAGATCACCTCAAAGAGGTGAAGTATTTCGAGTCGCTACGCTCGGAGCCTGCAGAGATTCAACGAACCGCTGATTATATGGACTGTCTTCGAAAAATCCACGCCACTTTGTAATTCCGCACACCTACCAGTCTTCCGAGCTAACTTTCATAACGTATAGGGAAGCCTCCAATCGCGCCAAGCTTGAATTTCAGCGCCTCAATTGGAACATCGCCAACAGCAGATATCTCAAACCTCAGATTGCCTCTGTACGTACTCGCTATCGAACGATGTACACCCAATATCTCACCATCCAGGAAGAAGTCTGTCAGTTCGAGGAGGAGCACAAAATAGAGGCCCAATGGACACCTGAATCCGAGCAGTACAAGGCCGTGCTCATCCTTACCACGGAGCACAAGTATCAGAAGGCTCTTGCGGAGGTCGAGCGCCTCATTGTATAGCGCCTTTGCGAGTTGACGAAGCTTGGAATGAGCGGCGTAGGTACGTAAACGCGTCCAACTGTTGATGCGTCTCTGATTCATCATTGACAGCTTACAAGCTGCGCAACAAGATTCCGAAGGCACTCAATACGCGCTCCGAAGCCATCCACCGGACATTGGTTGCATACAACGAGGCCGGCGCAGCGTTGACACTGCCGCAGCTACATCTGACATTCTACGAGGTCATCCACAACACCTCCCTTGCCGAGTTTGACCTCTTGCGGGAGACACGTCAAGACATCCAGCAGCAGGCGTGGACACAACCTGCGCGGCGTGAAGCCGGGGTACTGTATTACGGTATCAAGTGCGCGAAGGAGGAGATTCGGCGTCTTAACGTCGAAATCACTAGACTAATCAGATTTCTAGTCGACAAACATGTTGACTACTACCATGCCATCGCGGCAACACTTCTCACCGACCCGCCTGTCACCGAGGAGCTTCAACAGTGCTGGATTCACGCTTCCTGCACAAGCGGCGCCATCTGCAAACGGCTCGTCGCCACAGCACGACTCGTAGGACTCTCCAGCAGCATTTTCCCCGGCATCTGTGAGGGCCGAGAACCCGAGTGCGGCAATGGCGTTCCACCTCCCTGGTGGCTCGCAAAAGTCCTGGGCATCACACTGACCGAGGTGCAGTATGTCGAGCTAGATGCGACCTCTTTCGAGACCGACACAGCGTACAACGAGGAGGAAGAGTCAGGTTTGGTTGTCAGGGAGTTGCAGATTGACGAGGATAGCTTGGCAGATTTAATGGACCGATGTTTGACGACTTGCAATGAATTTTATTCTTCTCTTTTCGTCATATTCTTGAGTGTGAACAGGAATTCGGAGAACTCGGCCAGGCATCCGATTGGCTCGGATTTGCGGTCCGTGTTCAGTGTTCAATTTAAGATGCCGGTTTTCGAATTGAAATCAAATGTTGAACCGTTGAGCTAAGTAATACCATGAGTCTGAATCGTTCATTTCATAGTAAAGCCATTCAAAATCTTCCGAAAAAAAATTAAACGGTTTCGAGGTGTGCGGAAGGAGATATACCAGATGCAAAACTCTCACCCCACCAAACTTCAGTCTCAAAACCAAACTCGGGTTACAGCTGAACCCCAGCCAGCAGGAAAAAAAATCGAAAACATGGTAGAAGTAATGCAATAGAGCTCTAGTAATGATACCTATATTTTTGTGCCAAGGGGACTCGTATTTCAGAAGATCTCGCAAACGGTTGCAAGTTCGCAATAAGTTGAGTGTAGTTACAGTTATTCAACTAGTGCGTTCTACGGCCATATTCAACGACCTGGGGAACTTGAAGTCTAACTACCCCAGTTATTTCGACATATATGAGCTTATACACCACGATACAGGATTCCAGGCAACATTTTAACCTCATTGAGGTCCCCCCTGTGCCTCGGAATGTCGAAACGACGTGTTTTTGCATCAAAAGTTAATCACCTTTAAATCATCCAGAAACTTCTCAGATTGAAGATATATCTGAATGGTATATAATTCCAAGTTATTAACCCTGTCAGAGCGGTGTAACTGACCCATGGAGGCATTCAAGCTTCACATAGAATCAGCTGGTAACTGTTCCAGGGAGGCCCAGATACCCCAATTGTTTTTAATTGACTCATTACACTAATAAGCACAATCTGGTGGTAAATATCCAACACGATATCCTTCTCACATCGCGTAAAGCTTTTTCGCCACTGTGTATAGAATTTGGGTGAAATCTCGATGAATAAAATCCCAAGAACCCTGCTGATACCTCCAGTGAATCTTATTTCACCTGTGAGAGTATAATTTATCTTTGGACGAGTCACTTGTGAGACATTGGACATATGGCAGACGGTTTTTACAGATTTAGTCCTGCGAGTTCTGCATTGGGCCATGAGATTTGCACAGATCAGTGGCTGTGATCTGGCTGATCTCTTGTCCTTCTGCCATGCCCGCCTTCGATTGGGGTATCCCTGGTGTCACCCTTCGCCCCCCGCCTCTCCGCGATGGATATGGGCTCCCCCGAGTTCCCACCACATTCAACAGACTGCAATTCAGCCCACTTGGCCTGTTTGACTTACGCCGCCGTCTTGGAGTCCTCCCCAACGAACCCACAATCTTCTCCCAGTACCAGACACGTTTCTGCACCGCTGACTTCAGGTGGTTTGCCAGTGGGGCCAGCACCAATGGCCAGCACTTCCCCACGCCCAACACCTTCTTTGAGTTCGACCAATTGCGCCAATCTCTGCCTATCGGACCTGTGGGGAATGACACGAGGAAAGTGTTTCAGGAGGAGATTCAGCACACGGTTTTTGACATGGTGCGTCACTTTTGCCGCTCAATTTCTTTTCATTCACCTTTTCTTACCTCAGGCAACGTTGTGGGATTGTACATTTGGTGGTACGACCATGATCATGCACGTTGAGGGTACCACGGTCCCCAATACACCTGCTCTCATTCAATACCTTCATTGTGGAACCTATCTCCCACCTTCTTTCATTGCCGACAACCCCGCCAGTCACGGTCCCATTGCCCGCATCATCCAGATGTTCCTCGAGTGCCGCATTATTGAGGTAATCTGCGTCAGTGGTTTGTCCTTCTGAGGTTCGAGCCTTCCGTGAAGCAAGTAGAGCTTGTCTGCAGAGTTGATCGAGCTTTGAAGCCATTCCAACATGAGCTTGTCCACCGTTTTCGCATAGTCCTGCACATCCTCAATTGAAGTGGATGTGTTAAGAACCAGCTCGGGGCATGGGAATGGTAGTCTGGATGCAGCCATAGTCAAATCCTTGGCTCAGTACCTTTTGTCACGAGCGGACAGTTCTAGAGAACTGTCTAATGCTGCGCGAGCGTAGTGCCTCTTGTCGAGTCCAAGGAAGTAGATTAGGTGCGTCAAGACGAGTTGAAAGCGTCGAACTCTAATTGGTGTGATCCCAGTTTCTGTGAATAGGGGCGTGATCATAGAACGAGTATGCAGATTCAGCATATGTCGAATGAATCGAACTTGAACTTTGGTCAGCTGATTTACATGGATATCTTCGCTGTCTGGTGTGATTTCGCATCTGTGAATGAGGTGACAGTCTACGCGCACCATGTAGAGCTCTTTGAGCTCCTTTGGTGTCAGTTGCCCTGTCATATCCTCGATAGCCATGATGCGGTGTCCACAGTAGCGAGCCGTGCGAGCTTTGGCTTTGTAATGTGCCGCGAGCATGTTCTGAGTGTCTGTTCGGAACAAGACCCCAACATATTTCTCCTCGTCTACGATCATCAATTGTGTTTTTCCCAGTATAAAGACCGGTGGCGGTTGCATCAGAGTTCTCCCATATTTGAAGATCAGAATAACTGTCTTGATCATGTTTATGAGAATAAAGTTCCGTGCACACCATGCTTCCAGAGTGTTGAGTTTTCCCTGAAGACCTCGGGCTGAGAGCCATATGAGTAGCATATCATCAGCCTGTGCGAGTAGGGAAATGTGAACAGCAGCGAGGAAAACATTGTCTCGGTCGGGCATCATTTTCAAGTCGGCCAAAAACAGGTTCCAGAGGATTGGCGACGCCGGGTCACCTGTAAGGAGCCCAATAATTGCCTTGAATTCCTCTGATTCCATGTCTCCATGTCGCACGTAGTATCTCGTGTGTTTGTACAGCATTCGAAGCCAGTCAAAGATTGCGCCTCCCATTCCCAAACGGAACAATTTCAACCATAGCGTTGGTTGGTCCGTGGAGGGGAAAGCATTTGACACATTGATCGCAGCAACGTAAAGGTGAAGTCCGTGAGCTCTGGCCCAATCGCGTAAGCATCGGAGGATGAATGGGTTGTTGTTGGTGCGATAGCCAGGTCTGAATCCATTCTGCCAATCTGGGATCAGGCCTCGAGATCCTGCCCAGTCGTAGATTCTCCAGTGAATGAGCACTGTCAACGCTTTCAGGAAGCAGCTTTCCAGCGCGATGAGCCTGTAGCTATCCGGATTGTCGTGTGGTTTCATTCTTTTTAGGATCCCAATCATAGCTGACATGAACCAGACCGTAGGTGCGTCATTTTTTGCGACACATTCATTGCACAGGTGGGCTAAGTCATCATTTGGGATTTCCAGGAGCTCAGCATACGATGCGGCATCTTCCCCTGCTGCACTGCCCAGCGAGTGCTTGCGTAAATGGTCTTTAAGGCGGCCCATGTCGTCTTCGTTCCATTTTTCAGTGAAGAAACCTTCCGGCGATGAGTCTTCCGTTGTCTCCGGCAGTAGATCAGCAAGAACTTTGTTTATCTTGTGCTAAGCGTATTCAAATTGGGGTGGAAGAACTTCAGGAGGGTTCAGCCTCTTCTCGAAGACACCTTTGAGATCATTGGCAGTAACGGAGATGGGGACCGGCTTCGGATCGGCAAGGTGTTTAATTTCCTTCCAGAATATAGCTCTGTTTGGCGCCTCCATGATCTTTTTGCAGTTCACATCTCGCATAGCAGCTAGCTTGTCTCTCCCCCTGTGGGCTGCCATCGCCAAAAGCGGAAAACCCTCACAAGGGCCTCCCAAGGGCCTTGAGAGGGCCTCAAGGCCTCGCGAGGACATTCCAGCCCTATGCACGCCTTGCGAGGGCCTACCCAGGGGCTGAAAAAAAATCGAGGCCTAGCAAGGTCGTCGAGGACTCGGAGGCCCTTGCTAGGGCTAGTGACCCTCGCAAGGGCATTCTAGGCCTGGGGCGCCTTCACCAGCTCTTCCAGGGCTTCTGACCCATTCCATGTTACTTAAAGCTGGCTCAAAAATAATAGAAACACAGTTTTATTGAAGTCGACTATGAGCACATGCGAAACAGTAATACAGAGTGAATGCAGCTGAAGGAGGGATATGTCAGTAAGAAGCGTGAAATGTGTTTAAGTGAAGCTCACCGAGAGAATGAAACAAAGCGAATACCTAGGCAACAATCTGTCAAAAGAACGGCCGCAAGGCAGGGACATACAGTGGGCGAACTGGCATCTAATCACAGTTAGACAACAGAATGTCAGTAAAGACAGATGTACGATCAAGAAGTGCACAACATACAAATGAGAGAGGGGGAAAAAAGCATCTAGAAAGGAATTTAAGTCAGACAGCAGAGCCGCAATGCCTACATATAGAATAAGCTCACCCGATTCGTCGATACAGGCAGTCGTGGCTAGAGGAAAGGTATGTAACACAAAGGGACGGCACGGCATTGACTCACTACTTGATTTATTAATGTATGGGCATTCGATTCTAAGGACACTAGGTGAGTGGGTGCACATCGATGGAGAAGAACTGGACCCACCGTGAGCGAGGGGATCAATGAGTGTGCGGGAGCTGTGTTAACCGGGTCGTCAGATGGAGGGAAAATAAGTGAGAGACGTCACACACCTCAGGGCTTTATTAGTAGTAGTATGAGAAAGCTATTGCAAGGAATCAGGCGCGATGAAGCTGATTCAATAGGAAAAAACTTGCCTAAGGGGCGGGCTGCACGCTGCGCTAACACGTTGACGGAGGCGTTGACCACAGGTGCCGCATCGGTCCCGGCATCGTCGACGGCGTCTCCGAACACCATCCTGTGAACATTGGTGAGGTGGGGTCTCATGCGCATGACAGACTCACTGTTGGTACCATGCCAAGGTCTCCCGGGCCCACAGATCCTCGGGGTCTTCAAAGAGATTCACAATGGACTTGAAGAGATCCTCGTAGTTGTAGGACCCATCGCGCGGTTTCCACTCAGTCGTGCTAAGCATGAGCCGGGCCTGGAGCAGATTAATATCACAACGCGCATGGAGTTGGACACGTACCTGCACGCCGGCGTAACCGATCATTTCTTTGTCAACGGTAAAGACATTATGTAGGCGCGCGTTACAGATATGCGGTATCCCATTGTCGAGTCCAAACAGGGTGGAGCTCGGCGTAGTCCAGACGTGACGTAGCACCTAGAGAATGTCAAACGGGTATTGATCAACGATGCAAGAGACAAGCAGGATTACTACGCACCCGCAAGATAAGGGGACTGCGAAGGAGTCCTTTGTCGAGGTTGTCCTTGTCGTACGTGCCTTCGGCCCAAAAGAAGGCAGGGTACTCTGTTGCCTTGAGCTCGACGTGGCCCGCAACGAGGAGATCCGTGAATCTAAAGAGAACACAGGTGAGTTGGTATGCACATATTAAACTTAGACCCACTGATTTGACACAGGCGCCTCTGTCGTGGTAGATCTGCAGCAGATACCTCAAATTAGGAGGATATATGCACGTTGATATACACTCACTGGGTCGTGGAAGGCTTCGGGAGCACGAGGGGGGGGAGCTTGACATGGTCCGACCATGGTAGAAAGAAGTAACACAGCATTGGGTGTGCGACACCGCGATCGCTTTTGCTTTCCTGCTTCGGCACCGGGGGATAGATCACATCGCTCGTGGGATTGGGGAGCACGTAAGCTAGGTGGTGCTTCAGCCCACCAGTGTCGGCGGTACAAGCACTGGTGGCTGCCTTTTGCATCTGGAGGAAATATAGATGAGGGATGAAGGAGTGGAAAGAGCGCATCATACCTTGTCGACTAGCTTATCCCACTGGTCTGCACTCTTGGCCTCGATATCCAATTTGTTTCACAACATCGAGAAGGTCGGGAACGGTAGCGAACATTTTGTCGAAGGCTTTGATGTACTCTTGCTGGTCTTCGAGCTCGCTACAAACATGCATCAGAAGGAAGAAGAGCAAGTAGAATGACCCAAGCGCTCACGAAACAGGGATCGTGATCGCATTTGAGGGGTCGGGGTCTGCATGCTGGCCCCAATGGTGTTCAGGACCAAACACCATCGCCGTCCCAATATCGCGGTAAGGGCTGACCACGCGCACAAAGTACTTTGCGGCGCTTGTCAGCCGATCCAATGTGGCTGTATCCGTACTGTAAAGATATTTGTACGGAGAGGAGAAGGGAAGATATGCGACTAACTTTGCAGTAGCGCCCTTGCAGCGCTTCTTAGTGGCAGGTCGGGGCTGACCAAGAGATTCGAGGAGAGAGGAATATTTGTGTTTAGTCGGTTCATTAAGAGTAGTGATGGTGGTTGGAGCGGCAGAGGTGGGGTTGAGGGCGGGGGTGGGGGCATTAGCAGGGGCATTAACGAACATGATGGTGGTAAGAAGAAAGGATGGGCCGTTGAGCAACGCGGATTTAAAGGTGACAGTCACATTCACGTGCCCCGTCACCCACGCGTCGAACCACCTTAAATTCGCGATATTGTCTCAAATCCTCAAGAAAGTGGCCCCAAAAAAATTACAATAAATCAAGTAAGCCTATAATTCATCGTAACCAATTGCATCAAGAATTTCGTCATCATTATGTCCAACTACCGCAGTGTCTTCCTCTTCCTCCAGCTCTTCCTCCCCCTCCAGTTGCTGCTCCTCTTCTATATCAGAGGCGTCAGAGTCGGAATCGTCATCAACCTTCGTTCCTGCTGCGTCTTCTGCTTTGTTCTCATCATCCATCCCACCAGAATCAACATCCATATCAGTGTTCTCTTTTTCGAGTGCTTTTGTCTCGTTGTAAGCTGAGCGAGTTTTCCTGTGTCCTATGGCATTCTCGAAGTATCGCATAAACATATTGCGGTCAACAAAACTAAAACTTGTTGAATTACCTCAGAACACGAGAACAGACCACTCACAAATTAACATAATAATAAACCCAATCCTTGTCTTCATCTTCGAGCCGCCGCGCGATAGAATGAGGAAGAAGTGATGCCATGCGGCCATAATGGAATCCGGGGAGTAAGTGTGTGGCCTGTATTACCTCAGTGGGATCCAGAAATCCAAAGGCCGTACTGTCCGCCGAATCAATAAAACCGAGACGGTGCAATCGTTTGGCCTTCCATCCGGCCTGCTTGTAGGACAGATCCCGACCAAACCAGCGCACCCACAAGAACTCCATCCGCTGAGGTTTGCTACTCTTGGACCTGGGTCCAACGTGGCGGACCTCCGCGTGGAAGATTCCGAGGACACGGGCGTACCAATAAGGATGTGGATTGGATTCGTCGTCGTCCTCGTGAGAGAGCACCATGACATCTGAGTTGGTGCGGGGGTTGATGGTATCCTGATCGCGGTGCATGTCGTACGTGGTGTAGTTGATACGCATCACCTTGTGGGTGTATAAGTGGTCTCGGACAAATGTGACGTTGATGAGGTCTTGCGAGGAAACTGAGTCTCGTCGCCATCATAGGAAAGTCCCAGCAACCGACTCAGCAGGTGTGAGCGCAGATCGGGAATGAAGTTCTGAGGATTCATCAGATACAGAATTTCAAGCATTGTTTAACTTACCTCCACTGCCCGATCACCAGCCATCATCGACGAAAACTCACGCACATCCAGGGGAGATCTCTTGGATTCCGAGATATGATGGTGTTGGCGTGGTGGTGTACGCGGTAAGTCTTCATCTTCGGGCCGGAGATTATTGACCACCGCTGGGGTGGGGGAATGGGCAGCGCGGGCGTGGGATGGACAGGGGTTGCAGCTTCGACAGGTTGCTTGTCGCTCTCGTTGACCGTCTGAGCTGCGGAAGTGGAGGCCGTGTCTTGCATTCGTTGCTTGATGCCATGGAGGACACGATGTCGACGTTCATGAGCTGCGATCTGTTTACCGTAATTTCTTTTATTTGTGCGGGCATAGAACCTCTTGACAAGCCGATGCGACAGCTCCCTGTGCAGTTTGAGTAAATTAGTAGGAAAATGGAAGCGAAAAGAACTCACAATCTGCGTTGAGTACGAGTCGGTGGTCCCAAACTGCAGTATGACGTCGGGGTAATCACCTAACGAGTGGTATTTGTACGTTGCCGTGTTCCAACTCTTTCGTTTCTTTCCCGAACTGCTAGTGGTACCCCCGCCGGTCGATTTTTCTGTGCATCCCGCCGAGCCCGTTGAGTTGTCTCCTTAGGTAGTTCATAAGTCTCGAAGGCCGCGCAGGTTGTGCGAATAAAGCGCCGGGCCTGCGAGCCGAGTTCCGTAGTTATGTTGGTGAAACGTCGAACGGTCGAACTGCTGTGCATGCGTAGCTTCGCGTATGCGTGCCATGTTGCTAGCGTAAACCAGAGATCGAGGAGAATTGTGTTGTGGGGCTCGGGCAACAGTCCTTCGAGTGCCGGCATTAAGCACTGTGCCCAGATTTAGCTGGTGCGATAAATGGCGGTATCTTACGCGCACCTGTAAGATGTCCTCGAAATCGCGGGCTGCAAGTTTCTTCATCTGGACACGTTCGCGTGGAAACGCCTGATCGTACTCCGGCCGAAGGTTGGCATTTGACGGAAGCTAGTCGAATAAGATATCAATTTATTGGTGTGATGTAAGAAAAATCACCGTTCGTCGAGCTTGCTGATCGCGTCATTCGCATATGCTTGGAGAATCCGTAGGGTGTGCGTAAAAAGTGACTTGACCACACCGAGCTCCACTTCATGGAGAAGATCGGGCATGAACATTGAGAACAGATTGAAGCCGAACTGCGCCAATTTCGAAAATGCATTCTATACACCATCGAATCAGGGTCAGACGACCATCGACACTGAAACAGGACGAGCTCACTCTGGTTGGGACCCATGACTTTTCCTTCAGGTTATCCTCATCGACCTTCTTGCTGGTGACCCCTAAACCCTGTCTGAATATCCAATGGCGTGCTGCCTCGATTTTATCACGCCACGAGCTGGTGTCTTGGCGGATGTCTTGACGCTGGCGCATGTCGGCTTTCATGCCCATTTTTGGAATTTGGGACTTCTCGACGAAGCAACGCGGGCATGGGCAGCCGCCGAGGTTCTTGATTGTAGCTAACAGGACTCTGATACCCATTAGCATCCAGGAAGTTGAATAGACAAAGGACATACTTCTCAGGATAGTCCACACCGTAAGTAAAGAATCGTGGAAAAACGAGATATTCGATCCCATCGTAACACTTAATGACGATTCCGTGGATATAGGCATGGATGAACTCGGGAGTGAGCATGAGATCCCATACGGCGTGCATGAGCTCTCGCTTGAGATGCGCGAGAACATCCGCAGAAGGAGCGACACCGAAAAGGCCATGATAAACGTCCTTGATGGAATCCGGAAGCTGCACGAGCAATTAGCTGGTTGCAAAGAGAGAAAAGAAGAGTGTACAGAGGGAAAATATGCCTGGTGGTATCCCGCATTGGATGTCGGCTTTGCGCGTATGTACTTTGACATGTTCCCGAAGAACGTGTATAGCGGCCAAAGCGAGGCGTTGCCGAAACTAGCGAGGTGGGTCGAGTCCGACCAGAGCATGTATGCTGCGATGATCGTCTCGAGGTGTGGCTCCGTGCCCTGCGGGAGACGGCTGTGCTCGCGAAGCATGGCGGACGAAGTATAGATCTCTCCGTAAATCACTTCATGACCTGACGGCAGCGGCGGGAGACCGTCCTCGTCTAGAGGTTGATCAACATCGTCCAGTATCACATCGGGGTTATCAGCGTCGAATGTCGGATCGTAACGAGAGGCGAAAGGCGTTATATGGAATTTGAGGAATGCGGAACTCTGGAATGCCTCCATCATGACATCGAGGAGAGGACGGTACATAATTCCCGAGACTTCGAATTCTGCCGCTTCGTCCTCGGGTGTGCAAACCTTGGCAGCTGGAAGCTTGATCTTGACCAACCCAGTCTTCCAGCCGCTCGGTGGCTCCCCCGGCAAAGTATTTGCCTCGTCGTCCAGCCGCTTGTTCTCACGAGCAGCGCTGAACCCGCGAAGGTGGTCTTTGTCGAAATCCTCCTGCAGAATAACATCGTTTACAAGGGAATCGAGATCCGCAATAGACTTTATATTTGAGCCGCCGTGGAACCAGGACATCAGAAGGGCGACGGTTGAGTTGAGAAAGGGGAACCAGGGAGCAGAAGGGGCAGGTATACTGGTCGCGGCAAGGAGCTCCGAGGAGCGGCAAAGATCATCCAGAGAAATTGAATCATCTGGGTCGTGGGTTGGGCGGTTGGCGAAGACCTTGTAGACTCCATGGGCATTAGGCTCGGTTTTTATCCACATCTGTCGGGGCGCGTTCTCCATGGGATCGATATTCTCAGGAGGCTCTGGCTCCGGCTCAGCTGGTTGCGCGATCGGAGTGGGCGGGTCAGGCGCATCATCACGATATCTCGCCGGGAGCCGGGCGCGGCGTCGAGGACGACCACTGGGTCCCGGGGTAACGGGCTCAGGGCGCGAGGGATTTCAGGAGGCGTCTAGGAAATGGATTAGTACATGTAGTGAATATTTATGTGCGAAATGACCGACCTCATCAAGAAAAGCGTGCTGGGAATCAGCTAAAGCAGTGTTTGCCGCGAATGTTTCAACTCTCTCTTGTTCGACGCTAACGGCTTGCGCTGCGCCAGCGGTAAGTCTTTCTGATTTCTTAGAGCATTTCTTAAAATGCTGCTTGATGCCCTTATCGCTGTAACTGACTTTACAGAAGGGACAGATAGCCATGACTAGAAGTGACCAGAAAATAAATATGAGAACGAGCAGCAGTTTCATAAAAGCTGGTGAGCGCTAGGCGCCGGTGGAAGATGTGAGCCAAGTTTGGTGGCGGCGGCGGCGAAGAATCCGAAGATACCGCCGGAAATGTAGAAGGCCTTCGATGGATAGGTCAAGCCTAGAGGAGACCTTGAAAGGCCCTTGAGAGGAGGGAACAAGCCCCGGAGAACCCTCGCAAGGAGACGCGAGACTGGGAGCACCCAACGAGGACCTTGAAAGACGCGTCCAAGGCCTGGCGCGCCCTTGATGGGCCTTGTCAAAGTCACGAGGCCACGCAAGCTTCCGACACTTTTGGTGATGGCTGGGAACTCCTCTCTTCTTGGCTTCTGAACAATTTCATTTGGCCCCGAGTTATTGGGAAGTTCAGTAGTCACCTTGGGGACATTCAAGTGGTTGCGGCCGGGCTCCTGTGATCCAGGTTTATTCGAGATCTCGTCAGTCACTGCATGGACTCGGGGAAGTTCGCATGCCTTGCTAGCCATTTCCGAATACGGGCAGGTATTTCCGGCTAAGGCGCCCGGCTGTTTTTGATACTCGGCAGATGCGCACTAGTGATGCAATCACTGCATCTACTTGGTTGCTATATTAGGGTAGGGCAGGTGGGTTCATCCCCCAAGTTAGGTCACATATCAGTCACATCACCGTGGCATCATATCTTTCCGGTAAGCCATTTTCTGTATCCAATAAAAATACCGCTATGTACTGAGACTGATGAACCTCGAAACCGCGGTTGGGTAGGAGACTGGACTAACCCGCCACGGCGTAGACCGGTGACCGGTCTGTCTACGAGATCTAGACAGACCGGTCACCGGTCTAGCCACGGCGTGTCTCGCGGTGCGTTCCTTCCCATCCATTCCACGTGTCTCAATGTCGATGCCCACGTCATGTTTTCTTTCTTAGGCAATACGGCGACCGGCATTTCGGCGCGAAGTGCTGGGCGGAGGCGGCGAATTGGTTTTTAGCGGGGAGCCACGCGCTCTTCCGCGCGGGGTGCCCGAGCAGCGGCGCGAAGTGTTTTCGTAAGGCGGCGCTATGCTATATCGAGCGGCAAGAGTACGCGCGCGCGGCGGCGGTGGTGCGGCGCTGCCCGGGGGACGAGGCGACGACGCATTATGTGGAATTCGCTGCTGTGCATCAGGGTACGTTGTGTATCTGAACTCTACCGTCTACCGCTGTTTTAAGATGAATGATTCACAGGCTTGGATGACGAAGGTTATTAATATGGTTTCATTCGAGATCGCACTGGCTAACTTGATGGCATGGGCAGCGATCAGAGCCGTCAAGGCCATGGTAAAAGCAGCGGACTTCGACCGCAAGATGCTCCTTTTGGCGACCCAAATTTCGCATGAGTCCGAGATGAAGACGGTTCTGCTTTCGGTCCTGGAAGCGTTCCTGAAGACCCTGAAGGTTGAAAATAGCAATGGCGGGGAGACAGTGGTGGAGGCGATGGCATTGGCGCTCATCCGCTGCATAATTAGGCTCTTGCTGAAGCTGCTTGTGGAACCCGCTGCGAACAAGTGCGTCCCCGGGAGAAGGCGGCGGATTGACTGACGATTGTTGCAGACCTGTTTTGATCCAAACCTTGATTTCGCACTTCCACACCCGTGCGCGTATTACCAAGTATCTGATGGCGTATAGGGTCCCTGCTGACGGACAGCGCCAGCCAAGATCCTCGCCGAGGCGGCGTGCGCACAAAAGGCGGTCGCGTTGATTATCAAGGACGTCTCCTGGTTGTGGAGGACCGCGTATAACTGTGCGGTGCAGGGGAGTGCCGAATGGGAGCAGAACGAGGAGCGCATCTCGGACAAGATCCTCGCCGAGGCGGCGTGCGCACAAAAGGCGGTCGCGTTGATTATCAAGGACGTCTCCTGGTTGTGGAGGACCGCGTATAACTGTGCGGTGCAGGGGAGTGCCGAATGGGAGCAGAACGAGGAGCGCATCTCGGAGTTGTTTGAGGTTGCTAGAGACGTGCGTGGCTGGCTGACTGGCTGACTTGGCAAAGCTCGCTCTAACTCCTTCCCAATAGCTCCTCAGCACATGCTGCGAAGCGTCGCCGGTGGATGTCGACGCGGACCTGTATCTCCATCTCATCACTGCGTCCTTCTCCGGCGCCTCCTCTGTATCACCGTCTTGTCTTGTTCAACAGTAGTTCCGCAATAGCTGTATCTTGAATCGTTTTTATTTGAATGTATACTCCTTGCATCCAGACTTTCGGTTGAGTCTGTCAGAGGGCGGAGGTAGAAATAGGAATGAAGGTCGGTGATATATAATTGTTTCAACATGGGATACATGAGGTATCAGACTCTCTTCAACGCCATTCAACCGTTCTGGCATCCAACTACCTTGAAAAAATTCGACAAGTAAAACCTTGAAGAATCGGTTGGCTTTCGCTGAATGCCTGGAGAATATCTTCTTGGTGTTTATCGTGTATTTACGGAGAGCCGCTGCGGATGGATGCTTTTTCACGCTTTCCCGTCCTTTTGGCATCCAACAAGTCGTAAATGTTCACCCAAACATCGTTGCGCAACACCTGTCCCATGGTAAGCATATGTTCACGATGTGCGTAATCGCACGACTCACCTTCCGACACTGGTTAATGGAGTCGGGAACCTCCGTAACTCGCACCAGGATACCGTGACACATAGCTTGCCATCCAGAAAGCTGGCTGTCCTCGCTGCCGAATTGGTGGGAGAACTCGTCCCGGCCACACCGCTCCCATTCCTTTTTGTATCGCGAACCACCGATCTTCCAGCCTTCGTGGGCCGCGAGTAGCTTGAACTCCTGCTGCAATGGTGCCTTTGGGTTGTGCAAGAAGTTTGGGTGCGAGTTCCAATAGGCGGACATTTGGGATACTGGAGTACGATGTTGTGAGGGATCCACAGTGCAGATGGAGCGGAGGATATGGGACTAAAGTTAACAATCGGCTGCGGCAAAGGCCAGGAAAGTTAAAGTTCGGCGCACGATCGAACAGCTGATGTGATGCTGTCATCCGACGCCCACATAATCATAATCCCTTCAGGCAGTATTCAAGGCCGACTAATGAAGCACCTGAGCGATTGTGTACTTAGTGCAATTTAGAGTATATGCACGTTTACTTCCTTGCATGCAATTTCCTCAGAGGAATTCAGAATTTCCACAAATGATCCTCGCAACCGTCGTGTAAAGTGAAGGAAGTCAATCGAGCATGTGAGATTCTGTTCAATTTCTTTGTTTATCGACGTGGCCGCACCACAAAACAGGTAGACTGACGAAAATTGCTAACGCCTTTCAAACGTGTCCTTAATCTGGTGTGCTGTGCTGATGTTGGGTTATCTCAAAACACCGAAGATGATGTAGGTTTAATTTGGGATATGGTTGGGATATAGTCAAATGGAACTTGATCGCAAGAAAGGAGCGTGTGACCTAGCTGGACGGATTATGCACTGATGTCTTGCGAAACTTCAGCGGAGTCCAGCTAGATTCAACGGCGAGCCGGCCGATCGCGCCACACTGATCCCATCAACAATGAATGAACGGCAGGCTTGATCCGCACCCAGAGTCTGAGCCCCGATCAATGGCGGATCAACGAGACAATGATGCGGAGTGCCGCTTTTGGCACGACGCGTCACCGCGACTCCAGCCCGACTCACGATTCTATCGCGTTGTTCTTTTGGCCTGGACTCTGTCGCAAGTTCGCCAACTCCGCGGGGATTCTTTGCCGAATCTGACCCTTCGTTCTCTCATTAACAACGCCCGATCGCTGAAACTCTCTGGAACTTCTTCGCTCTTCACGGCTACATACCCGAAACTTCGTCCATGCACGTCCGGGAATCCGATACTTACTTAGGGCACTAGGCTTTTGGGATCACATCTGCCACGGCTGACTTGGGCGACGTTCTTTCACTTTGCCACTTCGAATCATCTTGCCACGGCCCTGCATATGAATCTTTGGGCAGTTTCGCGCGCACTTGTCTGTTCGTTCATCAGCAAATCACATCCCTATATCGCTTCCATTCAACTCCCGTTATGTAGGTACCTATAGCAAACGTTCGCGGCATCGGAAACTGCCTCGCAACGATTTATGTGTCAATCACGGACAAGTTGGGCCGCTCTGGAAACTTGTGCCAGATGCCGGTACATAAGGGTCCGCCCATCTTTCTGCTGGTGGCCAACGGCATTTATCCTTCTGCCTGTAAGAACCAAACTCTATCACTCGTGCTCACATGATGACCGTCTGGGACCATCCGCCTGTTCCGTACAGAAAGCGGAATGTCCTGCAGAACTTCTGGGACGTAATATGCACTCTTTGTCATGTCAAGAATGAGTACTAACCTACACTAACGGGCTCTAAATCTCCACTGGAACCATCACAGAATCATGAATTTTCTCCGCGGTGGCAAACCCTTCTTTGCTTGAGAACCAAACGGCATTTGAGTTTCTCCGTGTAATGTCACTCTGTTTTCTCGTTGCGTACATGAATCGGGGCCCTCATCGGACACACTGGCCGTCGACGCGGTCTTCTATGCGGTCTTCTACGCGGAGAGTGCTATCCTTGATCGTGACCCCATCCATCGCATGTACGCGGGAACCTATCTTCTGTGCACGCCAATCCCTATCATTCAAGCCTTTCGATCATGGCTAAGTTAGGACTCCTAATAACGAGCCTAAAACGTATGGATGATCATAGAATCATGGATTCATTCCCTCGTTCCCCAACGGTGGCATACTTTTGCCGTTTCGGGACGCAGCAGACAAACAGCTAGCCTGCTAGCCTCAATTTCTGCTTCGGCCTTGCTGGCGAATGGTACTCCTGAGTCTATAATCTCTCGCGTGGAGAATCCGATATAAACACGACACAAAGGCAATAGCAAAAGTTATGGTCGTCGGGGGAAGATCCTCACTAAAGTCCGAGTGCTGGGGAGAGAACAGGATCATGATACAGGTGCGGCCGCTGACAGGCTGATGATTGTCACCATAGTAAGATCACACAGCACAGCCAGGCCATGCTGTGGAACGGTCCTGTATGCCAGACTTAGCCTCCACCACTTCTCTGCACTCATCGTCGTCCAACTCGGTGTATACCACCACATCGTCGAGCACACAATGGGGGCCCGGCGCGCTGGCTGGCAAGGCCATCCTCGCCGTGGGAAAGGCGGTCCTGCGCGGTGCTGAGTACCTCGTCATTTCGCGGCGGCTATCCGCTATCAAAGCAATTATGCCATGCTTGGACGATAATCTTTCCCAGTCTTGGAGCCTTCAGAGGATATTCGAAGACCTACTGGAACTGTCGAGGTATGTGTGTGCATGTCGCAGTCCCTCCAACTCATGTTCCGTAGGCCGGGACTTTATCCGGAAGCCGTTCGAGTGCAAGCGATGCGGATGATCCTCGTGCAGATCGCCACCCAAAAGACTCATCATCTATGCCTCTGTATTTCTCAGTGGGACGTAACGCATGCGGAGCTAGTCAACTTTGTGTCGGAGATAGTGGCGGTTGTCTTATTTTCAAAGCGAGGGTAAAATTCATTGCTTCGATTCCAGCTTCAACATTGAACCCGAACCGCTAGCTTCCCCGACCACAGACTTGGCGCTTATGCGGCGGCCCTTCCCAAGGGATCTCATCCCTGGTCACCCTGCATCAGATTCATGGCTGAGGTGGCGCAGTTGAACGATACAACCTTCCACGCTGTCCTTGAAGCAAGATTCCTCGAGACGATTATATGGGTCGCTGGGTCGCTTCAAGCGAGGAAGTATGACCAAGCCCTAGAGTCGGAGTGCAACGCTGCATTCCTTGTTCTCTCTGTGCCCCCTTCCTACGACTTGTCCACGCTGTGGATGGAACAGGCGCTTAAAATGTTTCAAGACGAGCCGCCTACATCCCTCCGTCAGCTGGTGGACACAATTACAGTCCAGCGAGCGTGGTCGGTGGTTGAACGTCGGTTGTTGGAAACGCATCTACTCGTCATGATCAAAGTTTCAATGCCGTCAATACCGGATGGCGAACGGTTTTTTCCTGTGGGCTGGCAGTCGTTCGAAATCGACTACTGGGACGGACGGATGAGGCCCCGGTTCACCTCGCAAGTGTTTTCCCCCATCTTGATTTCTGGGGACTATTTCATGGCCATGCCAGACAACGTTTATCACTGTCAGATGCTCCCGCATCATCCAGGATTGCCATGCGAAACTTCCTACGATACGTAGGAATGGGGGGCGATGTGCAAGATGAGACAGTCGACTATATCTCCCAACTTTCATACCCTCGGAAGGTTGTTGCTCTAGCGCACATGATTGGAGAGTTGATTTCCCAGAGTTCCATAAATTAGTATGTTCCGATCCTGGACTTCCACTACATTGACTCATTGCGAACAGCTCAATCGTTGAAAAGCCCCTGGCATTGTTCATACAGGATATGGCCAAGAACATCGTCCAGTTCCTCATTAGCCTGCTTCAGTTGGCAGGGGATGCCATGCTGGATGCCGCACTCTTGAACATACCACCATTCCTCACTACCCGTTGGGATGATTGGGCTGTCTACGGAGACATTTATCGAAGGACTCACTCTCATCCTGGCCGAAAATCACGACCGCCATATCGTGTCCATACAGCTAAACTTCTGCGCGAAGTCGGATCATCGAGTCTTTACGCGGTCGTAAATCAGGGTGGTGGGACGGAAAATTGGGTGTATTTTCTGCAGCCTTTGTTTCCGAAATTCGAACCGTAGGCCGGTAGCGAATACAAAGCATTTTTCCGGACAAATACTAATTTCGAAGTCCGTTGGCCGATCGCTTCGAAGGGCCGGAAGCGTCTTCCACCCGTGTCTTCCAACATATCCGCCCAGGTGGTTTCAATGTTACAGTCAGATTTATTGTCCACGCGAGTGAAAGTTGGATTGTTGAGCAAGATCATCATCTCTGCCACGAATAGACGCTGGCAATCCAGCAACGCACTGGCACTGATTTTCGTCGCTCGTGAAACTTGACCTGGAACCATTTTGACAGGCAATGGACCAACCGCCTACCGCCATAGGCACCTCGGCTCAGGTCTCTTGGTACACCATCACATCGGCGACGACACAATGGGGCCCAGCGAGGGCGGGAAGGGCTATCCTGGCAATAAAGAAGGCAACTTTGCGGGGTGTAGAGCACCTCATGGTTTCGAGACGGATAGCAGCTATCAAAGCAATCTTGCCATGCCCGGACGATACTGGCTCACACTCGGAACATCTGGAGAAGATGTTTTCTGATCTACTGGAGCTCTCGAGGTCGGTCATTTTTCTGGTGTTGATTCATGCTAAATTCTCCCGCAGGCCTGGGCTTTACCCAGACGGGGTTCGAGTACAAGCTATGGGAATAATTCTAGCCCAGATTGCTACTGAGCAAACACGCCATCTACGGCTCAGTATCGCGAGTTGTGAAATAGCTTCCGAGGAGTTGGGCGCCTTTTTGGGCGAAATTGTTGCAGTTGCACTATTTTCGAACCGCGGGTAAGCATTTCATTTCTTCGAGCCCACACATATTGTTGACTATCGACAGCTTCTCGGATGTGCGACTTGTGGATGCATACACTGCAGCGCTGTGCAGTTCATTGCACCCATGGACTGCGTGCATTGCTTTCATCTCAGAGCTCGCCCAGCTCAACGAGAAGATGTTTCAACTGGCCCTCGACGCGCAGCTTCTTGAAATGATAGTCTGGGTCTCCGGACGCCAACTTCGGACGCAAACCAGTGATTCCAAAGTTGAGGCTTATTGCAACGTCGCATTTACTATCCTTTCAACGCCGCCTTTCAACGGGCG
Organism: Mycena rosella; assembly: GCA_029378255.1. NCBI lineage: Eukaryota > Fungi > Basidiomycota > Agaricomycetes > Agaricales > Mycenaceae > Mycena > Mycena rosella. Next base: position 177,297 of record JARKIE010000059.1, on the reverse strand, counting down.
GTCCACTTGTTGGGACCAGATGTCCGAAAACCCACCCACTTCACTGTCTCATTTGGTTCAGCAAATCACCCTACAAGAAAGATGGCTCTTGGTGGAACGCCGCTTGTTGGAAAAGCATGTACACTCCATGCTGAGGGCTCTGTCTAACAAGTCATTATTGATGCCGAGTGTCGGAGAGATGTACCTCACCTCCGAGCCCTAGTGAGTTTATCCCTGCGAAAGGATGTATACGCTAATAGATAGAACAGCATCCCGCGTTTTGCGGACGCCCCACCTTCTGCCCCATCGATCCGGACTCTCGTGCGGTGCATCGGCATTGGGGGCGCCGCGCAAAACGAAACAATTAATTACCTCTCCATCCTATCGCACGAGAAGAAAGTCGTGGTCTTGGACCAGATAATCAGGGATTTGGTCATTCAGTTCATCGTCCAGCCGTGAGTTCTATCTGCAAAACAAATTGACTACTTTCTTATCTTTCCAGATCCACGCCATATTCACGGCTGGCTAAAAGCCCCGAGTTCATCGCCTACGCTGCCCAGTTCCTCTTAGGGATCTCGGAATACAGTCCCTCCATACGCCAAGCCGTCACGGAGGCCGCCATTTTGCATATTTTACCATTCCTCGCACCATCATGGGAGCCGTCCGGAATCTATAAAAATATCTGCCACAACATCCATCCTCGTACTGGGCTCAAGCGCTTCGCAGAATATAATACGCAGACCCGGGCACTGTTGGACTCCATTCAGTCTGGTGGTCTCGTCAACATGTTCTGTCATGAAGCAGTTGGGGTGAAGACTAGGGTGAATCTGAGGCAATTTTTGGAACCCATATTTTCGAGGAGTTCAGAATATCCTCTTGTCGAGGAACGGAGAGAAACGGAAGAGACCGAATCCCGACTTGATTAGATATTTTTTCTAACGGATGTGCCGTGGAAGGCTTGTTTTCATGACAGCTTGTAGTTCTTCATTTGAACCACCTAAGTTGTTCCGATATCCGAGATCCGCACCCTAAGCCTTCCGTAGAGTTCTATCCTCAAATATGGTGGGAGGGGGGGAAATTAGGTTGCTCCTCAGGTTCAACATGCACCTCATAATTCGTGAACCCGGGTGGATCTGTGTCGAAGTCCTTCTCGGACAGGTGTTCTCCATAAGTATCCGCTGATTTCTTTCGGTGGAGGAAGGGCACAGAGTCCCGTAGAATTTTGGGGGGCATGGCTGAGGGTGAATTAGAGGAGCGCTCTTTTCTGCGTATGCGCCCACCTGTCGTTCTCCGTTGATGGAGACGTTCACTGATCCGCTGAAGCTGCGCGGTTGGTCCGTTCCGGTAGGAAGGTCAGTACCAGCAACGTAATTTTACAACCCGGCGCCGAGTCCGAAGGACACAACCAAAATGTAGACTGGAGCCTCCACAGTTGAAGTAACAAGCAGAGGCCGGCCAACACATAAATAATAGATATCTTCCACCATGCCTCGGGCCTAGAGCTCGGATACCCGGACGCAAGAACCGTTCCTCCGAATCGTCGGTGAAAAATGGACATGACAGTGGACAGCGGTAGCCGGGCCGAGGTGTTGCCGAACGATTGCCGGGACGCGATGTGTCACAGCGTGACTCTCCCTCTTTCGACCTCCACCACGCAATCCACTGTTCGACGCGTCTTGACGCGTAAAATCTCACAGGAGATCCAAATTTGTAAATTAGAATACCTCTGAACCCAATATGACCTTGGCAGCCTCCTCGTCGTCCACGGAGCATGCCACCGCAGTGGGTACGTCGCCCGTTCAAAACGTAGACATTTAATATTGAGCAAGCCCTTCAGAAAGCATAATACACAACCTCTCCCCAGAACTCAAGGAGAAACTAGACATCCTGACGCGTGTCGCAGACTTTCTCGGGATCGACGATCTCTCTTTCTCAAGGTAAGAATAGGACCTTGTCGCGCGCAACAACGAATGAAAACGCATATAGCTACTCGTCCGCGCTCACGCGGCTTTATGCCCGGGAACAGGATGCCCAACACACTCTTACCCGCCTGGAGCACGTTGAACGGGAGCTGCGAAGCCACCTCGCGACGATGGTGCACGAGGAGCGGCTCATTGACGGGTGCGGGCGCCCAGATGCATTTGCTACTGAATATTTCTGCTGAGCAGTTTCATTTCGTTTCATGCAGCTGGATCGACCGCCTAGAGACCGAGCACGCATCGGGCGAGAGCACGTCCACCATTGAGCGCCGCCGCGAGACGCTGCTCAAGAAGGCGAAGGAGTACCGCACCATACTGGAGAACATTGCTGTACGCTCCTCGCCCTTATTTATTTATGTGTTCTCCTTGTAACATACCGATGCGATGCAGATCGAACCCCCGCCGATCTCATTCGCCGACCTGACGGCGCAGCAGGCCGCGAACGCGCGGCGGGCACAGGAGATCAAGGATAAGCGCGCGCGCATCAAGCTGTTCAAGGGACTTCCCCCCGTGTGTATTTTATTTCACCTTTTGAGTATGAAGCCCTGAGGGGTGCCAACCAAACCGTATTCAGGACCTCGACCTTGCGCGACAGCAGCTCAAAAGCGCGCGCGCCGCGCAGATGGAGCTTATCCAGCTACGCGAACGCCTCCTTGGGCGGATGGCGGACGGCGTCGCATGACGCCTCTGCTTCTTCTCATCCCCCCTCCTCACGATTCAAGAAAACATGATATATAGAATGAACGGCCGACACACATACGCTCAAGTCGTACCACTCAGTGTGATGGCACAATTTGTTCTTTACCCTCCATTCTTAGAGCGCCTCGGAAACGGCCGTCCGCGGCCTACCCCACCCCGCTCTTCAATCTCTTCCAGCCTGGCTGCCCAGTTGGCAAGGAACTCTGCCCGCCGCCACTCATCGGGCCATCCGCACTGGCGATACACATCCAACCAGTCTTCCCGATATTCCCGCGCCTATAATGGCATGAGCACGGGTATATATATACTTATGGTCAAGAGGATGCGCACTGTTGTATCCATCCACATCCCAGCAACCTTCGCGAGCGAGCGGTACGCGTAGATAACTTCCGAGAGGTACTGTGCGGCAGGCACGAGCCGCGCGCGTCGATATTCCGTCCATCTGACTCGGTCCCACTCGGTATACAAAACCTCCCCATGCCGGCGCCACTCGACCGTGTGTTTTTGCGCCCGGGACCTCTCGGTGCTGTACGCGCGGATGACCCCGAGGCGCGTGTCGAGGATGATGTTCCAGCCTTCGAAGTTTGGGAGCGCGAGCGGTAGCATCCAAGAATCGAGGTCCGGACAGCTGTCGTACTTGTGATACGGATATGGACAACGGCCTTCGATGAGATCCTCGTCGAGCGTGTACCCCGCGAAGCTCGTGCAAGGGATGATGCAACCGGCGCGGTTGCCTTCTGTGCCCACGTACGGCAGCTTCTGCATGAGGGATATCACGCTGGGGTTGTATCCCAGCTCCCCCGCGAGCGCCTCATTCACCGAGGGCTTTGTATGAGGTGGGTATTGGATGCTGCCTTCGGGCAAGTGTTCCGTGATGACGAAGAGCTCGTACAACTCCGTTACAAGGGCGACGACCACGTCCGGGTCGTAAGTGGCGGCGGCGGCCTGCTCGGCCTTGACGAGCTCAGCGATCTGACGCGGCAGGTCTTCTCGCTCCTCGATTTTCCCTTGGGACAGTGTGCGCCAAGAGGGCCACCCAACTGCTGCAGCTGCCCCGATGCTCGTTTCGATGCTTCCCGAGCCTTCGGAATGGGCGTAGTCCGCGTCCGAGTCATCTTTAAGTTCCTCCCCGAGGTCTTTGTCGAGCCATGAATTCTGCGGGTGATCGGGTTCCTCAGCGGCGGCCTCCCAGCCATCTATCGCCAAGCGTACACGCTCCGAATATTTCGAGCAGGATTTCGGGTGGTATGCCCCGGGTTGGGGATACGACAACTCTACATAGAAATCCTAGATAAATTTTCGGTGAACATAGGCTTTGTCGAGTTCCTGTCGGAGTCTGTCAATTCTGGTATCGTCTGCAGCCAGCGCGGTGGGTAGGTTGTTATCGATGAGCGTTTCGATATGGGTGGCCTCGGCGTCTGAAGGAGAACAGTTCAAGTTGGAACGAAGGAGCTCTTCCAAACGGGTTGTCGATATGGGGGGGGTGGGTTTTGGTACTGGGGAGAGCCAGAAATTCCGGGCGAGGCCATGGCGAAGAAACTGCTGACAGTTGCAATTGCAATACTGACATGAAACAAGTGGTGGCAAACAGGACGCCGGCGGCAATCAAATTTAACAATCAGCGTTGGTTATTGAATTATCCCCAAATTGCCTTGCAAAATTGAAGAGTGGATGTAAGCCTTACTGAAACCGCTTTGAATACATGCCGCACGGCGCAGGAGGTCGACGCATTGCGCATTGACGTCCACCGTGATCCGCGTTGATCCGCGTCGACCCTCCGAAGAGCAACGCGACATCGAGGAAGGTAGCAACTTGACATCTTTGCTTTCACTCCTCCATGACGGACATTTTATCCCAACCAAATGGCTGGCCTTGGGTCCAACGAAGTGTCCTGAGTGCAGCTGTAGACGAGGAACGACGTCCGGCAAATTCATGGCTCGATCTTGACCTTGACACGTACGACGTGTCCGACTCGGACTCGGACTACGCCCATTCCGAAGGCTCAGGAAGCACCGAAACGAGCGACAAATCCGACCGGGACATCAGCGAATCTGAGCTGGCCGACATCGAGGCAGATGCAGCAGTTCGGTGGCCCTCTTGGCGGACGCTGTCCCAAGAGAAAATCGAGGAGCGAGAAGACCTACCGCGTCAGATCGCTGAGCTCGTCAAGGCCGAGCAGGCCGCCGCCGCCGCTTACGACCCGGACGTGGTCGTCGCCCTTGTAACGGAGCTGTACGAGCTCTTGGTCACCATGGGCCACTGGCCCGAAGGCAGCATCCATTATCCGCCACATACAAAGCGCCCGGTGAATGAGGCGCTCGCTGCGGAGCTGGGGTACACCACCAGCGCGATATCCCTCATGCTGAAACTGCCGTATGTGGACTCACACGTCAACCGCGACGATGAGACCAGCATCGTCGATCGCACGCGATTCGCGGACTACACGCTCGAGGAGGATCTCAAAGAGGGCCGTCGTCCATATCCGTACGAACACCTCGACGGCTTTGCGGACCTCGATCCTTGGGTGATGCCGCTGGCGCTTCCAGGAAGAGACGGCTGGAACATCATGCTGGACACGCGCCTTGGGGTCGTCCGCGCGTACGGCATTGACTGGTCCCCCCCGGAAGACACGGTCGAGTGGCGGCGCCACGGGGAATTCATAGACGACGAGTGGGGCCGCATGACTTGGACGGAGTACAGGCGCGCGCCGCTCGTGCCCGCGGCGCAGTATTTTCCCGAGATCATCGACGCGTACCGCTCTCTTGCGAGACTACCTTTGATTGAAGCCTACCTCAGCGACCCAATGTACAAACGGGAGTATCCCGCCGACTACCCCCGCTGGATCGTGAATCAGGTACGCACCTTCTTGCCGCCCAGGCGTCTGCACAGCCCGGCTCATGTCGCTGCAGGAGCGAGGGCTACAGGACGGGTTGCTCGGTTTATATCGTGAGTCCGGATGGCCCGACGAATGGCGACGGGCAGAGTTTGTTACCAAATGGGCAGCCAAGAGGAAGGAGATTGATGATCGTGCTCGTGAGGAGATGCAGAACGAACTGCCGTAGCATACATGTCCGTTCTTCCAATGTCCGCATTTGCGAAACCGGTATGAGGAACAAGAAACGGATAAGATAACCCATTGGCGTAGACTTCGTGCATCGACTTGATAATCAAAAGAGAAATTTGGGTGCCAACAACCGAATAATGAAACATCAGGGTCAGCCCAGAAGTAATATATATTTTCAGCGCACCTGCAAAAAAAAATCAGGCTTTTTAACTCGTCTATCCAGTTTACGATGATGGGGAGATAGGCATCGTATCCTGCTTCCAAAGGGGTGCGTGTCGTGCAGACGCGGCACTGCGAAATTCAGGAAGAGGGCGTGGTCGAATTGAAGTAGAGTTCTGCAGCAGCGGGAGCGGAGGAGGGGAACGAGACACGGGGAATCGGCAGTCTGCGTGAGCTGTGGGAGTAGGCTGCCGGTGATCAATGCCTGCTCAGCCCCAGCGACGGGCTTGTGGTCTGAGATTGCGAGACGCTCTGAGCTGGGGAGAGCAGATAAACATTTACGAGGGGGGGCCAAGGCAGAGGGAAGCCGCGGCAACGGTGTTATTTGAGAGCCGGCAATGTTACAATTTTCGCGCGCATCGGCCTAGACTCGAACCAGTCACTATTTCAACTTCAATATGTAGGTGAGGGAACATCCAGGCGGAGGGATCCCGATTATGCCCAGACTATCTAGAGCCGCGCGAGCGTCTGGCAAGTCAAAAGGCGAGCGATACCGTAGTACGAGGGAGGGCACGCAAAGGTTGACTCCATTGTGGAGTATGCTGGGGAGTAACACCACCGGACTTGTGGTTGGAAATAGCGTCGTCGGGGGTGAGGACCCGGCGCTTGCTGCGGACTACCTGCAAGGGGGACTACGGTGACAGCGATTCGGGGACGACGAGCCTATCCACTGTGGCGCCGAGGTTCAGGGCGACCGCGACCGCAACAGTTCAATAGCCTCTGCCACCGGATGAGGCTAGACTCGTAACCAGTCTGCCTACGAGTAGCGAAAATGTGGCAAACACTTTGCCGTAGGCAGACTGGTACAACTCGGGATTTGCAATTGAGCTGCGCGCGGAGTTGGGCGCACCATAATAGAATCTAATCCAATGCGAGACGGAGACGTAGGCGGTCTGCTTAACGCGCTCAATAATCGCTATCGTACCTGTCCCCGCCGCCAACCTGCCGACCTCAAACTTGAGCGTGCACTTGAGGTTATTCTTCGAATAACTGATCTCGGCAGAGCGGATCGCGACGTCGCACGCGCCGTGCTTCACTGACTTGAAGCCGCCGCCGCCGAAGAACCCGAAGTTGCGGATGGGCACGCCTGTGGGGTGGACAGCGGGAGTACGTAGGGAATATAGAATAGGATGGAAGGAAGGGGACGCACCTGCTCCACATGATCAAGTCAAGCATGAGGCCGTGTACGATTGAAATATTTGAATCCATCTCCTCTGGTTCTTTCTCCTCAGTGCTTCCTATAATTTGCAAGAACGACATGAAGCTTCCCGGGGAAAGTCGTTCACGGTTCACTTGTCTATTCCCCTTTTTTGTTCCCTTTTTTGCTCCCTTTTTCGTTCCCACTACCTGTTTCTACTTCAGAACAAACAATTCAGGAGGCATTGGAATGATCGTTGGGCCATGGATGGGATTCCAAAAAAGTGAATTGTGAACGGCTCTAATGTCGAAAAACATGTCCGACCTCTTGAACGGCGAGCTGGCTCATTGCATTTATTATCGCATGTTCGGGCATTTCGGACATGTTGAAACGTTGGCCCGCCTCCGAGAATTGAGGTGTTGGCCCCTTGGGCCGCAGCATCTCAAAGCGACGACTCCGCGTGAATGGAGCTCATCCAACTGCGGGAGCGTCTCCTCGGACGAGTGGCATCTCTTGAGGCTTCGCGCGAGTAGCCAGAAAAGATGATAAGTAGAATGCATAAGTACAGTAGTAAGGACAGATACACGAAAGCCCTCTTTCTTGTTGTTGTAACACATATACTCGCTCCTCGTGCTTACCAGGTGCTCGGTCTAATTAACGTCGAAGTCAGTTTTATTAGATCTACCATCAAGTATAATGGACGGCGCACCCGAACGTTTCGCCTGGCTTGAGCGCTTGCACAGGGGTGCCGGCACCGTTGGGGCCATAGTCCGCACCCTCGATGATGACCTGCCATCGTGGGTAAGCATGGCATGGAGTATTGGGAAGTCAAGAACGGACCGTGTTACCCCACCATACGCCGATGTTCGTCAGGCCGATCTGAATACCGCGCCTTAGAAGAAACAGCAGTAGCAGGGAGTAGAAGATACACACCGTGCCGTTCTTGGGGAACTGCAACGCGAAGAAGATGACGATAATGGAGACCGCGACGCCCGAGTCGAGCGCGGCCGAGAGGACGTCTGCGATGTGTTTGGTTCCCGATGAACTTCGATGTCCAGAACGGGAGGCACTTACAGTTGTACTTGGTCCACCATGAGAAGTGGCGTCTACGAATAACGTATTGGAAGATGAACCCAACCCCGCTATGTTCGTTTTCCTTCAGTAAGCTGAGGTTATGCAGAGATTTGATTTAGGAGACGCACGCCCAGGGAACATAGTTGAGGGCAGTCGCCGGTGGGATGAGTCCCGTTCCGTTGAAGATGACGGGGCTGCGTGGGGAATTTAGCTTTTGAAAAACACTCTGCATCCTAGGCTTAGGCTCACAAGCTACAGGATCAACTAGTCAGTCAGAAGGAAGGTGTGGAAGATGGGTGTAACGTACTTGACGTATTTCAGGAAGCTGTTCGGGTACCGCCTGTTGAGGGTCCACGCGATGAGGGGTGCCGCGGCGCCGACTAGGAAGAAGAACACGAGGGCTGGAGTAAATCAAACCCATGGGATGAGTATGGAATATTCGGGGATTCGTTCGAAACACACGGCTGTGGGTATCGAATCAGTCGCAGGACGATGGGAAGGAGAACGAAACACGCACTAGTATGTCTGACCCCTGGAGAACATCAGCCGTGGGCCGATGACGCCTGGACAAATCGTTAGTGAGTCGCAGCCTTCCTAGGCTGACAGTCGCACCCCACTATAGGAAAACAATCAGGCCAACAAATGTCATAATAAGGAGGACACTCACAATAATGCTGGCGGTTCCGAAGACTTCGGTACTGGGACAGATGAACCTGATGCCAGAATGAACGGTTGCGGACTGTAGAATATCTGTGTACCTACCCATCCTTTTGATTGGGGGCGCAGATATTTCTAATCAGAGTTTTCAGAACCAGTCGCACTCCGGAGAGAGAAAGAGTCGTACTCGATGTTAGTGAACATCCAGGCCTGGACACCCAATTGAACGGTGCCGGCGATAACGGTCGCGACAACCTAATCCCGTCAGTCCGCGCCATTCACAGCGGAATGGCCGATACAGACCTGACTCCAGAACATAGGGCGCGGCGCGATCTTCATGTAGTGTCCTAGTTTGAAGTCGGACGCGAATGTCAGAGCTGCGAACACGTCAAATACATGTCATAAATACAAAATACGGTGAACTTGCCTTGAGCCATCGTGATGTATCCCCTGGCACGAGCAGGTAAGAGGGACTGCGTGTGAATCTGACAGAAAATCCTCACCAGGTCTTGAACATCATCATGGCCACGGGGCGGCCGGGGAGCGCGTAGCCGATGATCAGCTCGGTGATGACATTCAGCCCAACTTGCTGGTTAGTGATGGCTTGGATCATGCCGATGGGAATGACATAGGTGAACGCTGCAAACTTGCATGAGAATCAAGGACGTGCTTCGCAAGACGAGACCCACAGATGACGAGCGCGAGGACGAAGGCCCACACGGGCATCTGACTTCGCGGGATTCAGCTTTCATTCGCGCCTTTGTTGTTGGCGGACTCACGTGGGCCAGACCTCGATACTGATAATTCCGAGGACAAACATCGACAGGAACAAAATGAGGTACCACCATTCCGGGACTGAATGCGAAATCAGTGCGGGTGATTAGGGGCATGCAGTTAATTTTGTACCCTGCGGATATACCGACATCAGGCGGGCATGGATATCGGGCTGTTCATGCAGAGCACGGCGTGATTGAACCCAGATCTGCTTCCTGAAGTAGAGGAAGGCGTGCATCAAAGTGGCTGGGAGACAATGACTTAACGCGCGACCGTTTGATGCCGCAGATCTACTCACCCGTGATCGAGGCGAACGAGAGTCTAGAGGAACAGATGAGGGTTCTGTTTTAATGATAAAAATAAATGTCTTACCCGTAGGAGACCGCGAACGTCGTCCTGTTAACAAACGCATCAGCTGGACTGGTCCAGGTATCCTCGAGGGTGCGGCGTACGATATGAACAACGGGCTGTACTTGTGGTACGCGTCCAAATCGATTGTGTTAGCATCGGTCAGAATGGCGGAAACGTTGTACGAGTTCATAAGGTTGTCGTACTGCGCGAGCCTTGAGTCGGACGTATTCATTGCACGTAAAGTGTACGCACAGATGTCCTCGAGGATATCCTGGAATGTGTATGTCAGTCAAGTCAATGGGAGGACGGAGAACCTCGCTCACGGCATGAACTTTCCGAACCACGTATTCGTGAACTGTACTGGGCTTTAGGTAATATTCGGATCGAGGGGGAATGGAAACCTACGTAGAGTACGGGCGTGAGGAACCCTGCGAAGACGATCAGCCAGAGGGAAAATAATATTAACCTTGCCCGTACAGAAGAAGAATACGAAGCCTGTGAAAACGCTGTTAGCCCTGCCCCTGCAAAGTAAAGGGGAATCGGAAATACCTGCAAAGATATTCGCTTCGGCCCACCCTAGAGATGCCCACTTCGTAAATAATCAGCGAGATGTGAGAAAGCGCAGCGCACATGGTGTCGCGAGAGGAGATCCAATGTAGCTGTATTTAGCCATTAATTTGACGTGGCAGTCTCAGTTAGGTTGAATGGCAACGTACGTGATCTGATTCCAGTCAAATGTTATGACCGACATGCCCTGGATTACAAGTTAGGTGAGGACGCTCAATTCGTGAGGTGGCGCAGACCATTCCGTGGAAATACCTGAAAATACAGGTGAGCATATCGCCGAAAGAAAAAGTGAACGGCATCGTACCCAAAAAGCTGAGCAATGACTGATGGTTGTGGTCAGTTACCGTTCGAGGCAAAATGAAAATGGCTTACCAGTGTTGTCGGGGCGAATCCACGTCACCCACGAGAAGTACGACAGGGCTTGGACTGGATTGCGAGACGGCGTGTCAGCTTGAGTCACGCGCTCTGCAATATTGCTCACAGATGTATCCGGGGAAGAAGTCTACGAAATAGATGAATCGTCAGCGGCCAGACGGTCCTGCCACAGAGGATCCACTTACACCAGAAGAACGAGCCCATGAACGCGTATAAGAAGAATCGTTCACGGCTCAGCCCGCCGCGCGCACCGATACCGGCGTAGTACTGCGAATGGAGAGTGTTGAATAGTGCGCAGTTCACCAGGTTCGCAGGCCAGACTGAAAGAAAGATAGGTTGTAAAAAATAGCCCCATAGAAATATGATCGAAAGGCCTACTCATGGACGGCGGGGCGACCAAGAACCGACGAGCAATCCCGCCAATCGAGAATCCGATGAGTTGGGTGGACATCACGACGAACCTGCGATCGCGTTAGTTTCTCTCGGGCGAAGGAAGTGATAGTGTAATACCATTGATCTGGAACGACGTCAGCGAATTTGAGATCAACCCAGAATGACGGAAAACTCACAACTGAAGTTATAAGTCTGGTTATAATAAACTCGCTGAACGGCCACTACAAGACCGGTTAAGCCCAAACATTCAACAAACGGCGGGATCTAGTACCGATATCTATTTTATTGCGTCAGTCAGCCTTTGCTCCCGTCAAGGTTGTTAGCACTTACCGGTGGCATAGGCACTTCCGGCACCAACGGATGCCTGTCATAATTATCAGCAAGTGACTATTTGAGCTCACAACTCAAACCGACCATAATCTATCAGATGCAACTTAGTTAGCATTTCGGGACCATTGGCAGAGTCAATTACTAACCGTAATCAGGACATGCTCCTTGACCGTGAAGGGACCGGGGTTCAGGGAAACACCCAAGATGCGCCAGTTGGGGACATATGCCGCTGCTGCCCGACCGACGGGGAAGGACAAAAGCTGGGCCACGATCCCCGTGATAGTGACCGATGGGAAACGGAAGAAGAACTAGGAAAGTATGGTGTGAATTCGAGTAAATATATACCCCGGGTCACGTACAAATTGATTGAGGCCCTGGATGCAATCCGGCTTAAACGACAGGGTGCGGAGAAAGGTAAAATTGGTGCTAACCGGGATGAGTATCGCCCAGGCGATGCCGATGACCCAAGTACGGAGGGTTGTTACGGGCATGTCGGGATCGTCTGAGGTGTACATAGATAAACCAAACCACGTCTCGACGAGAGATTCTTCGGCAAACCTGTGTTGGCGACGGCGGATCGCACCTCCGGATACGGGCTTTCATCATCGAGCGCAACAAAATGCTCTTTGTCCAAGTTGGGATCGTCGAACTGCGCGCCGGTCAGAGCCTAGGAATTAACTTGAGTCCGAAGAACAAGTATGCGGAATTTAAAGATGCGGACAGCGATATTGTCATCTGTCGGAAACATCGGTCACATAGCACCAATCCCAGGGTCGCTGGTTGCTTACCATCGAGGGGCACGATGCCAGTCTCATTAGCCACCTTGTTGTCCAGGTCCTTTTCATCTGTGCTTCGCTCTTGCTCCTTTGCCATAACGTAGTGAGGTGTCGCAGGATTTTCGGCCATGACAGGATGTTGGGAGCCCACCAGAGCTTCCCAGAGGGTCTTATATCGGCCCCACCTCTCCTAATGATCGTGGAAATGTGATGAAGCAGAGCACATGCGCCCCAAGCTAATTGCGGCCACCCGCTATTTTCATCTCCCGAAGTTGACACTAGAGATTTTCCCGACTTTCGTGTTGGTGCGATCGGCAACCGTCGATTGAGATCACGATTTTACGTTGTCCTAAAATGAGGAAAAAGAAAGTCAGCATTCGGTCGGAAACAAAGCAGGCTGAGAATTGGCCGAGACAGAATGTGAAAAGTACCAGCACCTGGCTTCGCTATCAGAACGGTTGTCAAACCGAGTATAAGCTTCCAGGGCCCTTGATCGGTGAGCCCTTTACCCGGGGTCTCCGGAAACTTGGGCATATTTGACAGAGCACTGGATGGTTTCCTTGCCACAGATCGCTTAATGTTAGAATTTTAGTGCTCCGAGCGCCTATTAGTTTGCGGCATGGGATATACGCTGTCACCGACAATTATGCCGGCCGAGATTAAATTAGCAACACTATCCGACCCACACCAGTTTCCATCCCAGGCAATTTCTCAGGAAGAAGAGACACAGGCATGGGAGGGTGGAGACAAGTACCGGGGTCGTCTCTGGTCGTCTGGTCTTGGGAGCTTGTTCGTGGGAAGTTGCGCAGCAGCAGAAGTTTCGGTAAAGATGGTCAAAGGGAACAGAGATGAGATTCATCAGGGTTGGCGCCCTCGAAACTTGAGATAAAGTGGGAATGAGGCGCGGAGCAAGGAGAGGAATCCGGTGACTCGTGAGGCTGTCCCGATCACGCGGGCGGTGCGTCACGATTAGCCAAACACGGTCCTTGCTTTCGACTCCCATCATCCATGCTCGTAATATCGCCTCGGGGTTTCGTCGCCCTTATGTTTGGAGCCACGATAGCACTTTTAGCACTTGCGCACGGGGGCCTTTCTTTTCCCTCCGCAATTTTCACCACGGCGAGCCGCTCACCGGACCGATTGGGTCGACACACCCATATTCTTCCCGTTACTTCAAGGACCTATGTGATTTCTCTTCCTCGTCGTAAAGACCGCTATCTGGAAATGGAGCGTTTGCGTACTCGTCTTGGCGTTCAATGGAGCTATATTTCAGCAGAAGATTCCCAAAGCCCTCTCGTCGGTCAAATCATGTCCCGGGTCCGGTCACTGCGCCGAGAAGCACTCAACGCGACGGATAGACTTCCCTTCGAGTGGCCGCGCACTCCTGTGTCCATCGTACCTTTCGAAGATTCTGGACCACTGCCTCTGCCCCCTCCTGCATCTGATGATGTCGTGCCTCTGACATGCGCGACGGAAAACATCACCCTCGTGCCGTACTCTGTCGCACTCCCGGAATACAAGATTCTCTCGCCCAGTCGCATCGCCTGCTGGCATTCGCATCTATCTGCCATTCAACGCGCAGCATCCCACATACCCGAGAAACCATCGCTCGTTGTAGAAGACGACGTCGATATGGAAGTCGATATCAAGGAGCGGCTTCTATCTGTATGGAGCTTGTTGCCCCCGGATTGGGACGTCGTATTTCTGGGTACGCCACGTCGTTTATGCGTCCTCGCGTGTACTCACCCTGTATGCAGGGCACTGCTGGTCCAACGAGTCGTATTACCCGGCCTTGGGCCCACCTCCCTCGCCGCAAGCGCGCCTAATCCTAACCCACCTCTACCCTTCTCGCGCTCCGCTCTGCACACACGCATACGCCCTTTCCGCGGCCGGCGCGCGGCGGCTCCTTCTACATCTCACATACCCGCGCTTCGCGTATTCCCGCGCCATCGACCACGCGCTGGCGTGGCTCGTGCAGAGCGGCCGGCTGAAGAGTTTCTCCATCGTGCCCAGCATCGTCGTGCAGCGCAAGATCGGGACCAGTGACGTAATGCAGGGAAAGGGAAGCAAGTGGAGAGACCATCTTGTTCACGGTGTGCTCGATGGCACGGGTCTGGACTAGTGCGTACTGTGGTTGTACAATAATTCTTAATCGTATTCTCGGGACATTACAAGCAAGTTATGCCCATTGCCATTTCACCCCTTGTAGCCGCCCCACGCCCAGCGCGGCGAGCTGCTTGAACCCCGCTTCAGTAAAGTCGAGATCCGCGGCCCCAGAACATCCTGCACATCGATCTTCAACCGCCACCGTAACCGATTTCTGTCCGACTGGCCAAAGATCAGACCAACTAATTGAAAACGTGCAGTCAGAAATACGCACACGTGGCCTTCAGTTTCTTTCCGCAGATTGGGTTCCTATCGCAAGCTCGTCAGCAAAACACTCGGTATGAAACAGTAAACCGCACTTGTTCGGGTTCGAAGGGTTAGCGCCGCTAAAAACATTATCAAGACGCGGAAATAAAGAGCGCAGGCGACGGCGACCCACGGGTACGAGTCGAACACCCCATGTCCAACAGCAACGATTAGTTGGTATCTACTGTTCGTTTTGCCGCACGCGCCGAGGCCCGGTTCGTAGAATGTGCCTAGTGCGCGTTAATCGATATTAATATTGGACGTGGGATTAGTGGTTAGGAGCCGCGACTGACCCTGGGCGGAGTACGTCTGGGAACGGCCGGCGAGGAGAGGGGCGGCGTGCGCGGTGTGCACCATGGCCAGCATAGAGGCAAGCACGAGCAGGATGGCGTGGAACAGCATGCCACCGTCAGTATGATGTTGGTGAAGCTCGAGATGGGAGGGCAGGAAGACTCGGAGCAGGGAATCGTCCTTAAAGAATTAACGAATTATGAACGCCCGGCGTCCGCAGAGCGCCTGAGCGGAGCGGAGACTCGGACTTGCTGCCAGTCAGGACGCCCTCCGTAGCCATAGGCTTTTCTGGTCCGACTTGGAGGGAGGGAGGAATGTCAGGAGTTTGCCTGACGGCTAAGCCAACAACCGCGGAGGGGCAGGGGAATACGGTCATTCCAGGGCCCGGAATCACGTCGGGCGCATGGGGCGCAAGGCGGGGATAGATGAAAGTTTTGATTCATTGGTTCCCTTGTTCGTTCCCGAATCCCAAGCCGGTTCCGTGTAAGTGTTGCGTAATTTATTTACCCTGGGTGTTCGCCTTCAAAGGCCTCGAGAATTCCTATAGGCCTTTGAAAGGTCTACAACCTTTTAAGGATGGCCAAAGCCCTTTATTGGGCTTTCCCACGGCATCTCATGCAGTCAGATTACGAATTTCTTGGGCTCTAACAAGATCTAAAAAAAGTGGTGCGTTTTCCCGCTTGCATGGCTTGAAATAATCCGCGGCACCTTTTCGTCCTCCATGTAGCGCCCAGCTTTCAGGGAAATCGGCTTCAACTGCTCCAAATAAGGCGTCGGCTTCCAGGAATATGACCCCTAGAATGGAGGCCTTGGAGGCTTTCTTTCTCAAGTACGAGGCCGCGAACAATCTGAAAAGACAGTTCTGTTCAGAACTCACCTGGCTATCTTGTGCATTTGTCCCGCGCGTGAATCTGGTCGAAACGGATTCGCGGCCGGATGTGAACTCCCGAGAAGACTTATTCACTGACGGCATCTCAGAGGTTCATGAGCCACTGGCAGGGGAAAATCAAGGGTGCCACTAGCATGTTTAGCTGGCGGCCAGGTCATCCCAGGTGGTCCTCGGCCAGCCGTAATTGTAATGATAGTAAGACGGTCCATAGGCCAGCGGACTATAAGGATCTCGTGGATCGCTCTGGAAAAAATTGAAGTATAGATTAGATTAGATTAGATGTACGATTTCATCAGAGTCTGATGGCCAGATTAGATTGCCGGGAACGTGGACTTACGTATCTCTCGCTTTTTTATCGCTTGTCCTTTGTTAGCTTTCGCCTTTTGTCCCTTTGTTCGAATGAAAGCTGCCTGGAAACCCATTGATTCCATTGTCTGGATCGAGACAATCGAATCTTTATCCCGTTTCCCTATAACTGCCCGCACCAACTTGGTCAAATCATCAGACGCCTCAGTGGCAAGTGCTGCCCCCCCTTCCAAATGTTCTTCTTCAAGTCTTGGACTGGTTTACTATCCTCCTTCCTCAGCTCTCCGGTCGACCTGACGGAAGAGCCCCGGTATTGCAACTGCGTACGCCCGTCCGAGTCATAGCATTCCGACGCTGACTGAGGACCCATAGCGACCTCGCTACGCATATTCTTACTTGTCAAAAAGCGTACGATGAAAGCTATCCTTCACACCGCCGTGATTTAATAACATTATAGCCCGAAGATCTTTGTTTAATCTGCGGCAACTTGAAGGCGGCAGGAGAGATAAAGCTAGAAGATGTGAGGAATCCCTTGCTCCTGAACGTGCGCTAAAATGTACACAGGTTCCCTGCTCTATTTCCAAGAGCCCTCCACGAAACACTTCTCGGGTTGCCTCTGCACGCATAGAACCCAACGCAGCCCAATACCTCAACAAGAAGTTGGAGGCATCCTTGTCCTTCATCGCCGAAACCCCCGTCCTTATATGCCGAAACGGGTCAATGGGAGCCTTTGAAAATGGCGAATCGCTACACCCCTATCAAGCGATGGACGTACAGCGGATGTGCGAACGGGAGGCAGCGGGCGCGTCAACTCTTCTGGCTTATGAGATGGGGTGCGTGTGGCAATGTTCCTTGAAGCTTCTCAGTTAATCGTTGCCAGCCTTGGAAAAACGGTCACTTCCATCGGATTGATGTGCAGTAACCGATCTGTGGCGCCCGGCGTTTTCCCGAGTACGCTGTGCGCATATTTCCCTTTTATTTCCTCGAGACTCGACCCCTCAACGAATAAATCCCAGCGTCATCGCACCATCCGTCGGAATTCTTCAGCACTGGCAAGCGGAACTCAGGAGATTTTCTCCCAAGCTACAGGTCCTGCTATACCACAAGGAAGGAAAAAAGCATGGTAAGCCCATGCTTTCCCATTACCGCCGTCTTTTCCATGAAGTGCTCGCAGATCCTCGACTCCCGGACGTTGTGGTAAGCTCTCATCCGGTGTCCGCCGCGATCTCTTACGCAATTGGATAGCTGCTTACCCTTTCCGAAATTCGAAATCAATACGCGGCCTTCATGAATAAAGCACCTCGGATGAAGCGCAATTTCCGCTGTACACGGGGATATTCATAGAGTGATAATGGTAAGTATCCATCCTACATGGCCGCGATCTCCTAAAATAATACTCCACGCTCAGACGAGGCTCACACGATCAGGAACCCCGAATCAGCCAGCGCCAGGGCCTGTTGGGCGCTCAGCAAATCCCACGCATTGTGTCTAACTGGAACGCCGGCACAGGTACATTAATTGCCTGTTTTCACGTCGCTCGTTGACCTCATTGATCCGTCCAGAACAAATTAAGGGATCTTCATCCTCTTCTGAAGTTCCTCGACGTCGAATCCAAGGGGTTAAATGACCTCGCCACATTCACCGCCAGCGTGACGATTCCATACGGCGCAGGAAAAATTGTAAAGGCCACTGAGCTTCTTGTTGTATATTTCCAGTGACCCTGAAACCCCTCATTGAACTCGAATATTCCAGGGCGTCCTCAGCGAATGCATGATATACCGCCCGAAGGGTACGGGGCCCGGCGCAGTTCAGCTGCCGAAGCTGCACGATGCTATTATCGTGCCTGTGTATCTGACGCCCGCGGAACGAGAGGTATATCGCTACATCAAATCTGTGCATCCGTTCAAAAGCCACTGGGCGAAGATTGTTCGCTTGCGACAAGGTATGCCAGTGGCCATTTTTCATCCGGGATGCCCGAGTAGTGACTAGAGGCACCGTATAGCCGTCGATCACCCAGCGCTTCTGACCAAGGCGCTGCACGGCGGTGATATAGGACCAAAGCCCGATGACACCTCGGACCAGATGCGCGTTCTGTAAGTATCTCCCTCGAGGCAGCTCACTGGCCATCGGCGCTGATTTATGATTGCAGCCTGGACGAATCCAACGCGGAAGCGAACGAAATTATAGCGCAGGATGTACCGCTTGGGACACTTCCAGCCTCGCTAAAGAAGCATGCCGCTATCTTCAAGCCGACCTACTTATCGAGCAAGTTTGAAGCTCTGTGGGGAATCCTCAAACGCATACCAGCAGGAGAAAAGGTTATCGTTTTTGTGCGTTCTCCCCTTATTCCTCGAGCCTGTTTACGACTGATTCCTTTCTCTCGATTTAGTCTCATTTCTTGACAAATTTGGATATGCTGGCCGAATCGCTGTCGGAAAACCGCATGTCGTATGTGAATTGTGGGTTCTGATTCCGCACCTTCCGTCTTCTCAAGATCTAAATCAACTGTCCTAGACACCGGTCGGATGGAGCCATCAGAACGGGCGGCGGCCTTGGACAAAATTCGCAATGACAAGGGTTGCTCCGTGCTACTTCTATCAATCATGGCCGGCGGAACTGGTGAGACGACCGGCACAGGTAATTCGAGTACTCACTCTACCTAGGGTTGGACATCCCTGCATGTAATCACGTCGTGCTGATCGAACCATGGTGGAACCCTACGTCGAGGTCCGTCGTCATACATCGATCGGCGCTGATTTCCTCACATGGCTATCCTTGCAGGAACAGGCTATATCACGCGTTCACCGCATTGGCCAGGTCCGCGAAGTTCGCGTTTACAAGCTCCTAGTCAAAGACTCGATTGAGGATTCAATCATCAAGGTAATTGTTCACTTTCGGCGGATCACCCGCCTCGAATTCACTGGATCCCAGACGCAGGACGCGAAGAAAGAAGTGATTGGGGGGCTATTGAGCCTATGTACGGTTCCAGATGTGGACGAGATGAGGAAGTGGCTGGCTTAGGGGCCTGTTGAATCGGGAGTCCCGTATCTCTTGGACTGAGCCTAGATGTATTTTTTGTTCACCCCTTATAGCCTCAATTACTTTATAGTATCGCCATTTGCGGGTGTTGCCCTTGACAGCTGAGTGAATCAGAACCAAAGCCACAAGTGGACGTTATCTGATGGAAAAATGACGTCGGAAAACAGGGAACATGCTGCGAGCAAACCATTGCGAGCGGCCCGAGGGCGCCTATATCTTTCTGAGAGGGAACACTCAGATCCGGGGAAACAACTGCCAGTTGGCCAATGCCTGGTCAAGGAATTCGTCAACGAGCTCTGGCGCAAAGTTTCGCATTCCAGGGTGATGGATGTGGGAGAGAGCAAAGAGAGGTTCTCGCGAAGATCAAATAATTTAACGGCAATCCGAAAATGCCAGTTTATACGAAAAATCAGAGAACAAAAGATAGGTACAAGCAATGCGAGCTACGGAGGAGGAACTTTCTGGACAAATCTAAATTTCGTAGTCGGTCTGCCATTCAAATGTGTGGACGATACTGTTTGGCGTGGGTTTGCTACAAATCTACACAATCTACACAGAGTCGACATTTAGCTCGGAGAAAGCACAGATCACAGGATTGCGGACATAGCTCTGGGGGTCATCCAAGAATCCCGCGGGCTGTGGACAATGGCATCGTTTCGAACTTGTCAATCTTATCAACAAGTGAGTAGGTTTCATTGTGACGAGGAAACAGACGATGCATGCGGAAATTAAACCGGCGCAGGGCGTCAAAGTGGGGATGTGCAAGAGCTTGGTCGAGTGCGCCCCACGGCAACGGGTCCCACTGGCCCGCCCGCGAACACAAACTGAGCGTGTCCAATGCGGAGATGGGCACAGCCAGCAGGACAAGTGATGCGCAGGATGGATTTGGGATGTGGAGTACAAGATGTCGGAGCTTTGGTACGAGTAGGAGCGCCCGAGAGAGTTCGGCTCCTGGCATTGGGAACACAGATAAGAGTTTGGACAGGGCTTGGGAAGGAGGGAGAAACTGACTTTGCGGTGAGTGCACAGGCAGGGTGAGGCTCTCAAGTCGATCGCCCGCATCATGCATATAAGACTCGAGAGCTCCATGGAGGTCGTCGGTAGCACGCTGACGCTCTTCTACCGACAATGATTCGAGATGTGGAACCCTGGGTCGAGCGAGTAACTGGGAAAGGAGCCGGGCGATCCCAGAATTGAGGCTGATATCCAAGGTGCGCAATGCCACTGGCAGCGGCAGTGAGGGAGACGCCGCGTCGAACTCGATTTTCGTAGAGGGCCCGTAAATGCCCAGGTATTCCAGCGAGGGGATGCATGATGCAATATCCAGGATTACATCCGTACGTATTGAATCGCGGCCAATGAATGCAAGGTCAAGACGTGAGAGCGAAGGGGCGTTGGAGGCCCACAGGGGGAGATGGGTGAACAGGCAGTGGCCAGCCGATTCGGTCACTCGAAGTCCATCGTACAATTTGGCCTCAACCCTTGTAAGATTGGGGCAGCGGTGGATTCTGGTCAGGAGGGCGTCATCGAACATAGAGCGGTCGAAGTTCAACGTCAAGTGGCGAATGAAGTCGAGGATGGGAAGGGAAGACGCGTCGACGACATTTACGAAGGAATGAAGATCGTATTCCCGTAGATGCAGCTGGGAAAAGAGGTGGAATCGACTGCGCCGCAGCCACCCTTTGCAGACGAGGCCGCAAGTTTTCATGGCGTCCTTCCACGACTTGTCGGCCAACCCTGGGGCCAACCACCGCGGAGTAGGCGCCATCGCGTGACGCGATGACTCGCATAAACAATCGATTACGCCGTCGGTAAGTTCTGGCGGGAAGTCGCGCATCACCGGGGACGAGTGTCGAGGTAGAGGAGAGGTCCGAGAGGAGAACCTGACAAATCAGTGCACATGTTTGGAATTGTCTCAATTTGGAAGGCAAAGCAAGATGGCCTTCAACGCACTTGAATTCTCCGGCGCAGAAACCAAGACATAATCCCGCCCCCGCAGAGCGTAGCACCCCCAGGCGAACTCTCCGATACCATATCCACCCATCCTCTATATCTCCCTTGTATCTCCCCATCGCTCTTCACCCCGGTCCCCGTCGTACCCATGCCCATCATCGTCCCCCTCCCTGCCCGCGCCCGCCTCAAGCTCGTCCTCAAGGTCGTCCCCGTCGTGGTACTCCCGCCCGCCCCCGCCGCCGCCTAGAATCGTCGCAGCGAGGAACGCGCCCCACCCCGCGGGCTTCTCCTCCCGCTCCGCCTTCGACGGCGGTGGCCGGCGCTCGAGTACCCCCAGCCGCGGCGACGCGCGCCACGCGCTCCCCCACGCCCCGCGCCCCTGCCCGCCCTGCGCGCCCGCGCCTCGTCCTCGTCCGCGGCGTCGCGCACGGCACCCCCTCCGTCCTACGTCGCTCTCCGCGCCCCGACGCCGACGAGCAGGCACAGCCGCACGCGCCACTCGAGCCCGCCACCCGTGACCGCGACGCCGAACGCGGGCGCCCCGTCACTGGGATGTCCAGCGCGAAGCCGAGGCGGCGCGTCCCCGCACGAACCTGGGGGAATTGTAAGTAAGGGCGAGGAAATAAGGGGAAGGAAGGACGCACCGCGCATGATGCTCCACGTGTACGCGCCGTAGATACCGCTCCGACGCAGCCGTGCTCGGCGCGGTCGCCAGCGCAGCTGGCAGAACTCGTGCGCTTCCAGGAGCGCTGTGAGCTGTCCGGGTTCAGCATCGGATTCATTCAATTCAATTCAGACGCGGGAAGCGATCGCGAGCCGAGACGCCGGGTATGCTCGCACGATGAGGCGGGTGCGCTCACACGACGAGGACACACGACGGAGTGCCGGGGCGCCGGTGAGACGAGACGCCGAAGGGGCCCGCAAGGACGAGATTCCCAGGTGACCCCGCCAAGACACTGTGCCGTTCGCCCCGTAAAGACGCCAAGCCGGAGTGCTCGCATTCCGCGAAGCCGGGGCGCAAAGCCAGACGCCGGTCGCGCCCACCAAGCCCCTTGCCCGCGTCCGTAACCCCGTATTTGCTCGCTCCGGCCCCAATCCAAAAAGGAAGCTCCCAAAGAGAACAAGAAAGATCCAAAAAAGGAAGAAATCACGCACCGCCAACACGCGCCCCTCCCCTCGCGCCAATTCACCTCCACCACCCCGCTCACCGTTTCCCCGAGCCGGAATGCGCTCTTGGGGAACGTCAGCAGCGCGACGACCCCGCCGTCCTTCGTGACTGCGCGCGGGGCTCTCGTTAGCTTGCTAAGGAAGTATCAAGGAGGGAAGGGAACGCACCCGTCTTCAAATTCCGCGTAAGCACCTCCACCGCCGCCCGGCACCCGCTCAGCCCGCCCCCTCCGCCGCCTTCCCACCTCTCCCAATCCCCTCTTCTCCATTGACCCCTCATTCCCCCCATTCCCCGCCCCCCGCGCCCGCGCGCGCCGCCGGGCGCAAACGACGGGGAAGACGCCGCGAGCAGCCGCGCAGCCCCGCCTGCTTCTGCTTCGTCGCCTCACCCGCGCCCGTCCCCGTCCCGCGCCGTCCCGTCCGCGCCGGGGTATTCCTCGACGGTGGGTTCCGGCGGAGGCGGGGCGTCTCGGGGTGCAGCGAGCGGGATGGACGCGAGCTGGCTGGACGCGGTGGAGGCGAGCGGCGTGGGCGGGGCGTGGGGGCGCGGACGCGGACGCGGGCATGGGTGGTATCCGGCGCGCGACGGGTCAAAGGTCGTACGGGCGCGACTGGGATTCACATATGAGTAATCGAGTAATCGAGTGATTCAGAGTAGCGAAAAGGGAAGGAAAGGGAAGAGGTGGCAGAGGGCGAGGCGGTAGACTCGAGGCGGCGGACAGTCGACGGAGACGACTCCGCGGAATGTAGAATCGGCAGTGCATAGAGTGGACTTGACGCGCGCCGACACGCCGGCGCAACGCAGAGACGCCGACTCGACTCGAGGCAGACTCGACGCCACCCCCGCCGCCCCGCCGCAGTCGCCATCGCCGCCACGGCCACCCCCACTGCCGCCGCCGCGACGATCGCACCGACTCGGTGGAAGACGGAAGATAGAAGAAGAGCACGACGCACCGACAACGTTATGGTTATTATACACCCTTCATCGCCAGCACGCTCCCTCCCCTCCTGCTCCCCCGCTTCCAGCTTAAGGCTCATTTTCCCCGCTTCCCCAACTCCCCCATGTACTGTCGCGAACTAGAGTCGAAGTGGACGTGGAAATGTGGAAGCGGAAGGAGGCAGGGCCCACACAAGCTCGTACGAGAGGCGGAGCGTGCGGCCTTTGAAGGTGCGCGGAGGTGCGCGGGACGGGAGGGGGTATGTCTCTGTGTACGTGTCTACGGGAGATGTAGGTTAGCGGTGGTCGATTTCGGGAAAAGCACGCAAGTGGAGAAAAAGTAAGGAAACGAGGGGTCTAGGAAAGGAATTGAAGGCAAAGAATGAAGAAACGAAGAGCAAGATAGGGAAAAGGAACGGCGGCCTCCCCTCGCCTCGACGCAGAAACCACCGAACCCTCAAAAATAATAAAATAAAAATACGGCACAAAGTCATGAACGACGAGGGTAAAAGTGCGCAAGGGGACGGCGCCTCCGGCTGCAGGAAGGGGAGCGGAGACCCGTCGGCGCGGCGCGTCGTCGGGCTCTTGGAAGACGGGGAGGAAGCCAGGAGAGAAGGGAAGAGCGAATGCGAGGGACGTCGCGTCCGGCCTGCTTCGCACAAGAGTCAAAACAGCAAAGCCAGACGCCGGGCGCCCACAACGCCCATTTCCCGCGTCCGTGAACCCGTATTTGCGCGCCTCCAAGCGCGCCCAGACACTCGCTCCAAAGAACGAGAAGAGTGACGAGGGCGCAAAACCGTCTTCGCAGAAAGATCAGGTAAGTGGCACGCACCGCCAATACGTGCCGCCGGCCCTCGCGCCAATTCACCTCCACCGTCTCCGGGGAACGTCAGCACCGCGACGACCCCGCCGTTTTTCGTGATGTCGCAGGAGACTGCGCGCGGGGTTCAGATACGCCTTTTTGAACATGAAGAGCTTGGTGCCCGCGCTCACCTCGCGAAGGGTCTCGTTCGTGAGGCAGCGCCCGTCGGGGAGGTGCGATACGCGAGGACGCTTCGGACGGGATTCGCGGGACGGCCGAGGTGCTCGATGTCGCGCACGGTGGCGTTCACTTGCAGTTAGTTGGAACTTTGAGGAGTTGAAGGAACCGCCAAGACGTGGCCTTCTTCTGCGCGGCGGATTTGCAGCATTCGAGTGGTGAATTCAGCGAAGGAATCAAGGATACTGACATGTCGATCCGAATGCCGAACTTGCCGTCCCCGATTGCCGAGCCTTGCCGCCATCAAATTACTCCGCGGCGGAAAGTATACAACTGTCCAACGGCGATCAAGATCCTAGATCGTCCCGGCGTAGCGACCCACATGAAAATACATTACAGGTTGTAACAAGGAAAAAAATACAAGAGCTTTCTTGCATTCAAGTCTTGCGGGATCATTCCGAACATGGCCGAACACGGCCGTCGCACCCCACGACACACCAAATTGAACATGAGATTTACGGTTGCAAAATGATTTGGTCTTGGGAATCTAAGACTATCTTGTGATTGAACCAAATTAAAGTGGGCATCGCAAGCGGGGTATTGTTGAAACAATACTTGTTGAATTCGTAGTGGAACCCTTTGTGGCTGAAATCACCCTGCCATGTATTGTGGTTCAAATGGGAGGGAGGGCAGGGACGTGGTGTACGGTGCACCACTGCGTCTCCTGATGAAGATTCTGGCGTATCGAGCAGCAAGCCGGGGTTTGCCTCCCGCGTTCCTCTCTTCCAGACACTTTTTTGGCCGGGCTCGGTCGTAACTTGAGGTGATTTTTTTTTATTGTAGAATAAGAAGGAGGCAGGGACGTGGCGTACGGTGCACCACTGCTATTACTAGTCTAGAAACCGCCGTCAGGAGCAAGCCGGTCCCGCTCCCATATTCCTTCCCTTGGTTTTTCTTGGGTCCGGACTCACCTATGATTTATTCCGTTGGATTGAGAGAAAGGGAAGGGACGTGGTGTACGGTGCACCACTGCTATCACTAATTCATTAAGCATTGAGAAGCAGCAAGCCGGGGTTCGACTCCCCGCGTCCCCATTTGAGAGACATAACCTTTTAGTTCTGCAGCTCAGATCGAGCTGGAGTCTAGGCAGCCATACAGATATCCAGGCAAAATGAGGGAGGCGTGGGGTAAACACACCCGCACTCTCAATTGACTAGGAAAACCGGACAGGTATGTGGAAAGTGGCCAGAGTAGGATCAGATTTCATCTGCTTGTACTGACCTTTGTCGCTAAAATTACTGGCTCTGAGCATTGTATGTATGTTGGTTTAAAGTAAGGAGAGAAGGGACGTGGTGTACGGTGCACTGGTGCGTCTCCTGGTAGTTTTGGCGTATCAAGCAGCAAGCCGGGGCTCGACTCCCCGCGTCCCGCATTACTATTCGTCGATTTTTTGCCTACATACCATATTCCATCCTAATTTGAGAAGATTCATTCTGTTGCAAAGGAGAGAGGAAAGGGACGTGGTGTACGGTGCACCACTACTATCACTGATCCTGAAAGCCTTGCAAGCAGCAGGCCGGGGTTCGACTCCACGCATCACCATGTGCATGCTCTCTTGCATACACTTTTGTTTGTCTGGGTTCGGTTAGACTCGGTGTCAGTCTCTACATTGAGCAACAGTGTGTAGGGGCAGCGTGTAATTTATTTGAAGTGATTCAAATATTGAGGGAGAAACAGAAAGACGGCAGGGTTGCTCGAACGTAGAGACTGGGAGAACTTAGAAATGACATGTGATGATTCAGCTCGACTTAGAAAAATTTCAGCATAGAATTTTCGACCTCCTCAAAACAAAATCCCTAGTCATACAAAAGTTGAAGAAGGGTTAGAAAACCTCACTCCTGTTGTTCTAATCACAAGGGATGTGGATTACATCTTGTAGTGAATAAAACAATCCTATTTAGGTCTTTTGATGGGAAGCTTCTGTGGGTTTGTATTAAATCCATGAATGATATAGCTGGTCAAAAACACTATGTGAAACCATTACACAGGGTATTTACCCCTATATTGGGTATCTGGTGGTGGTTGCAACAGTCAAGTTCACCTGAAGCAGGCACATTGGGGCATTTCACAGGTGTATTCACAGATAGGTAATTCCCCGAAATACCTCAAATGGAAGGTCTGGCCATTTTTAATGTGTTTCAATTTTTTCAGAGGCTCCCCTACCATGTAGGAGGGCCAAATACATCCAATGAACCAGCGGACGGAATAGTGATGGGTGGCTGTGATGCCGGGCCGTAACACCGACGGCCGACCATCTGGGGCATCTCAAGAAATATAACTCTATGCTACAGCGGGGAAGAGGTCCCTGAGCCCCCCCGCAACTTCTGTGGCACTCAGAATTTCAATCTTTCAATGTCAAAAAACTAGAGCATCGAAAATTTTCCAAGTCGAGCTGAATCATCACGTGCCATTTCTAATGGCCGTTTTCCGTACTATTGCCCACTGCAGTCTGAGTCTCTATGTTCGAGTAACTCCTCGCGTATTTTTTTCTCTCTCTCTCTCTCTTTCAGTTTTTGTTCATTTGACTTGATTTCTTCTACATACTACTCCTGAGACTAGTTACTCAACATAGAGCTGGTTACGAGTCTAGGGTTTGGTCGTAACTTGAGATTATTTATGTGGGTGGAAAAGAGAGGGAGAGAGGGGACGTGGTGTACGATGCACCGCTGCTGCTTGTATTCAACCATCAAGTAGTAAGGCAGGGTTCGGCTCCCCGCGTCCCAAAGGTGAGTACAGCCAGCCTTTTCTTTTATCTGGGTTTGATTCTAATTATCTTGCTTGTAAGGTCGCTCCACCCTCATAATTGAAGCGTGTTTTGTAGAACCTGATGATCCGTTTTCTCCCGAGCCAATCAACACATCCTTGCTTGCTTAGATATGGTGGCTAAATCCGCGGCTGTTACACATTGCCGACTCACTGCGATCTGCCAGGACCAGACTCAGGATAATATCCGTTGTTCAAGTTCTTTGCAGGAGTGCGAGCAGGAGCTGGCAAAGTCAAAAGGGACAATGTCTCTCCTCAATTTTGTTCGTCAAGCAAGGTCTCTTCCGACATAGTTAGAGCTCTCTAGTTTGAAACAATATAATTTAGTTCAAATGGGAGGGAGGGAAGGGATGTGGTGTATGGTGTACCAGTATTTTGGTTCGAACTAGATGGAGAGAAGGAAAAGGATGTGGTGTATGGTGCACCGCTGCTATCACTGTGCCAGAATCCGACATCGGGCAGCAAGCCAGGGTTCGACTCCCCGCATCCCCATCCAAGGCGAACCTCTTTTTTTAAGTCCTGCAACTCGGGAGCAATTGAGGGGCAGCATCCTGTATCCAGATTCACATCAGAGGGGAAAGGCAGGGACATGGTGTATGGTGCATCGCCGCTGTCAGTAAAGGGGGGGAATCTGATCAAGCACTTGGTAGGCGAATGTCGGTCTTTTTCATTCTGTCCCACTACGGCTCTTCACGGCATGCCGAATTGAATATGTTCAATCCTAATTACAAGCAGTGATTATTTACTAGTATGTTGGTTGAATGGGAGGGAGAGAGGGGACGTAGTGTACGGTGCACCGCTGCGTCTCCTGATGAAGGCTGCAAACTTTGAGCAGCAGGCTGGGGTTCGACTCCCCGCGTCCCCGTGTTTTTTGATCATGCTGTTTTTTATTATTTTTCTTGGCCCAGAGAATAGCCGAGGCGTGCTGGATTTCGTTGGGAACTCGGATCACCTCGTGTTCTAACGACCTTGGTTGTGTCCCGGTCAGATTTCAATTCCCTGGCTCGGAGGGGTGCGGAAAACTGGAACAGGTGTACTGAAAGTGGAGTGACATCCAATATTTCGTTTGCAAGCTGTACTGAGCCTTATTACTGGCTCTAAGCTTTATGTATATTTTTCTCGAATGAGAGGGAGTGTCCGCGGATGAGGCAAGCAATACTTGGTCCACTGGGCCGGCCATGGCACCAAAGACAAACACTGGCTCGCTGGCCACGAACTTGCAGAAGCACAAGCCCTCGACAGGTGGCTCGCTGGGAAGGAAGCTGGAATGGGCTCTTCTTCTAATGGTTCAGGCCAACAGTGGCTTTTCCCCATGGGGTTTTTGACGCACCTGCTCTGGCATTTTACTTACCCTTACTTACTTTCCTTTCTCTGGTTGTTTTGATGAGGCATGGGCTTTTCTGGAGATGGGAGGGGTGTAATCCTGCTGGCTTACCTATGCACTCACACACACACACAGACATCACCACCACCACCACCTTCTTTCTTGATATCATACTACTTCCTGCTTTTCCTGTACTCTCGCTGCTAGCTAGATGCAACCCCCCAGAACAGGTCTTATTGTTCTTTCTTGGTCCCTCCCCCTTTTCTCTCCTCTTTTCTGGTCTCTGTGAACTCTCAGGTGAGCAGAATTCCACTTCCCTATACACCGTCCCTGCCATACACAATAGCTCCTCTTTAGCTTTTATTGTACTTAGTACATCTCAATACATACCACTTGGAATTTCCTGTATATGCTCTCCGCCTGGTATTATAAGCCCATAATCCCTCTGGATTCACACAGTGATTTCCTTTCTCAGCGAAACTTGAGCAAACATGACACACCGATTTCCCCTTTGGGAATCACGCCCAATGCCCATGGGGGGCGGAAACAGGCTTCTGCGCGAGACGTGCAGCTGCGTGCTTGCCTGTGTTTGGTGCGGATCCCATGACCAATCCCTGCCTCTCTGCTCCTGCCATCATGCCGACGGGTTCTTCACGCCCGACACATTGGCGAGCTCTTCCGCTGAGAGAGATGAGGCTCTGGAACCCCTCGCATTGGCCATGTTTTTTCTGAATGATTCTTGTCCCAAGGGTCTGCACTATTCCACCGCTCCTGCTCTCCGATAATCGTCATGTCATTCCGCTGGTCACAGGGACCGTATGACAAATTGATCCACTCAACCTAAGCTCTCACTGTGAAATAGAACAACCCGAACTTATGTCCGGGGCGGTCAGACCGCAATCCCCAACTTAAGTTCGCGCAGAACTTAAGTTTTGCGCTCACCCCCGACCACGCACGGGCACCGATACATGGTGCCCCCCCTCCCCCCCGAACTTAAGTTCGGCGCAATTAAGTCCCGCAGTAGAAATTAAGTCCCATTGTATTCATATCAGTGCTCAAATACTTGCACTCCCGTCCCAAACTTAAGTCCTGTTCCGTTCCACTTAAGTCCTGCACCACCTGAGTTCCGTCCCACCAACCTGAGTTCCACCGACTTAAGTACCGTGCCAACTTAAGTCTTGTACGACTTCAATTCCACCCAACCCCACTTGAGCTTCATGACTTAAGTCCCGCGCAACTTAAGTGCCCGCTGCCTGCCATATACACCACCCATGTCAGCCATCCTTGTATGCCCGGTGTATATCCTATTGCGTCGTTAGCAAAGAATAAATATACGGGCCCGTTGCACTCACCATTACATCCATCCATGTGAAGACCATGTCGCGCCACGCGTCGATCTTGGTCACTAGCTCGTCGAAGGTCGTTGATGAGACCCAATCGTGGTGAGCGCTCGAATCCGGACTCTTGAAGATCACCTCCGCATTGTGCTGCAGGCGCTGGTACATCGCGGCCTGCATCCGAGCGAAGGTTGCGCTGCCGTTGATGCCACCGCTCAGCCCTTCTTCCTGATCCGCTCGTTTACCCCAGACCTCGTTGTCACGCCGGAACCTCGCGATCACCCGCATGAGCTCCACGTGCTTGCGTTTGTACTGCTCCAGCCAGCGGTACATCTCCACCTTGGCGCAGAACCACTGCACATGGTCACCTATAACTGCATCAGAATATAGTCCAAGCAATGAGAGGAAAGACTTACTCTCCCGCTTGTACTCCGCTAACTTATCCTCGCCCAGTGTTTGGTCCCTCCTAACCTCGTTCCATATCCAGCCCTCTGCATGCTTTGCTTTCCCTTTTGCCTTCGCCTTCTTCGTCGGCCTCTTCGTCGCCCCCTGCTCCGCCCCCTTCGAGGGTGACATCCCGACATCGCTGTCCTCGGCCTCAGACGCCGACGACTTCACAATCACATCGTCTGGAGTGATCTGCTTGAGACGTTTAGGAGGGCGCGGCGATTTCGTGAAACCTAGAGATAAATCAGTTCTGAGGTAAGCTTCTTTAAGCGGAAACTGCTTACCTGCACGCTTCAGCGTCTGAGTCCCGCTAAAAACTGCGGCTCGGCGTCGCCATCCTTCCGTCTCTTGATTGGCGACAGTATCGGTGCCACCCTCGATATCTTCACGCCACTCTGCAAATACCAGGCCATCCCGTCGAATAACCGCGAATCCCCCGTCGCCCGATGTAAGTGCGTATCCTTCCGGCACATGTCCCGGCTGCTCAGCAGCAGATAAGGCTTGTCGGCGTCCTTCTTCATGTAGCCTAGATGAATCCGCGCCGCTCGCGCCCTGTTGTACATCGCGATCTCGAACTCCTTCATCAGCTGCGCCTTTTGGAGGCTTCGCTGAGAACACGTGATGCCCGCCTGCCCCCGGTATTCCAGCTCTCCCGCCTTTTCGATGGCAGACAATGCCAGCGAGGCCGCTCAGACCACCAGGATCCCGCTATTAGCTTCGCCACACCGCAACTGGGTCTCGGCCTCCCGCAGCTGCGTGTTGTGCTTGTCGGCATCAGCATCAGCGCTCCGCTGACCATGCTTCATGCGATAAGATGGCAGTTGCATTGCCGTTAGTTCTGGCTCGTCAACGTCAAGCGCGCTGAGCATCAGCTGCAGGTATATCGCCCGCTGGTGTTCCCTGAATTTCTTGAGATCAACATTCAGAGAGTCTCGCAATTTGGTGATCGATGCCCAGGTCTCCTGGAGCAGATGCTCCCGGTGGCTTGTGAGGAGCGCAACTACAAGGACTCTGCATCACGATGTTAGCACAGGTCCATCCGTGGTGATTACGATCAACATACTGCTGACGCTGGATGGCCATCCCGGCGTGGATCCACTGTGCCACCGACATTGTCAGCTGGGTCCCGGCTTCGCGCTTCGCTCGCTCTCGTTCTGCGGCATCCAATCCAGCCAGCATACTCTCAATGGTTATTACTATAATCGTTCAGCTTCAGTACATGTCACAGCATGAATGTGTACCTTTCGTCGACTCGTGCTGATAAACACTTCGAACTTTGCCACCGGCAGACTGGGTCGTCTTTCGCAATAGTTGCGACCAACCGGGTACTTCAGCGGCATGCTGTCTGCTGAGGTCCCAGGTGACCACTTTCTTGACAGAGTCCTACGGTATGTCACTTTCCATTTTTAAGAAATATCTTATTACAACCACTTGCGGAACTTAGGGCGCGGCCGATTTTACTTCCGTTTTGAGCTGTTTTTGATTGTTTTGACCAAATCCATCGCCTTGGGCTCAATTCTTTGTGTATCCACATAAATCCTATATGGGCGGATTCGTGCTGAAATTCCGCAGGGGGCGTAGCGCTCCGATTTTGTATATTATCATTTTGCAAAATGCAGTATATGATTTCGGAGTTTTTGATCAGATCCACTCTCGTATGGGGAGACGAGTTTCAAATCACCTATATGCTCATCAAATTATACCTATGGACTGTATGAAGGGGACCTCGTTGTCAGAATGGGATTCCTGGACTTCAGTCGCATAAGCAATGCAGTTGAATCTGAACATTTACTGTTTTGGAACTTATTGCTCAGGACTGCCACCCGCTGCCACTCTCTGCCACAGTGCGTGAAATGCACATACCTGCGCTCACTAATCAATATCCCAGAGGGTTCTTACGACTCATATTTTTTCTGTGCACCTCCGTTCGGCGGCACGACGCGCCCCCAATACAGGTGATCAGTCACATGTACGTGAGGTCACTCGTAACTGCCATGTTGGGGGCACGTCGCCTCGCCGAACGGAGGCCCATAGAAAAAATGTGAACTGTAAGAATCCTCCAGGGTATGATGTAGTGGGCGCAGGTGCGTGCCCTTCACCCACTTTGGCAAAGAGCAGCAGCGGGCGGCCGTCCTGAGCAACAAGTACCAAAACTAGAAACATTCAGATTCAACAGCATTGCTTATGTGTCGAAGGTCCAAGAATCACATTCGGACAACGAGGTTCCCTTCGTACAGTTCATAGGTATTGTTGAATTATAATATAGCTGATTTGAACGTTGTCTCCCCATACGAGAGTGGATCTGATCAAAAACTACGAAATCATATACTGCATTTTGTAAAATGATAATATACAAAATCGGAGCGCCACACCCCCTGCGGAATTTCAGCACAAATCCGCCCATATAGAATTTATGTGGATACACAAAGAACTGAGCCCAGGGCAATGGATTTGGTCAAAACAATCAAAAACAGCTCAAAACGGAAGTAAAATCGGCCGCGCCCTAAGTTCCGCAAGCGGCTGTAACTGGGCTACATACAACAGGAGCGGTGTTCGGCATTGGAGAAGTACCGTGGGCCGCAATCGCCAGCGAGCCGGACAACTATTATGACGCTGCGCTGTTGCCGTTCCGCTTTCCTGTGACCGGACCGGCAGACCTGACGATCCCCCAGTGGTATGAGTTGGCCAACACACTGGCGTCTGTCGCGGGCGCTGGGACGTCTGGGCTCTTCCGCAAGTCAGCAGCTAGGGCACCGACTCCGCCACCGGCTCCTTCGCATCCACCGACTCCACCCTCGGTTCCTTTGTGCTCGCCAACTCCGCGTCAACCGACTCTGCCACCGGCCCAATTGTGCGCGCCGACTCCATGTCTGTCGACTCCGCCTACAGCCCCTTCGCGCTCACCGACTCCGCCACCAGCCCCTTCGCGTTCGCCGACTCCGTGTCTGCCGACTCCGCCTCCGGCCCCTTCGCGCTCGCCGACTCCGCCACCGCTGCCGAAGGGCGGAAAGAAGCGCAAAGCGGCAGCTCAGCTGGTCCCCGAGGATGACGGAACGCAAGCGTCTGGGAGTGGGCACACTAAAAGTGTGCGGAAAACCCCTGAGGTAAGCTTTCATTTGCAATGTCTGATTTGGAAGGACAGGAAGCCGCATTGGAATGCCAAAAGAAGATTGAAGCTGCAGTGAACGCCCCCAAGGGGAGAGCTAAGTAAGTTTTCTCAAATATCTCTCCAGACATCAACGATGCTGATGAGTATCAGGTGGGAATAGGTTCCTAGGAGCCCGGTGAAGGTCAAGACGAAGAAAAGGTGCGAAATCTGGACTTGCAATATTTGATATGCGGAACTGAAGTCTTGCAGTAGAACTGGCCAGAACTGAAGACGAGGCAGGGACTTAAGTGCGGGTGACGTCAGTCAGGGACTCAAGTCCACAGCCTCAGTCCGGGACTTAAGTACACAGCCTGAGTTCGGGACTTGAGTTCGGGACTCAAGTTCGTGATTTGACTACTACTCTTTTATGCAGATATTCATCAATATATCCGCCGGTTCAACCCCTTTCCCGTTTGTGATGCACATAAGTTGGTTGAATTCCAAGGTTGCGAAGGCCAAATCATTTTGCAGCTGCAAGTGACAAGTCCCAGGTTCAATTTAGCATGCCATGGAGAGCTGTCATGCGACGGAACACAAAAAGACATCCACGTCCGCGTACCAAGTGAGACACGGGGAGTCGAACCCCGGCTTGCTGCTTGCAAAGGGTTCAGATCTCAGATCTCAGGATGAATGATAGCAGCGGTGCACCATACATCACGTCCCTTCCCTCCCTCTCATTCGAGCCAGTACACATCACCTCAAAATAGGCTTGAGCCTCGATCAAGAAGAAAGCTACAAACTGCGGCTCATTGGGACGCGGGGGGTCGAACCCCGGCCTGCTGCTTTGTAGGCTGTCCGGAATAGTGATAGCAGCAGTGTACCTCACACCACATCCCTTTCCTCCCTCTGTTTTTCACCCGAATAAATCATCGCAAATTAGGACTGAGCCCGGGCAAAAAACTGGAAGAGGGCTTGTATAGGTAGGAAATTTCGGCCTGAGTCGAATAGTCGAGCTGCGCATCGCATCCCCGCTTAGTGGAATGGAATGAAATGGTCCTCTTCTTTCCACAAAATATACCATCTCAAGTTGCGACCGAGTCTGGGCAAAACCGAAAAATGCCTGTTAGAAAGCTCATGGGACGCGGGGAGTCGTCCCCTTACTACTCTGTTCCTCATCTGACTTTCTGCTCAAAACACTGATTCAGGAGCGAATAAAATCCGAAAGTGACATGTTGGACCCAAACTTCCTGCTCTTCCAAGCAGTATTTGCAGTGTTGAACGAACGTGGTTCACGGACACAGTTTAAGAAAGTAACGAACACTTTCCCTGTCGCTTTAGACATTGATCTATGCCCTTCACTTGAAGTTGATACCCAAATTGATTTAATGTTCAGCTGTTCCGGTATCCTAATATCCCAAGGCTCCCAGCGAATGTTTACAAAAATCGTCAAGGGCAACCGCCCGATAACGCTGAGGAAGGCAACATTCATCAATCTAGACCGCATCCGATGCTCCGTGTATGAAGTGTCCGATTACACTCCAACAGACGAAATGATCTGGAAATCTATACGTTCAGTGAATTTGAGACGACTCCACCGTGAATTATTTTGGAAGTCAATCCACAACATTTTCAGAGTGGGTGACTTTTGGACACATATTGAGAATCTTGAAGCAATCTCAACCTGCCCAACATGTTGTGTCCCTGAGAATCTTGAGCATATTGCGATGGAGTGTGATGGCTCTGGTGCAAAACTAATTTGGCGACTGACCGAGCAACTCTGGGCCATGAAATATTCCAAGTAGCCTTCCCTCAGTTGGGGACTCATCTTGGGTTGCAACCTGGTTAAATTCAAACACTCAAACGGGAAAGCTATACCTGCAATGGGAAGACTATTTGCCATTCTGGTCTCCACAGCGTGGCACACAATCTGGAACATTCGGAACAATAGGGTTTTGAAAAACCCAGACCGTAACATTTCAGATGTTGAAATTCAGAATAGATGGCTGAAATCCGTTAATTCAGCACTAGGACGAGATCGAATCCTCACCGACAAACTGAAATTCAGTGACCTTGCACTGAATAAGGATCTTGTCCTAAAAACATGGAGTGGTCTACTAATGGACGAAGACTCGCTGCCGGATGACTGGACATATACAGTGGGGGTTTTAGTGGGTATACAGCTGTTGAAATTAATTGATTCAAGAAATAGGATAGGATGACTTTACTAAGGCTGGAGTCCCACACTACAGTACTTGTGCGTAATGGCATTTCCTCCCTGGACAACTTCCCCGGCATTAACTGGAATTTTCTGGTAGACCCAGCGGATGACTTTGGAATGCTTCTGCAGACCGAAACTCATTAACCCAAACGCTCCAAAAAAAAAAAAAAAAAAAAAAAACAGAAAATGCCAGTTTATACGAAAAACCAGAAGACAAAAGATAGGTACAAGCAATGCGAGCTACTCAGATGAGGAACTTTTCTGCGACGGTAAATCCTAAACCTCTTGAACGATGGAGTCGGGTCTTCCATCCAATTGTGTGACGACACTGTTTGGCGTAGGTTTGCTACAAATCTTCACAATCTACATAAAGTCGACATTTAGCTCGGAGAAAGCACGGATCACAGGATTACGGACATAGCTCTGGGGGTCATCCAAGAATCCCGCGGGCTGTGGACAATGGCATTGTTGTGAACTTCTCGCTGTCATCAACAAGTGAGTAGGTTTCATTGTGATGAGGAAAGAGACAATGCATGCGGAAATCAAAGCGGTGCAGGGCGTCAAAGTGGGGATGTGCGAGAGCTCGGTCAACTGCGCCCCACGGTATCAACTCGCCGCCGTAGGACTTCACCTGCAAACACAAACTGATCGTGTCCAACATGGAGATGGGCACAGCCAGCAGGACAAGTGGTGCGCAGCATGGATTTGGGATGTAGAGTACAAGATCTCGGAGCTTTGGTACGAGTAGGAGCGACCGAGACACTCCTGCCATTGGGAACATAGATCAGAGTTTGGACAGGACTTGGGAAGGAGGGCGAGACTGACCTTGCACTGAGTGCACAGGGAGGGTGAGGCTCTCAAGTCGACCGCCCGCATGTTGCAGATAAGACTCGAGAACTCCGTGGAGGTCTTCTTCGGTATCACACCAAAGCATTGGTACTGACAATGATTGGAGATGTGGAACCCTGGGTCGTGCGAGTAACTGCAAAAGGAGCCGGGCGATCCCAGAATCAAGGGTGATATTTAAGGTGCGCAATGTCACTGGCGGCGGCAATGGGGGAGACACCGCGTCAGACTCGATTCCCGCAGAACACCCGTAAATGCCCAGGTATTCCAACGAGGGGATGCATGATGCAATATCCAGGATTAAGTCCGCACGTATTGAACCGGAGTTAATGAATGTAAGGTCAAGATGTGAGAGTGAAGGGGCGTCGGAGGCCCACAGAGGGAGATGGGTGAACAGGCAGCGGCCAGCCGATTGGGCCACTCGATGTCCATTTTTATAGCCGTGTTCCAATATGACCTCAGCACTCGTAAGATTGGGGCAGCGGTGAATTCTGCTCAGGAGGGCGTTGTCAAACATGTATCTGCCGAAGTGCAACGTCAAGTGGCGAACAAAGTCGAGGATGGGAAGGGAAGACGCGTCGACGACATTTACGAAGGAATGAAGATCCTATTCCCGTAGATGCAGCTGGGAAAAGAGGTAGAATCGACTGCGCCGCAGCCATCCTTTGCAGACGAGGCCGCAAGTTTTCATGGCGTCCTTCCACGACTTGTCGGCCAACCCTGGGGCCAACCAACCATCGCGGAGTAGGCGCCATCGTGTGAGGCGATGACTCGTATAAACAATCAATTATGGTGTCGCTAAGTTCTGGCGGGAAGTCGTGCATCACCGGGGACGAGTGTCGAGGTAGAGGAGAGGTCCGAGGGGAGAACCTGACAAATCAGTGCACATGTTTGGAATTGTCTCAATTTGGACAAATTTTGAGGCAAACTTGAAGCAAGATGGCCTTCAACGCACTTAAATTCTCCGGCGCAGAAACCAAGACATAATCCCGCCCCTGCAGAACGTAGCATCCTCAGGCGAACTCTGCGATACCATATCCCCCCATCCTCTATATCTCCCTATCCTACACATCAAACGCACCCTAAACACCGTACATTAATATTATTCCCCGCCCAAACCCTAACCGGCACAACACACTGCACTGACCTCGCTCCACCCGTCCTCTCGCCCCCATACCCACCCCGACCCCGACCCCGCCCGCCCCATCGCTCTTCACCCCATCATACCCATACCCATCGTCCCCGCCTTAAGTTCATCCTCAAGGTCGTCCCCGTCGTGGTACTCCCGCCCGCCCCCGCTGCCGCCCAGAATCGTCGCAGCGAGGAATGCACCCCACCCCACAGGCTTCTCCTCCCGCTCCAGCTCGTCCTAAGGACCCCCAGCCCCGGCGCCCCCCCCACGCTCCACACCCGTGCCCCCCCCACACTCCACGCCCGTGCCCCTGCCCGCCCGCCTCTCGTCCTCGTCTTCGTCCGCGGCGTCGTGCACGGCACCCCCTCCGTCCCCACGTCGCGTACCCATACCCATCGTCCCCCTTCCCACGCACCCGCCTCAAGCTTGTCCTCGTCCTCAAGGACCCCCGGCGGCGCGCGCCACACCCCGCACCCCTGCCCACCCTGCCCCTCGTCCTCGTCCTCATCCGCGGCGTCGCGCACGGCACCCCTTCTGTCTCCACGTCGCCCGCACATCGCTTTCCATGCCGCGATGCCGACGAACTGTACGCACCACTCGAGCGCGCCGCCCGTGCCTGCGTTCTGCGTCGACCACGGCGTCCCGTCGCTGGGATATCCAGCGCGACGCTGGGGCGGCGCGTCCCAGTACGAACCTATCGATAGGGTAGGTAGGGTGAGGAAACAAGGGAAGGAAAGACGCACCGCATGATGTTCCGCGTGTACTCGCTATAGATACCCGTGCGTGGCGCGGTCGCCAGCACAGCCGGCATCGACTCGTGTGTACAGAAGCGCCGTGAGCTGCCCGCGGACGTCAGCATCGCAATTCAGTTCAATTCAGATGCAGGAAGCGCTCGGAAGCCGAAACGCCGGGGGTGCTCGCACGACGAGGCGGGTGCGCTCACACGACGAGGGGCCGGGTGTACTCGCATTCCGAGGGCCGGGGCGCCGGTGAGACAAGAGGCCGAACGGGCACGCAAAGACGAGACTCCCAGGCCCCCCCGCCAAGACGCCCTGCAAAAACGCCAAGCCGGAGCGCACGCACTCCGCGAAGCCGAGGCGCAAAGCCAGACGCCGGTGGCGCCCGCACCCCCGCCGCTGCGTGCGCCCCCAAACTCGGCCCCGCGCCCGCGCCCGAGGACGCAAAACTCGCAAAGCAAGAGCCAAAGTCCCAGGCAAACGGGAGCACCAAAAAGGAAGGAAAGCACCAAAAAAAGGAGGAAAAAGCACCAAAAAAAGGGAAGGAATCACGCACCGCCAACACGTGCCCCCTTCCTTCCCGCCAATTCGCCTCCACCACCCTGCTCACCGTCTCCCCGAGCCGGAACGCGCTCTTGGGGAACGTCAGCAGCGACAACCCCGCCGTCCTTCGTGATGTCGCACAAGACTGTGCGGGCGGTCAGCTACCGAGGAAGTATCAAGGAAGCAAGGAACCGCACCCTGCTTCAAATTCCGCGTAAGCACCTCCACTGTCTCCGGCACCCGTTCATCTCGGAGTGCAGTGAGCGGGGTGTCCCTCAACGGTCGATTTTGGCGGGGGCAGGACGTCTCGGGGTGCAGCGAGCGGGGCGGGCGCGGACGCGGAGGGTATCCGCCGCGCGATGGGCCAGGGGGTCGTACGGGCGCGACTGGGATTTCATATATGAGTAATCGAGTGATTCAGAGGAGCGAAAAGGGAAGGAGGGGAAGGAGGGGAGAGGAGAAAATGGGAAGAGGAAGGGCGAGAAGTGGTAGAGACGATGGAAGGTACAGGCGGTAGGCTCGAGGCGGCGGACAGTCGACGTAAACGACTCCGCACGATGTAGAATCGGGCCTCAGCAGCGCACGGGACGGGGCAGTCGGGGCAGCTCGAGACAGAGTGGACTGGACGCGGCGCGGACACGGTGGTCGACGCAATGGACGGCCAGCGCAGACTCGACTCGACGCGGACGCACAATTGCCGCACTCGACGCCGCCGACACACAATCGCCGACGCACAATCGCCGCCGCCGCCGCCGCCTCGACCATTGTACTGACT
The DNA here is from genome assembly GCA_029378255.1 of Mycena rosella. Classification (NCBI taxonomy): domain Eukaryota; kingdom Fungi; phylum Basidiomycota; class Agaricomycetes; order Agaricales; family Mycenaceae; genus Mycena; species Mycena rosella. Next base: position 137,679 of record JARKIE010000059.1, on the reverse strand, counting down.
CGGTGGAAGATGGGCGATGGAAGGACAAGCATATGGAAGAAGAGCACGACGCACCGGCAACGTTATGGTTATTATACACCCTTCATCGTCGGCACGCTCCCCCTCCCCCCATTTCCCGCTTCCGCTCCTTTTCCCCACTTCCCTCACCCCCAAATCCCGCTTGTAGATCTGCTGGAGAACCAGAGTCGAAGTGGACGTGGAAGTGTGGAAGCGTAAGGAGGCACGGCCACAAGAAGCTCGCACGAGAGGCGAGGTGTGCGGCCTTGGCCATGGAAGGTGGCAGGAGGTGCGCGGGAGGGGAGGGTGTATGTGTACGTGTACGTGTCTGCGGGAGATGTAAGTTAGCGGTGGACAAATTTCGGAAAAAGCATGCAAGTACAGAAAAAAGAGAAGGAAACGAAAGGATGTAGAAAGGAATTGAAGGGAAAGAATTAAGAAACGAAGAGTAAGATAACGAAAAGGAACGGCGGCCTCCCCTTGCCTCGACGCGATGCAGAACCAAAAACCCCGCAAACCCATAAAAATAAAAAATAAAATAAAAAAACGGCAAAGTCATGAAAGATGACTCGGAGGACCAAAGCGTGCAGGTGACGCCTCCGGCTTGCTTCGCAGGCAGGGCAGTGGAGACCCGTTGGCGCAGGGCTCTTGGAAGACAGGGAGGATGCACGGAGAAGCTCGAAGGGCAGAGTGAATGCGAAAGACGTCTCCTTCGCTTCGTATAAGACAGCCAAGCCAGACGCCGGTCGCACCCACAACGCCCATTGCCCGCGTCCGTAAACCTGTATTTGCTCGCTCTAGCGATCCCAGACACTCGCTCCAAAGAACGAGGAGGGCGAAAATCCATCTTCGCAGAAAGATCAAGTAAATGGTATGCACCGCTAACATGCGCTCCGCCCCCAATTCACCTCCACCGTCTCCGGGGAACGTCAGCACCGCGACGGCCACCATGATGCCGCCCTTCGTGATGTCGTAGGAGACTGGGTGCAGGGTTCAAATATGCCTTGTGGAACACGAAGGGCGTGGTGCCGGTGCTCACCTCGTGGTGGGTTCCATTCGTGAGGCGGCGCCCGTCGGGGAGGTACGCGAGGACGCTTTCGAGCGCGTCGCACACGGTGGCGTTCACTTGCAGTTAGTTGGAAATTTGAGGAGTTGAAGGGACTTGCAGCATTCGAGTGGTGAATTCAGCGACAGCGTTGAAAGAGAGTTATCCGCTAACCATGTCGCTGATCCGGATGCCGAACTTGTCGTCCAATGATTGCCGAGGCTTGCCGCCATCAAACTACTCCATTTAGGGGTGCGGCGGTAAGTATACAACTGTCCAACGGTGATGAACATCCTAAGATTGTCCCCGCTTAGTGACCCACGGCTTGAAAATACATTATGTTGTAACAAGGGAACAAAATGCAAGAGCCTTGTATTCAAGTCTTGCGGAATCATTCGGCCGTCGCATAGGAGTAGTACCCACCTTCGTCACTTCGTTACTTCGCTTAGGAATGGGAAAGTTCGTGAGTTTGATGGTAAACCATGAAATCTCGTCATTTCGACGAATATCTGGGAAAGCTCGTCACTTGAGAGAAATAGCTCATCACTTCCATGTTTGCTCACCGGGATCACGGCACGGGAACAGAAGTTTGTTCGTTACCACTACCACACCCCAGCGATTGCTGTCGCGTTCCCATCCCCGCTGTGATGTCGAGGAGGAATCAAGGTTATACAATGAACTTGTATTCATGTGTCGCTTTCTTCATCGAAATAAAGCACAAACTGACGTTGGACTTGACGGTCGTACTCGCCCGTCACCCTGCCGAGTGCGTTCAGCAACAATATCTGGGTGGGGGATATTTGGAGAGCCCGGTGTGTGCAAGGGAGGTGAAGATCAGCGGGTGGACGAGTTGTGGGTGCATACGTCGGTGAGTCGCACTATCCAATCTGGGTTCCCGGCAGGGCATTAATGCGGGGTATAAGACGAAAGAGGGGAAGCAGATCCATGTGCACAACGTTACAGCAACTTTGTCAAGCTTGAGGACCAGCTATTTCGGATGCTTCCCGTGTGGCTTCTTCTTTTCCTTACAACATAATTTTTGCTCGTTATCCTTGCATCCATGCATCCCTACCCCTACCTCCCTTCATAACTCAGAAATCTGCAACACAGCCGCATGGAGCACAAGCGGTCTGTTCAAATTATGGGAATTATTTGTTACTGCTAAGTTGAAGGTAAATAAAAAATACCACACCCTGACTTTGCCGCGGTCATGTGGTTATCCAAGTAACGAGCTTTCGCGGTGTCTGGAGTAAGTAGCGAAGTTCTACTTAATCCAGTTGAAGTGACAAACTTTCACAGAATGCGATCAAACTCACGAACTTCCGCAAAGCTAAGCGAAGTGACGCAGTGATGAATATGTTAGAAGTGGAAGGGGAGATGCATGGATGAGGGCTAATGGCACCTCGACTCGGACACAGACACAGACACAGAGGGAGCTCGGACACAGATGAACGCAAGAGAGAAGAGCAATGGCCATTGCATAACTACGATCAGTGCCGTAGCACGCGGAACCAAACTACTGATTCTAACAGAATATGGCGCGGACTCGTCGCATAGTACGGCTCTCTGGCACGACATGCTAAATTGAACATGGTTGCGGCTGTAGCTGTAAAACGATTTGGCCTGGAGAGAATCAACCAAATTAAAGTGTGCATCATAAGCGGGGCATTGGGCGGTGGACCTGTTGATTTTTTGACCTCAAATTATATTCTGGCTCAAATAAGAGGGAGGGAAGGGATGTGGTGTACGGTGTACAGTGCACCACTGCTATCACTGTGTCCGGGCAGCAAGCCGGGGTTCGACTCCCTGCGTCCCCATGAGCTTCAGCCTGCATTTTTTCTTCTTGGTCCGGGCTCAATCCTAACCTAATAAATAATTTGAGGTGATTTATTTTGGAGCAAAGAGGGGGGAGGGAAGGGACGTGGTATACGGTGCACCGCTATCACTAGTCCAGAAAGTGTTGCAAAGCAGCGAGAGGGTTTCGACTCCCCGCGTACCCATGACGTTGAGTTCCGGAACTTTTTGGTTCTGCAGGCTCAGATCGAACTGGAGTCTAGGCAGCCAAAAGTATTTTCAAGTTGGAATGAGAGGGGACGTGGGGTACGGTGCACCACTGCTATCACTCTTGGATAACATAGACTCTTAAGCATTGCCAGTCAGCAAGTCAGGGTTCAACTTCCCACATCTCCGTGCACTTGAAATTCAAGCCTACCCTTTTTCTCTTTTTCTGCACATGAACAAGAACCGAAGCGCGCAGGATTTCGTGGGCTCGGATTGCCTCGTAATTATCTGCCTCGGAAACTGGAACAGGTCCTAGTATGTAGAAAGTGGCAAGAATAACATTAGAGTTCATCTGCTTGGACCAACCTTTATGGCTACGATTACTGGCTCTAAGAACCGTATGTATTTTCGTTCAAATGAGAGGGAGGAAGGGACGTGGTGTATGGTGCACCGCTGTCACTATATAATAGGAGTCTATGTTGTCTTAAGCAGCAAGCCGGAGTTCGACTCCCCGCGTCCCCGTGTGCTAGAAACCCACTCCTTTTTTCTTTCTCTGCCCATGAATAGAATGGCCGAGGCGCTTAGGATTTTATCGGCTCGGATCGCCTTCGACTCTCTGCGTCCCCATATAAACTTGTTGTTAGCAGGCATTTTTGTTTTGCCCATGCTCTATCCGAAGAAATGATTTATATTAGGGGCAGTCAGAGTAGAAGAAAATGGGTGGATTATGGGTTTGGATTATGGAGGGATTCTTGATTTATTCGAGCGTGGGATAATCGTGTTAATCCATAATCCTTCATAATCCCATAATCTCCTCTGGAGGAGATTATGCAAGGATTATGATTATGGCCGGGATTATGGAGGATTATGGCCTTCATGGATTAATCACATCGGGTTAATCTTGGTGCCATAATCCTGAACATTTGGGGCAGTCAGAATTGAATGTGATTATGCGAGGATTATGTGTGATTATGGCTTTTATTTAAATCCATAATCACACCGTAATCCTTCCTTTAATCCCTCCATAATCCCTCCATAATCCTCTACTCTGACTGCCCCTATTGGTTCAAATGAGGGAGAAACGGGGACCGGGTGGACGTATACTGTCAATCACCTAGAAAAAGTGGAACAGGTACTTATGTTGAAAGTGGTGTCACAGTCAAGGCTTGCGTCCAACTCTACAAGAGAGTGGATTGGGAGGTGCAAGTGATCTCGAAAAGATGATCGAATAAAAGACTAAAGAACTACAAGTGAATAGCTACTCTACTTAACTGTTTGTCGAACCGTGTGAGCTTAAGTAGTTAAGTATATAATACAATGAGGTTACCAGGCAAATCGTGATTGGAGACGTCAAGTGTCAAGTGTCAATACTAAATATAGTTCATGGAAATGACTATTGTGTTCCGACTATTGTGTTCCGTTGCCGTGTGATCTTTTTAGCCAGCAAAGTCCTCCCACGTTATGCCATCGGTGTGAAGCGCTTGTGCAACAAGCGCTGGGGTCACATGCTCATCGATCGGTGTTGGAGCGATTAGATTGGGGTCAAATCGTGACAAGTGGAGTAACATCATGTGAGCTGCTGTACTGTCCCTTGTCGCTAGAATTACTGACTCTGAGCACCACATGTATCTTGCTTCGAATGAGAGGGAAGGAAGGGATGTGGTGTACGGTGCACCACTGCTATGACTATGTCAGACAATTTTGCAAAGCAGCAAGCTGGGGTTCGACTCCCGCGTCCCCATGAGCTGGGAGAGGTTTTTTTTAGCTCTGCAGCTTAGATCGAGCTGGAGTCTAGATACACTTTGCTCGGCGATGACGGCCTTGATGGCCGAGGGTTCCTAAATGGGCAAGTCCGTGGGGAGGCCTACTTTCCCTTCTGGACACAGCACAGATTTGCCTCCCGGATGCAAGCCGAATCCCGCACGTTCAAGATTCGTTGGATGTGGTGCTGGTGTGCTGGGTGAGGGCATGAGGACAAACATTTATGTGTTTATTTTATTGCAATTTGCAAAAATAATGTCCGCCCCCAGAAAAGAAAAAAAAGGTTTTGAGTTGGACACCTGGAGGTCGCGGGTTCGGACCACGCCGCCGACATCATTTGATGGCAAAATGATGTCGGCGGCGCGGTCCGAACCCGCGACCTCTCGCTGCACATCTCAATTTTTTTTCAGGTGGAGGACATTAATTTTGCAAATTGCAATAAATCAGCTTGGACAGGGGCCATCCACGTAACTTCCGGGACGAGTCTTTATTTCACTCTCATTCTAGTCTCGGACCAGACCCTCATGACATCCCAATTTGGGAACCCTGTCATGAGGGTCTGGGCTGTAACCAACCAAACAACCATACATGAGCCTCTCGCAACCGGGACCCCGGCTGTTTCACCGCTAAAATTGCCGGTCTACACAGCCACCGAGCAGGACCCGGGAACTTTGGGACCTCCATTCGATAGAAATGTCTTCCCAAATGAATCTGAGAATATTTCCAGGGGTCTTAATGGTATATAGCTACAACTCTCTAACCAGAGTTTTGCGAGGAAAGGATGAAATACTTACGAACGAGAGCCCAAAAAACCGAGAAATCAAGAGGCTCATGTACTCGTTATTGACCCAGCACATTTTCCGGGCACGTGCTGATGTAATGGTGTGATATAAAGCGGGTAGGGCCGACAAGCGGCACAGCCCGCTACCGGTTTGCAGCCACATAAGGCCGGAGCGCTTAGTCATAAACTGCATTGTGCACAATCGGCGGGCCTTTTCAAATTTAACGGGGAGGCATGCCTGGTTGCTAAGTACCTGGAGACAATGTTCAGTAGTAGAACTGAACCATTTGGGGTTCATTCAAAATATCTGCACGGCGACCCCCGTATGCCCTACGAAAATCTCGAGAATTTCTAGTGACTTGTCACCGGCGTGACTGTCGCATGACAGCTGGGTCAAGCACACCTCTGAACTCCTTCATGTGGAACTCGCCTCAATCATTAAATTGGATTGTACGCTAATATCACTGGGTATCATAAAATTATGTGTGGGAAGTAGGGAAAGTAGGGAACGACTACTACGCTTTGGATCTCCGTGCTAAAAAATGTTTCACAACCAATTCACAACTTTTTCTTGGGCGTAACGGCTTTGAAATGGTTGAAGGCATCGTCAACATCAGCGTCTGGTTCGGAGTCCCTGGCATGCTTCGACGGGGTTGAAGGTGTAGATGAGGGCGGGAATGCGTGGGCTGTACTTGGTATGAAAAAGAATTTAACCTTCAAAGAAAATTTACCGCCAAAGATAAATGTTTCAAACGAGATGCAGGCACAGAATAGGGTGCCTTCCGTCAGTCGGCTATACAATTCGTGCGGAGCAATGAGGGTATCATCTTCGTTGCGATGGTCGCGCTGGACGAGCTTGGACAGTGCATGGGAGAAATAGGGACCGGAAGGGGAGCCGATTCGGTGCATGATGCACATGTGAACGTGGCAAGAGCTTTCGAAGAGGTTTGGTCACGAAAAATATTGATGAGCTTGTCTTTGGAAGACTGCGGAACGAGTCGAGGCCAGGATGCTATGACCTTGAGAATTTCTTCCTCATAGTGACTACGGGACTCGGCCTTTCGCAATTGGTTGTCTTTCATGTGTCTTTCAGAGTCATGTTCAGTTTTTTTTTGCCTTTGCGTAGCATGCTTATGTGGGATTTTAATTTGTTTTTCAAGTCGTGAAAGGAGTCAGAGGAGCCATTTTCGATGTCTGAAGCAGACAGCAGATGCTGCAAAGGGTTCAAAGTAAGCCGACTTCCATTAAGGGCATTAAGAATATGGACTTGCAAGTCAGGATGAATCGCATTCTCGCGCCATTCATTACATACTTCAGCGCAGTCCGGAAGTGACATATCAGACGGAAGAGAAGTCGATGGATGCGAGTCGGAAAACTGCATGCAGTGGCCCGATATTATGTGCGCCATGATTTCAACCCGCATATCTTTGATTGTGGCTTTGGGTGGTAATTCAATACGGTGAAAAGCAGCGATAGCTGCGAGGACAGATTTACGATGGCTTTCGAATGAGTCGAAGAACTAAGCAACTGAGGAGGATGAACACTTGTTTGACTCTGCAGAAGTGACTGTATGCAATTTCTCCCGGATAGCGGTCCGTAGTTTGAACTGGAGATTTTGACTGCCCGAAACCGTAATGTTCATTGCAGCTGCGACATGCCTATAGTGTTCCGTCGAGATTTGTTTATGGTCAGCATTGAGGATCACTTGTAAGGCTGCTTCAGAGATATCAGCGGCCGATGAATGCCCTCGTGGAATAACTCGGCAGGTACCCAGTTCACGTCGCAAAGATGAAGGGGCATCCCAGTGTTGGATGGGTTATCAAAACAAGCTCCGGTGACGATATGGTGAATAAGGGTACGACAACACTGAATTAAGCTCATGTCATTATGCGGGATCCCGTGTAACTGAAGAGCATGTTGGATTGCGGGCAAATCACCATGGAAGACAGAAGTACGTGAATGCGTAGAATGATGACCAACAAAAATATCGCAATATATTCAGGGAATTCATAGACATCATGTGATTCATGGGGGTAGCAGAGGTAGACAGACAGCAGCAGAAGGACTGCTCACTGCAGAGACAGTCGGAGACATGTTCTGCGAAGAGTGTGAGGGCGGCAGTGTAGATTAGAAAGGAGGGCACACCTTCGTTACGACGAGATGATTCGGGTTCGGGTTCGGGTTCCATCGATCCAGCGTTGATATCGCCGGGCTTGGCTTGGGGAGGAGCCGAATGTACTGTGAATGTGTAAGAAGATGAGCATTGAGTGAAAGATGAGGTTACCAGTGGGAGCACGTCGAAGATCGATCGGACCGGAGGTTAGGTAGAAGCATGTTTGTGGGACAGATTCTCGGCAATATTGCAACCAGTCTTGCCCCAGGACGAGGTCTGAAGTTAGAGAGGAAACAACTGGGAGGTTCATTTGGACGGAGAAGGCACCATTGACACAGGGAATGGTGAGGATGCCCGAAGCAACAGAGCAAACAGCACAGATCCCAGAATTCAAAACCCAGTCCAGGGATAGCAGAGACTTCTCTGTGTCACAGTTGAAGGCAGTGGTTAAAGACATGTTTTGGAATGTAGCGTGGTGGCCATGGTGGGCGAGGATGTGGATGAGGTGGATGAAGAGAAAATTCGACAATGTACGCCACGTCACCTCAAAAAATTAAGCAGAAATGACAAACCGCCTCTGAGAATAGGCCGCTTACGCAAAAACAAATGACAAAGAGCTTGCCAAAAAAGGAGAAAATGTGATGGTCCGCCAAAAGTCGCGTTGATCGTGCACTACATAAGAACCCGTACCTAAAGGTAGCGGGAATTCCAAACGGAGAAATCACTCGCATCGGAGACGGCTGTTCGAAACGCGGCGAAGGCGAACGCCAGTTATTTCGTTCGTAGCTGCATATATCTTCGAAATTTCAGATTCCCACAGGCCTGCAGCCTGTGCGCACTGCCGTTGATTCGGCCGGCCGCCGCAACGACTCTGCGCACGGAAGATGGATGAGAACCATGCATCTGAACGGATTTGAACTTGTCCTTTTTCTCCAAACTTGTCCCTAGCTCTCCTTTTTTTCCAACCATTTAGTACCTTAGTGCGGATGATATTCTGTCCATCGGGTAAGCTTCGCGGAGCTTATCTTTCACCTCGGAACCACCTTCGGAACCTACCGGGTAATCGGGTGAAGCTACTACGCGGCGCCGAAGCCTCAGATTTTCAATCCCGGCTGCTGCTTGGATGCTGCTCAGTCCTATAGACCTGCCATATTCGGACTGAAGCGTAGCGCTCCCGTTTTGGATGCGATGACTAAGCACCCACGAATTTGCCCACCACTAAAGTACAAAGCGCTGATGTTCAAGGACTTGGCCTGCATCCTCAGTTCCGTTCCAAGCCCCCTAATCCTCGTGAGAGCGTAAGATTATCATTTGACGTGTGGTGGGTCCACCATCAGTCGAAGAACATTCGAAGAACATACTAAAAAAAAACATGATGCACGCTGACCTCAGGCTCTCCCCGCGACCATGGACTCGAAAGTAGAGCACGCCTCCGTCTCCCAAACGGCAGCTGTGAAGGACGAAGATCTGCTCGCCCGCTTGGGCTACAAGCAAGAATTCAAACGCGACTTTTCCCGGATGGAGCTGTTTGGACTTTCATTCACCATCGTAGGCGTCGTCCAGTCTATCGCGTAGGTCCCTGCTATTCCAAGCTGTGCAAACTCTGATTCAAGTTCTCAGCGCCGTATTGCTCTTCTCCATACCATACGGAGGGCTGGTCGGAATGGTCAATTTGCTTGTATTGAATTTCCGCGACGTGCTTTCTGACACGTCCACGATAGGTCTGGGGGTGGTTCACCTGTTGTGTCTTCCTCGTCTTCGTTGCGTTGGCTATGGCAGAGCTGGGGTCAGCCGCACCGACGGCTGGGGGCTTGTGAGTATTGTCTATCTACTCCACAGAACAATCCCTTACGGCATGCTAGGTACTATTGGACGTACACCTATAGCTCACCTAAATATAGGAGATTGTTCTCTTGGATCATCGGATGTTAATTCAGAATTACTGCCATCGAGATCACAGGCTAACTGAGGTCTAGATGTGAATACGGCGGCGTATATCTCCGGCATGTCGAGTGTGGATTGGGGAATTGCGAACCAAATCATGGCGGCAGCCAATATCGGGTCTGATGGTCAGTTCGTCGCGACCAACGCTCAGGTGTAGTGCGTGTACATTGCTTCTTCCGTCAGAATGAGCCTGAGCACCACACAGCGGAGTCTACTGTGCTCTCCTCGTCAGCCACGCTGTCGTGGCGAGTCTGGCGACGAAGACCATCGCTCGACTGCAGCATTTCTACGTGTTCCTTAACATTGCGTGCGTTAACATGAGCGTTTTTTGAACCCTGTGCTGATTTTTGCAGGCTTTTCCTCGTCGTTATTATTGTTCTTCCAATAACTACGCCTAAAGAATTGCACAATTCTGCATCCTTTGCGTTTGGTCGCTTCGAAAACAGTAAGCACAGAGATACTCGTGAAAGGATCCGCTCAAATCCAATTCGTTTCAGCCTCCGGATGGAATGACGGCTATGCTTTTATCCTGAGCTTCCTGGCTCCCGCATGGACAGTCGGTGGGTTCTTCCTGATCCGCCGGCATGCCTATTTCGATTTCTCTCAGGCGGGTTCGATACGAGTGTTCACATCAGCGAGGAGGCGCGAAATGCTTCTCACGCTGTTCCGTTTGCTATGATATCAGCAACGGTCTTGGGCTCGGTTTTGGGTTTCAGTGAGTTCTCCGCTTGTGTGTATCGGTCCCGTTAGGCTAATGTTAGCTTTATAGTTGTCAACATCGTTCTTGCGCTTTATATGGGCAGCGATCTCGGTTCAGTGGCCTCCAACCCCATCGGTCAGCCTATGGCCACCGTAAGTCTTTGTTTTCGCCTTTTCTATATTTTTTAAATTGTTTCATTTGTATTACAGATTTTTTTCAACAGTGTAGGGAAGAATGGGACGTTGGCTATCTGGGCATTCATGATCATAACTTTGTGGATGACAGGAATGGACTACGTGCGCTCTACCCTCTTCATCTAGTGCTGCCACAAACTCTAATCGATTGCCATCAGCTCATCGCAGGGTCGCGCCAGCTGTTCGCCTTTTCACGGGACCAAGGGCTGCCGCTCTCGGGCTGGTTATACAACATCAATCCCCTGACAAACACACCCGTCCACGGAGTCATTTTCCTGGCTTTCCTGGCTATACTACTGGGACTGCTTTCGTTTGCAGGCCCACTAGCAATTAGTGCGGTGTTTTCTATGGCGATCGTGTGTCAGTACATCGGCTTTGTGACGCCGATCATTGCGCGCTGGGTGGGCGGACAGAAATTCGTGCCCGGGCCGTTTAACCTCGGCTTGATGGTGAGATTAGAATTAAACCTTTGGCGAAAGATCGATTCTGAACGCTTTTTCTGTCGGCAGAGTGCGCCGGTGGCGTTCATCGCCTCGGCGTATATGATTTTTATGATTGTGGTGTTCCTGTTTCCGGCTATCCCCGGACCGACGTCCCAGAGCATGAACTACACCGTGGTCGTTGTGGGAGGGATCCTCGCGCTGTCGCTCGGGTATTATTTCTTTCCGAGATACGGGGGGAGGTACTGGTTTACTGGGCCGGTCGAGACTATCCAGGAGCAGCGTGTGGACGGCGATGCGAAGGGTACGAGTACTACGAATGATGATGAGAAGAAAAGCAGCAGTATGGAACGTTAAACACGATGTTTCTTTCTTCTCAAAATGACTTCAGGATGCTTTTCCTGTTCTCCGAAACTTGCGAGAACTCTTGCAAGTTGCAGCGCACGGTACGGTTGCCGACCAGGGTCATGGTCTGTTTAGGATAATTCCATCAAAGATCTCTGGTGGGGTCCCTGTGTGACGCGTGATTTATGAACCAACGTGCTGACGTCCTCTCCGGCCCGTCCTACTGTTGCTGCCGGCAACAACCGGGACTTCCTGTACGAGAAACCGCTTTGACCGGCTCGACTCTTGTACCATACAGGTAGCGTGTTGGCTTGTATTAGTGCAAACCCAGATAAGTACTTGTAAGCTATTGTTATATTTATGTATTTGGCAGTCGCTCAAGACAAATCACCCCCTCCGGTTCATGTACAGCGCAGCGCCTTTCACACGAATAACACCACCCTTGTACAAATCTTAAACTCCTAAATCTATTCCGTGAATGTAAATCAGTGATCCACTCTGCTCATGCGTCCTCTGTGGTGCCACCAAGGTTAAGGTCTAGTAAGCAGGGTCAAGGTCTAGTAAGCAGCTGTCACACTTTTATTTTCACTCTCACACTTTCCATGCCTATCTGCGAGGATTGCAGCGAGGAATTCCATGCTCTGGAGACACCGACCTGCAACAAATGCATCCAACTGGAGGGAAAGTCCGAGATAGAAAAAGTGGCCATTCGGGTACGTGAAATTTTGCTTTGTCTACACCGGGTTCGACATAGTCTAAGCAAAACCACAATGCATGTACTGCTCGGTGATCTACGCCCAGCTCATGGATCCCTTATGCAAACACTGCTGTCATGAACTTGGTGAGCTCAGATGCATTGCGGTCCGCAACCACATTTTGACTGGTGTAATCAGCGAAGCCAGATAGCAATATTCCCCGGGCTTTCCTGGATTTGCCAGGGGCCTTTGAGCAAATACAGACCTTCAAGACGAGTGATTTTACCTCTGAAATTTGGGAACTCGTCCAAGGACACAAACAAACCGCTTCTGACACTCGTCTAGGTTTACCGCGGACGCAAAACACCAATCTGCAGAAAACACCTTTGGGTAAAATCCAGGCTCAAAACAAGGCCCTCGAAAAAGCTGTTCCCGGGATTGCTAGGGGTATGACCCGTGTGGAGGAGATGAAGAACAAGAAACCATATATATTGGTGCAAACACGGTCAATAAATAGCCATCCACTATGCATTATTTGTACTTTTGCACTGGATCTACGGGAAAATGTTAAATCCCCCCCAAAGACAAGCCGCCAGAACATGGGAGGTGCCGTAAATAATTCTGTAAAATCTCTCAGTGATTTGCGAGACATTATACTAGGTATCTATTACTCCTCAAGAAAGCGAACAACCGTCTAAACTGTTGTGTTCGACATCGAACTTTAATCATCCTAGTATGCCGAGTAGGATTCCCTAGTGTTTCACGGATAGGGCTGCCAGTGGGAGATGAGCGGAAACAATGAGCTTATCACCGCGCTTCTCATGAAGTGCTAGCCAGTGTTACTAGACCTGAGTGTCTCGGAGAGACATTCCTCGGTACCAATAAAATTCAGACTCAGCATTGTTGCACAATTGACCAACATCCCCGTATCTTGACTGGGCTGGTAAATGAATCCTATCCAAGATATTTTGAACATATGTGTAATGTATTTACCCTATATTGACCAGCCTGGTTGCATGCCATTCACCACTATAATAAGTCGTGATTTATTTGAGCTGTACGGGATGCCCAGTTGTATGGCCACCCAAAAGCTACTAAGATGGCAATTCTCTGAATCAAACCTGATATAAATGATTTAAAAAGTAATAAAAGGCATCTACAATGGTATATCTACCCCAAGAGCGCAGCTATTGACAACTTTCAAATCATCTGTCAACTGAGCTAACATGTCTTGTTGTCACATTGGAGAGTGTGTTTAACCTCGAGAGTGTGCTGAAAACTTTGAATCCACGTATATTTGTGAATACGGCGCGTTCATTATGCGCCTGGATACCAATCTCGCGACTGATCACGTGGTATCCCGATCAAATATTGATGGGCGTTGAGTGACAATTCTGGCATATGAGACCTCTGGTGTCTTGCGCCGGGGTCAACCATGGCATACAATTATATGCATTAAAACTGGCAAACCACGTTGTCCGAAACTCGAAATAAATATTTGCCTCGATACCTTGCTTGGTATTGATTACACCGGGAGTGCTACTAAGTAAGCACACTCTACTAATGCAGGAGCTACCCGTCAGCAGCGATGAGTACACTCGTCACGGAGTGCCAGGACCCCCGCGCACCGCACGATGGCATCACGAATTGCCTAAACAGACCATAACCCTGGTCGGCAACCGTACGCACGGACCAAGTTGTGTATCACATGCCATTATTTATGACATCCTCGGTATCAGTGGCTGTTCCCTTCGGCGTTTCCTGAAGGAAAAGACAAGGCGAGTCGATATGTCCTGGCTTCTTTCCGCAGTGTCCGTGAGACTGAGTGGCGATGCTTCCGATAACGAACTTGAACCTTCAACATCATACTTGCCTTGTTTTTAGGAAGCTTGGACGAGAAATATGGGGGTTCCACCGTCATTTAGCTCGGACTCGCTTAGGCCCACATCTCTCAGTTGTGTTGCAGAAATAATTTATCCGTGTACAGTTTTAAATGAATTTATTCCGTTTTGACCCCTTTTCGGAGCAAGGCGGGTAAAATGGGAAGAAAGGTTTGTCATCAAATGATGCCCTCCCAGGCTCCCACGGTCCTTTTCCAAGTGACGCCTTCCAGCCCGCGCTCATGTCGGTAAGATGAGAGCAGTTTCACCGAATGGCCTTTCGGGTGCAAAATTGCTTCAAATGCATCACACGCGAATGGACCAGAAATCGGAATGGACGTGTCGCCACTGTGTTCACTGTTCAGATTATCGGCCTCCATTGAAGCGGATCGAGAATGCATTATTCCTCGGAATTTCCAGCACCGAGGGTAATCGGATTGAAGCGGAGCTGTCCAGACCGGTGGACTTCCGCCTCTCCGCGGACTTTGGCTGGATGTTGTGCTGGAGGACCCGCCCCAGTGGTGAAGGATAGGCAGCAGTCGGTATTGAAGGGACGCAACGGCCGAGTCTTGTAACTAGGTGGTGGGCCTGTCTGTATGTAGGGCAGACGGCGTGAGCGGTTGAACACTGGAGGCCAAAAGCGGAACTCGATCAACTTTCATTCTGCGCGAGTCGCCTTGTTCCCTCCCTCCACCTCTCCCGCGAGTCTTCCATACTCTCATCCGCGTTCCCTTTCCTCAGTGCTCCCTTAAAACTCGCCAGAAAACGCGCCTTTTAGGATGCCGTCTTCAGCCCAAATCCCCACCCACAAAGCCCCACTGGCTTCTTCATCCTCGACGTCCACTTTGAGGCAGTTACAGTCGATGCCCACGCCCCCGCTCAGTCGACCTCGCGGTCTCTCCACCTCAACTCTACGCGGGTCGTCGATTCAACCTACTCAAGCGGGCTCCAGTCGCGTTGCTAAACCCGCGCCCTCGCTGGGTCTCTTTCCCGACTTCGTCATGCCAAACTACGAGTATAGCGACAGGCCGACGTCTTCGTTCATCTTCCGTTCCCGCTCCCAGTCCCAGTCCTATGCGTCGTCCTCTGCGGCGATCAGCCCGACCACTATTGTAGCGCCTTCCACTGCCGGCGACCACCCGGCTTCGCCCACGCCTGCTTCCTGGTGGGGTCGCAATGTCCGCGATGAGATCCTTCCTCGCCCATGGAGGGACCCGCCTAGGCGCAAAGGAACCATCCCGTCCGAACAAACAGATAGCTGGTCTCATACTAAGAAGGCAAGCCATTTCTCATACACTACAACGCGTTCTGCGCGCGTAGCATTCCTTCGACTAACATCGATTGCAGCGCGTCACTGCCGCCGTCGCCCATGTCCTGGGAACGTCTCTCCTCGTAACGCACGAGGCGTTGCTCCTGACCTCCGAGTTCTTAGATGTAGTCCCAATTCCTGTCCCCGGGTTGGAGATTGCCGCCAAGATCCTTCTGGGAATCTGGGATAGTGTTCAAGGCGTTGACGTGAGTAGTTCTTCGCTCGCATAGGTGTACTGTGACTAAACCCCACGCAGCTAAACCGACTGGCCTGCCTCCGTCTCACTGAGCGTTGTGCTGAGATTCTTCTCTCCGTCCGTGAGGAAATCAAAGACGCGGGAGACATAGTCGGGGATGAATTGGCGATGCCCATCGAGAAGCTGGTTGGGTGAAGGCTGTTTCTTGCTTAATGCTAGCCTTGTCCTGATTATTTCGCAAAGCTCGTTTACCAGAGTACACGACTTCATGCTCAAGCAAACCCATCGCCCATTCCTCAAACGCTATCTCAAGCGAGAAGAGATCATCCGCGACATCGCTGGGTGTGATAAAGCGCTGGGAGAAGCGCTTAGTATGTTCGGGGCAAGTGTTTGTTCTGCCGTAACCTCGAAGAATGAAGGACGATTAACCACCGTCTAGATCTCGATCCAAATTCGGATCCTCAAGCAAGTACAAGCCGCCGAGCTCAGTCGGCAGTCCGATACGCGCGCTCTGCTCGAGTCGGTCATCCGCTCTCAACAGCTTGTTTCTGCTCCTTCTGCTGCTCTCCAGGGTCTGGGAATCACTCTTTCCTCTAATACGACCGGCCTTCCACCCAGCTCTTCACATAAGTCGCTCGTGACCCATCCCGAGGAACCTTGCGACATCCAGCCCCACACCGTTCTCCCCACTCTTCAAAACCTGCACACCATGCAAAACACGCTCGATCTCGCGCACGATACGGCGGACCTCAGAACCCTCATGCGGGACGCCGTTAGTCAAAGTAGCGACGCGGAGATGATCCGGGTGCTGCAGGTTTGTCAAACTCCCTTTCTTATAAGCCGCGACTGACGGATGTGTTATCTCAGGTTGGAAGGGAAGAAATGCCGGAGGCGCTCAAGACGCTCCAGCGCGCTCTGGAGCGAGTCGGGGTGGTCAACAACCCGCCCAGCCCGTCTGCGCCACTGGCAGAGCCGCCCGCTGTCCCTGTGAATTTCCCCACGACGCTCGCTCCGCAGAGTATAGAGCGCTCCATCACGACTTCGAGCTCTGGTAGCAGCGCGATGGGCGTGAGTGCCGGGACGGGACGCGACATGCTCGATCGCGAGTTTATGGAGAGCGGGATCGACGCGCTGCGCCGCATGAGCAGGGGCGGAGAGCTGGGACTGCCCAGCTGGACAATCACTCGGTGTGTAGAGCCCGGTTGTCGAGCTGCGCGATCACGTGCTAACCTTGTTTCATCCTGCAGGTACGAGGTCGACCGCGATGTCAAAATCGGGATGGGGTTCTTCTCGGACGTGTACCGCGGGACGTGGCGCAACCGGACGGTCGCGATCAAGGTGCTTGCCGAATGCACGCCGCGCGAGCTGTTCGTCAAGGAGGTCGGGATCTGGAAGGAATTCAGGCACCCACACGTGCTGGAGCTATACGGCGCGAGCGGGGCCAGTGGCGAGGGCCCGTGGTTCTTCGTGTGTCCGTACGAGAAGTACGGGTGCCTGAGCGAGTTCCTGCGCAAGGTGGCTTCCGCCAACCCCGCGTTTGACAGCGTGAGCGGGTTTGGGGCGCGCGAGCGGAACGCGAGTTTCCCCGGGTGGACTGCGGTCGGCGGGGGGAGCGTGATTCGAAACGGGGGCCGCTCGAGGCATACGAGCGTGAGCGGCGATATTTTCGGAATCCACGCGGGCAAGGAGGGCGACTTGCTGAGGTTCATGCACGAGATCGCGAAGGGCATGGACTATTTACACAGCCAAGGCGTCTTACACGGTGATCTGAAGGTGCGGCTGCCGTTTCTGTCCTACCGTTCACTGCTGATGTTCGGGCCAGGCTGCGAATATCCTTGTGGACGATCGCATCCACTGCCTTGTTTCGGATTTCGGCCAAAGCGAGATGAAGTCCGAGGTGTTTAGAATTAGCGGGACCTCGCCCCCTCGTCGGTGATCCTTTCTGTACAAAAGACACAGATACTGATCCCCTCTTAGATGGCACTCTCCGCTGGCAAGCCCCTGAACTCATGTCGGGGCACTGTCAGTTAACGACCGCGATGGATGTGTACGGTTTTGCGATGTGCTGCGTGGAGATTTTGACTATGGGCCGGATGCCGTGGCCGGTATCGAACGACGACGACGTCCGCCATTTCGTGACGAGTTCGTCGTTCTTGTTCCCGCGATGATTTAGATGCTGACTGGACTGGATGTCATAGAAGAAAATACTCGACCATCTATTCCTCCCTCTCGCTTCAACACCCCGGCTCTACAAGAAATATTGCGCATTTGTTGGCACAAAGACCCTTTTGTTCGGCCGTCCTTTTCAAAGATCGTCAAGGACGTCAAACAGTTGAGGAAGAGTTTCTGCGGCCCATCCTCTAACCCAGAAGATATCCCTTCTCCTCGTATCCCTGATTGGCAGGAGGCGGAGGACGATTATACGTACACGTCGAGACCATCCCCGGACATGCATCCTATCCCTTTACCTGGCGATTCACCTCGTGAGTTCATTTCAAATCTTTGAGTGATGTCATCGTTCAACTCTCCGCATTTTAGCTCGCAACTTGGGTTCCTTCCCATTCTTCGGCGGATCAGCTACCCATTCGAGCGCCGCCAATTCTCTAAACACATATTTCCACACTACCCGGGATGCGTCTATCTCCCCGGACGACTCTGTAGCGAACGTGTCCAGTTCGTTGATCCATGCGTCCTTATCGTACAAGGAAGATACCGTCGCCACGCCCCGCACTCACATGACGGAAGAAGTTCTTTTCACGCCGTCGAACCGGACCTCGTCTTTCTTTGCTTCTATTCCCCAGTTGAATCCCTCTGAAGAGGATTTGAACCACCTACTGTTGGGAAATCGAGACGGAAACGACTCGCCCCCGCCGGTGGATGAACGGATGGCCCAGCTGCGGAACGAGAGGAGGTACCGGTTGTTGCTTAGTCATGAGTTCCATCCGTCATGTGCGTGCTTTGAACGCTCGGACCTTTACGAGATACTGATTTCTGCGCGCAGTAACTCTTCCGCTCTGGAGCCCGTCTCCTGTGAGCCTGGGCGCGGTGGGCTACCTGAGCAAACCGAGCGGGGCGTTTGTGACGATCTTCAACTGCTTCACGCCGGAAAAGTCGGCGACGGGCCTGCTGAGGACCCTTCCGTCGGTACATGGTTACGGGCAAGTGACGACCGGGAGCCAGCGGCAGGACAAGCGTAACGCGGCTCAGCGGGGACTGGACGCCATCGCGGGTCTCCTGACGTTCAAGACAAAGAGCGAGGGTCCTATTTCGTGGGTCTAGTCCTATTTCCGGCATACTTTATGCTTACTTGTTCGCCTGCAGGCAAAGCGTCAGTCGTCGCTACTCATTCCCGCTCCGGACCGGGCACAAGGCCGCGTACCTCTGTACCGAAACCACCATGTATCGCTACGTCGAGAGCTTGGACGCTCCGAAAAAGTGGTTCAAGTCGAACGTCGATTGGATCATGGAGACATATGGCCCGATGCATCAAATCCAGAAGGAGGACTTGTTCCTGGTTATTGGGACACTCAGTGCGCCGGATTACGCGCTTTTCGTGAGCCACAAGCACCCGGATGGACAGGTAATCCGATCCAACGGTTTTATACCCGCGACGCGACTTAACCATCAACAGGCACATTTCAACGTGTTTTCGTCGACCAAGTCAAGCCAGCCCTGGGGCACGTTCACGACCGACACTGGGTCCGAGCTTGCTGGCCCGTGCTATCACGAACCTGCCGTCAGCAACCCGCTCTCCGCCAGCAAGGTTTCGTCCAACAGCACCGGCAATCATGTCTGGGATACTGTTCTAATCGCCCGGCTGCGCTTCAAGCCAGACGTTCTGGAGCCAACGTCACTTTAGCTATTCGTCACGTCTGTCTCTTTTTTATCGCATCGTTTCTTTATTTCGTCCGTCGCACATCTGTCTCTACACCACCACCCATTGCACGCAACATCCATAGATAGACTACTACGCTTTCACCGACTACACGCATTTTCGAACCATTTGTAACTCGAATACATACATTGTACAGCCATTCCGCAGAGATTTCTAGTGTGTTTATATGTATCCGGTCGGCATTTTTTCGGCGGGCTTCATATACCTTGCGCCGGGCCGCCGAGACAAGCACCGCCACTGCACCGCCATCAGATCGAATTTTCCGCCTCATTTCTGCCTCAATTGTCGTTTGTTTCCTGCATTTCCGACTGTTTGGTCTCCCTCACCACCCAAAAAGCTAGAGCCCCACCCCATCTGAGTTCTCAATCCCGATCGCTTTGCTAGCAGGAATCCGGTTTGACACTCCACTAGACTAATCAACAATCGATATTAGAGCGTGCGCGTTCGTTGCAAAGCGGTTCGTTGCCCCCTCGGGCCCCTCTTCGCGTCGTGCGCGTTTCTGGCGCAGACTACACTGGCACCAATACCTACACAGCCGAATGAGCAGTGCGTCGTCCCGGCTACAGCGAAACTGACAGGGAAGACCCAAGTGTCGTCCGAATGGAGGCAGGAGAGATCCAAGAATTTCAAGAAAATTTCCAGACGATTATATCACTGTGAATGGGACTCAAAAACTTATTACAACCGAGAAGGAAACGCACTCACCAGTCCAGGACAGCGTCGCATCTTCCGCGCCAAACCCCACTGCGGGAATGTTTCCGGATACACGATGAGCTTCAGCATGTTGAGAGCGTCTTCCGACTCGAGATTTCTGACCGCCACGTCCCGCTGCTTCCCCATCCACAGTCGGAAGCTCCGGATGTCCTCCAGCGCGGCAAAACAAATTGCGAGCTGCGAGACATGCAGCAGGTACGGATAGTGGTATAGCCCTTCGACCCGTCTGTCTTCGACCGCCGCGAGATGAAAGGCGATCACATTTTGCAGATCGCTGCGCCCGTTGCCGCGACACCATGCTGCGAGCGGCGCCATGACCTCCTCTTCGGCGACACAGCATATCCTCTGCCGTCGTGCGTCGCTTTCCTCGATGGCTGCCGCATCAGGAAGCGCGCACCGCTCGCATATGCACTCAAAATGAAATAAATCTCGGAGTAGGAAACGCCGCGCTTCGCGAGTTACCGTCGTAGGCAGATGGATGTAAGAATAGACGATCTCCTCGCCCTTGGCGATAGGACGGATGGCGTGAACGGAGAGCGTAAAGACTCGATGTCGAAACGGTGGACGACGTTGGGAGAGCAGCTATGCACACGACTTGAATACTAAATAATGGTTACATGGCGATAGATCATACCTGTGATTAAATCTTGCTTCAAGAAAAAGGGCGTTGTGACCCATGGCCACAGAACTGGGGACAGAAGGAGCAGGCATGGCGATGCCAATCGTGTTGCTTCGTATTATCCCTTCTTCCAACTCACACACCCCGGGCGGCTGCGAGTTGTTGAGCTGCAATAGCGTGGACCGAGTTTTTTCAGGGACGCGTCGAAAAAGTTCACGATACACCTCTGGCCTTGTCATACCAAATTCGAGAATCAAGGTGTTTTGCGTCACGATGGCCGGATACTCGACATGGATAAGGGCGGCGGCGCGGATGTCCTGAGTGGCAAAGATTCCCAATCCTTTCGCCCCAGCCGAGCGGAGCTCGATTGCATTCTCCAACGCGTCGGACGCAGGCGAAAAGCGTTTCGGTAACAGATTCAACACCGCACAGTCGAGAAGCGTGCTGACTTCAACAGTCCCGACCTTGATGTTGCGGAAAACAAGCCGCTGGCTTGCGCCGAGAGCGCAAGGGTCGACTCTGGCCGACATGCGAGGGTCATCGGTTAAGCGAACATTTCTTTTACTCCATTTTTTCAGATCCTTCACGGTGTAGGCGAGGCACGGTGCGCCACAGCGGCCGGTTTCGGTTGGTTGCGGCGTGTCCGCAATATCGTCCGTAAAAAGCCGACGATCGTCGCGCTCTGGTTTTTTATTTCGCGTTGGGTACGGGGAGGGCACAGAATCGCGCTTGCGAGTGAGAAGAAACCCTCGGCGCATCGAGTTGGAATTTTTTCGATGTGGAAGAAGTAAGAAAGAGCCCATCAACGGATCGAGAAGTCTAAATGTTGGGTTCCTGATGCAACCCGAGGCGGGAATGTGGCTTCTTCGAGTTGCAGCGAAAGAATTTCCGCGCTCCGCGGCAGTGTTGCATGTGTGACGAACGAGGAGTTGAGTGAGGACGTGGGCGGAGATACACAACCCGGAGCAGCTATCGGATGACGCGTTGCAGATCTTCGATGAGAAGCTCTATTGAAAGCGAAGCCGGGCCAGCAAACTGCACACGAGGAGCTGTTGAAATTTGTCTCCTCAAGTGGAGGGAGCTGGTTGATTCTATCCGTGTACGGCAAAAAATCAAGATGGGTGCCAGCTCATGCAATATTCACCACTCACAGCTCACACCGTTTTTTCTACTAATTCAAGAGATAAATTGGTGAATTTGCACCATCCAGGCTGTATTGCATCCTCCCGGAAGAGCTCCGGAGCGGTGAAGAGCGGTGTGCGCCTGGGCTGGTGAGCGTGGGAGGAAATTATGGGTTTGTACATGCTTCATTCGAAAGCTTTTGACCTTTTTCGGACACATATCCTCGGAACGAAACGCTTCCAAAAAAAACTAGTTCAAGTCCTCCTACGGCTCGCGCGATGAACGCGAATAATCCTTGCTCACTCAATCCGAACTCCTGTGGTCTTACCAAAAGGATAGACGGCTGTCTGACTACCTAGGATCTACGTCCGCTACGGTCCGCGTAACCTAGGCTACCTCAGGCGTAGAGCATGAACTAGCACAGGCAAGAAATACGCACCGGCCGAGTTCCATTAGGACGCAATCCTTATGGGTCCCAATTCGCAGATCAAGTCGGTCTACGAGGTCGGTCAATGTATTCTTCCGCTGTGAACTGGCTGAACATGGATCGTCGCGCATAGACTACCTTGTCTACCCTTGTAGACCAACGACGTCGTAGCCGAACGTCGTCGGCCTCGGACACATGGCGAAACGCAGTGACTCGAGCTCTCGCGGCCCCGGGTCCTGGATTTTAATATTTATCTTCTGTTGGCGTTGCGGTGGAAACTGGCAGACTGCGCAGGATTCTGGCGGTGAAATGCGGGACAGACAGATGTTTACAAGTGATAAATCCAAGCTCTCGACTCTCGATGAGATGGTTACCGCCTTGACATATGACACGTCCAAATTAACCGCGGATTGTTTGCCCGGTGCGACAATGAATGGCGAAGTCTTCCTCCCGAACCTCTTGTCGACTCGAAATCTTTGCTCAGCCTCCGACCCGACTGGACGACGACGATTGATTGGAAGCTCCGCGCGTTTCATCTTGGAGGCAAGGCCCGAAATGGATAGTCAACTGCAAGTCGACAGCGTGGACGCACAGACAGCTGGATATGCACCATATGACTGCGCGCTGGCTTGCCTGTGGCACTCGGGAGGACTCATTGCCTTTAATTATTTTATTCTTGGCAGATCCTAAAGCACCGCGGTTAATTGGCGTGTATATTGCGGTTTAATTAAGGCGATTCGACTTTGTGATTCGGCTTGGAGGATACGCAGAGCCTGGCGACGAGCCCGACCGTGGATGGACCAGTAGCCACGGAGGTATGTAATCGGAGACTGATGGGGCCTGGAGAAGCCGCGAAGCACGAAAACGGCAGCGGTGTTCGAATAAGTAATAGGATCTTAGCATCTTTCCTTTTGCGGGCAGCGGCCGAAAATTCATTCTTCTCTTTAACCACCTATATTAGCGCGTCAGCCTTGTGTTCCATTCCTTCCCACTGGCCCACCATGTCCAGCCCCGCCGCTAGCGTGTACATTGTCCATCTCCAAGCGATACCACCCTCTCTTTTCTTCATGGTTCCTCTCGCCACTATTATCCTCTTCTTCCTCGCAATATCGCACACCGTCGTCCAGCACAGGCACGACCCAATACTCATCCACATCCAGCTCCTCGACCGTCGGAAAAAACGCGTCGCATGGGTCTTTCCCGTCGTGTTCTCGCTCGCGCTCCTCGCGATCCTCGCCGGCGCGCTGCTTTTTTTCCGGGCTCGGTCGGAGTCAGACTCTCCCTTCCTGGCCGTGGCAGATACCGTCGTCACCTCGGTTCTCTATGTGGAGTGTAAATCGTCGCGCCTGCCATGCCCGACAGCTATACTGAACACATTTTGACAGTGAGTGTTTCGGTCATGTACCTCCTCAGCGTCGTCGTGCATTTCGCCGCAATCCAGCCCGTCGTGTTCTTCATCTACTGCATGGCTCTCGCAATAATCCTAATCTCCGGTCAGTCCCCATCAAAGAGCGCGTCCCGTTTGGCTCATCTTTTTTGCAGCTACTCTAGTCTCAATAGTCGGGCCATTCAGGGCGGTTCCGCCGCTTATTTCGCCCATCCTATATCTCACCACGGCCGTGCTGACAATACCGGTCATCACCTTCAGTTTTCTCTCCAGTCTGCACCCTTCTGAAGCATCTCTGGCACCTCAAATAACGCTGTCATCCACCTGTTCATTTCCGTCGTCCTCCTCGGAAAAGCCCCAGTTGCTCGAAGACGTTCCTCCGAGCCTTGAAATATCGCATACGACCCTGACGGAACGGTACGCAACGCGCAACATCGCCATCTGCATCCTATGCGGGCAGATATCGGCCATCATCCACTTTGCGTTCGCAATCGGCATCCTCGTCCTCCTCCCCGATCAATCCTCCCTGCCGTCTACGTTAACGAGCGAAGAGATGCTCGCGGGCGTCTGGGTAGAAGCGCTCGCATTCAGAATCGTTCAGACAGCCTTTCTAGTGGTTTGGATAATCTGCCTAATAGCAGCGTTCCTGCGTACGTGCCCCACTCTCTCTACCTTCTCTTGTTGCCTTCACTTAGCCTCGCCTCCGTTATTTATTACCTACAGAACTCTTTTCGCGCGTAAACTGCCCGCCGAGGCGCACCTCGGTGCTCACGGACACGTCGGACGCAACGGCATTCACGTCCCTCCCCCGCGCACGCACCGCCCGAGGTCCAAATCGCGCTCCTCCTCCTTCTCCTCGCCGCGCCCGCGCCGCGCGCCGGTGTTCCCCCGCCCGCACTACGTCACCGTGCGCCGCGGGCCGAGCCCCCTGGGCGCCGCCGACGACTGCCAGAACCTGCACGACCCGTTCGCGTCGCCCGCCGCGCACCCGGGCTTCGCCGCGGCGTTCCTCGACGCGGACGGCGCGCGCCCGACGCGGATGAGCACGTGGGGCACGCTCCCGCCGCCGATCCCGCCGCGCCCGCCGCCGAACGTGCTGGTGATCAACCCGCCGGCGCGGCGCCTCCCGTCGCTCGGCGCGCTGCGCGGCGCGGCGTACGCGGACAGCGGCGTGTCGTTTGGCGGGCGGCGCAGCCTGTCGATGTTCAGCTACACGACGCCGTCGGCGTACAGCCAGGACGGCGACGAGGGGTACGACGGCGCGTTTGACGTGGAGGAGGCGCTGCTGGCGCAGAAGCTGCTCCGGCGGCTCGACGCGGCGGGCGCGGGCGGGTGGAAGCTCGGGCGGAACGGGAGCGTGGGCAGCGCATTCAAGGGGCGGCGGCCATAGCATTCGTAGACACTCTTTTTTTATTTCGCTTTCGCACTTTGAACATTGCTTTGTTTGAACTGGAATTATAACTGTACATAATCCATCGTCCTCGAGTGCAGAGCCGAGTAGGGTGGCTAGCTAGAGCGGATAGAACGGCGCGAATAAAGGCGCAGAGTGCGGGCGAGGCGCGGGGCTAATAGGTCTGTGGCAGTGTTGAACGGGAGCGTGACCGTTGAAGCGTGGAAAAGTTATGTCAGCAGGGTAATAAAGACTGCGGATGCGTGGCTTGTTCCCCAGTCGCCACGTAGTCGTACTCACCCACATCCCTTAAGTCCCCTTCCACATTTCCTCCACGACACCCACACGTCTCATGTCCACTGTCTCTCCCACAACCCTCTTCAGCATGGACCTCGACTCCGAATCCCCGTCTTCCCCCGCTCCCCAGTCCCCCGCCGACTCCGAGCCCGGCCCATCCCGCAAGCGGGCTCGCACCTCCTCCTCCTCAGAGGACCGCAAGGAGGCCCGTGCACACCGTAACCGAATCGCCGCACAGAACTCCCGCGACCGCCGCAAGGCCCAGTTCTCCTACCTCGAGCGCCGTGTGAGCGAGCTCGAGGAGGAGAACAGGCAGCTTCGTGCCGGTCTCGTCGTCTCACCACCGCGCCCGGAGCAGGTCAAGGTCGAGGAGCACCAGGCCAAGGACCGCGAGAACGAGGAGCTCCGTGAGCGCATCAAGACCCTCGAGAAGGGCTGGGACGCCGTCATGAAGGCCCTCGCCGCCCAAGGGCTGTCCACCAGCACAGCCTCCCCCGCCCCTACCGCCTCAGATACTCCTTCCACCGCCGCACCCGCACCCACCCCGACCCCGAGTCCGAGTGCCCCCAGTCCCGTACAACCCGCCTCAGAAACCCCCGCCTCCCCCGCATTTCCCGCCGCCCTCGAACCCACCATGACCTTCCCCATCTCCCCCGCACCCTCCCACACCTCCCTAGACTTCGACCTCGACCTCGACCTCGCCTCCTCCTCGTCCTCCTTCATGTCGTCCCCCGTCCTCACACCAAAGACCGAGCACGAACTCGATTCCACTCGCCACCTAGCACGGGTGGCGTCCATCGTCGGCGGATCCCCTCCGCCCCCGATGGCCCTGCAGCGGGTGGTCTCCAGCTCAATCTCGCGCTCCCCGGTGTCGACAGCGACGGCCGCCCCTCTCCCGAGGAAAGCGCGATCGACGACGCAACCATGGAGGACCTGTTCCGTGAGATCCTCGCCCCTTCTCCGCGGCTCCCCTCGGCGAGTCTTCCTTTTGACGCTCCAGGTGGCGCCCAGTTCCAAGCTGCCCCCGCGGGCACGCCGTCCCCTCAAGCTGCCTTCGCGCCGCAAGTGACCGCGGACGACATTCTAGGGTTGGAGGGTCTTGTGGGCGGCGGTGCGGGCGAGGTCGACGGCGCGGACGATGCGGGGATCTGGACAAGCGAAGTAGAGGTGGATATGCTGGAGATGGACCGCATCCTCGGGTTGCTGCCTGCCGCCGCCGACGCGGCGTTCCAGCACAACCTCGAGGATCTCGGCTTGGGGCTTGGGTGGGGCGACATGGAGGCGCTCACGGGCGACCTCACAGGCGGAGAGTCCGGCCTCGTCGGCGTGTTCTGAGAACCGCCGCACCCCATACACAACCCCCATCTCCTCAGCATCAGCATTTCTTATTTATCTTGTCTCTTTCCCTCCATCGTCTCGGCGCCTCTCTCTCTCTCATCTCTTGGTCAATCAGTCTCACTCTCAATCTCCCACTCTATATATTCTGTCTGTTCGGATCCCACCCACCTCCTCCAACGCCGTCCCCCCCGCACCTACCTCGCTATACTGTTACCTACTCCTCCCCCGGCTCTCGCTTTTCCTCGCTGTCTGCAACCCCCCATGCGCCCGATGCTGCCTCCGCCCCGACGCCCCTTCTCCCTTCGGGTTGAGAATGGGTTTTGTTTGGGTGCGAGTGCGCTTGGGTGGGCGGGGGTGCGTGGGTGGTGGGGTTTGGTGGGGCGGGTGGAGAGATTATGTAGAGTAGATACCTGGTTGTGTGGTGTGAATGGAGTTGGTTGAGGTGGTCTTTTTGTGTGAGGCAGTGAATTTTCGGGCGAACGTGCTCGGCGTGATTGGTGTTCGACCTCTAAACGGTCGACGAGCTTTGGACCAATTGGGAGCTCAGCTTGCGAGGTATCAGGAGGTATCCGTTCGTTGCGCCGCAAATGATTAGATTTGTGGTGCACTGCCACCTGTGAAAGCTTTCTCTCAGCTCGTCGACATCCGAGTCCTCGCTTCAGAAAGCTCTTCCAGCTCTCCTCTTACTCACCCTCGTCGATCTCTTTGCCCACCCACCCAGCCGCTGTTTGCTTTCGAGCTTACGCTCGGGTTGCTCCGGGTCTCGTTCAGACCTGCGGCGGCCTTTGCGTACGAGTTTGGCCGTCCCCGCGCGTCCCGCTGTTTACCGATTCGGCTTTTGTCGCTTCCCCCACTCGCTGCAAAAAGCCCGAATCGGCTGGGACGGCCGAACCCCCCCCCCCACACACAACGATACACCGTCTCTCTATCAGCCCGTAGCTGCGTCTCGACACCAGCTTTCAGCTGCGTCCGTATAATATTTATGGGAGCTGCAGATCGAGCAGCTCCATTAATATATTTATTCCCGCTCTCTTACATGCTCCCCTACAGATCGTACCCTAATTTGTTGCCTGGATCGCAAAAGCCTGTGTATGTTGCGACCAGCGTCACACTAATGGACGGCGACTCATTGCCAAATTCGGATAGGGGCCTGAGGCGGAAACTCAGACATCTCCTGACTTTGAGCGTACTTCTATACTGACCCACTTTTGTACTTGATCAGCGCTCAGCGCTCAGAGGCTCTCCACTGCGACATGTTCAAGTACACTACGACCGTATTCTTTCTACTCCTCGCCACCGCCCTCGCCAACCCCGTGCCGTCCTCCACGATCTTCTCATGCCTCACTGACAGTGGACTGAACGTCGAGGTTTCCCAGAATCGCAACTGGCAGACCTCCACCACGCCGTGGGTATCTCTCTTCTCGCACCACACCTAAATTCTGACTCATCCTCGAAGATTTAACGCGAGATTCCACTACACCCCCGGGGCGATTGTCTATCCAACCCAGACCAGCGATGTCTCCAAGGCTGTGCAGTGTGCGGCCGAATATGGTGCTCGTGTATCTTCTCTTTCGGGTGGCCTTTCGTACTCGGCGTCGGGCTACGGCTCTCAAGGCGGGTCCCTCGTCATCACGTTCCGCGATATGGCGCGAGTTAGCGACTTGGGCGACGGTATCTTTGCGGTGGAGGCAGGAGCTCACTTGGGATATTTTGCGTTTGAATATTACGACGAGTACGGCCGCGCTATGGCTCCGGGACTCAGCCCACGGTGCGTGTTCCCTCGCAATCGCCTATCCTTTCCCCTCGTACTCACCTAACCTTAGAAAACTCGTCCATTTGCAGGGGGGGCTTCTGGCTGCTTCTGGTCGACCAAATGATTGGCGCCGACCTTGTATTGGCCAATGGCACCGCCATACACGTTAGCCCGACGGAGAATGCCGACCTGTTCTGGTCCATCTGTGAGGCTCCGCCTTCTTCCGGTATCGTCACCCAACGCACGATGCGGATTCGTAAGGCCCCCAACAAAGTCATCCGTTATGCGTACAAATTCATTGATCCTGACCGCTCTCCGGAGAAGTTGGCCAACATCCAACATGCGTACCAGGTCTGGGGCCTCACCGCGCCCGAGGAGATGGGGATGGTCGCGAACGTCTGGCAGGGGGGGAAAGTTATCGAGATGGCCGGATACTACATGGGGAACCAGGACGACTTCGACCGCGTCACTGCCCCGCTTTTCAACGCTACGGGCCAACCATCCACGACGTATGTTCAAGAACGCGACTGGATAGCGGTGCTGACCGAGGCTGACGGCGGGGCACCATTGTCCACGAAAGGCTCTCCCGAACAGCACGATCCCTTTTACGTCGTCGTCCCGACTTACTCCCCTATCATGACCGACCCTCCCGATGCCCTCGGCCAATACTTTACGATCACTCCAGTTCCAGGCACTCTTCCCACGCCAGGCATGAATGCAAGGTTCATTCCCTCTTCGTCTTCATTGCCCGCCGCTCACTTCCACCACGGTCACAGTCTGCCCTCTGACAGGTCCTTTTTTTGTGGACATTGACTATGAAGGTGACTTTGAGCGCGGTTACCGCCAAATCTATCGGGAGCGGTCTATCATCTTTCACGAGGACGAGCGCTTCAAGTACAAGGTCTCCGCTCCGCAACACGTCGCCGCGCTGCACGCATTCCGTGACTGGGACGCCGCGCGCATACACACTCGCACACGCCGAGTCGCGTGTGCCCCTGCGGTCGCTGGTGATGACCTTCCCCGCAACCTGGCACACCGATGTCTTCCCTGGCTCCCGACACCCCGACGAGGCTCCCGACCTCGACCCCAAGGCTGACATTCCCGACCATCGGCACGACGCCGGCGCCTTCCCCACGATGGCCGACATGAAGAAGGCGGGTAAGGGCATGGGCAAAGTCCGCTACACGATCTTGGGGCACAAGCACCACGCATACAAGAAGAGCCCCGGCTGGCGGGCTATGCAGAAATACATTGTGGAGCACTATGACCTGAAAGAGCTGTTGGATCCCCAGGGAAATGTTGTGAGCACTGAACATGGGCCTGATGGTATCCTGGATGGTATGGCGATTGATAGTTGAGCCTTGGTCGTCGTTGTCGTCGATATTCACCTTCTCTTCGCGAATATCAAGGCTTCAAGCTTCAAAACCCTCGATGAGCCCATTCTTCCGATCCATACCCGCGTTCCAACGCCTCTGTACGCGCCCCTGGATCCCTTACCACGTCTATGGGCTCCTCACACAGTTCTACACGCCAGGAGCATTTGTAATACACCGCAAAGAATGCGAATTTCGTTCAGATACTTCGACCCTCGACAATGCGCTTGATTGATATCCAATGCATCTGCGACGCACCTGGCGAGAATTATATACCTGTCGGTTCTACTCCTTTCTTCAGATTCTTGTCGTCCTCAGCATCGCTACGTGGACTTTCCTTGTCGGTTGCTAAATAAACCAAATTGGCGGAACTGGAATTACCTAATTTGGAAGCGGCTTCGTTTTTTTGAGTCTCCTTTAGAAAGCCGTGGCATGAGAAGAGAAAAATTTACGGCCACGACAGAGGTACAGCGGTGGCGGGTGATTCCATAGGCTGTTTACAGTTGTATTGGGCGGAATTCGAGTTTAGTTCGCGTCGCGTCCTCTTGCTCTCAACCATCACCAGCCCGCCATGCGGATTCAGTTGCCTGGGCTCCTGCTCGCGGCTTCATTTCTCTCCAGTCTCACCCTTGGATCTTTCCACGACAGGACCCCGCTGCAAAACAGGCGACACTCGCATGCCAATGCCCTCTTGCGCAGACACGAACACGACACGCCCTCGCCCGTCGAACAGCAACGTGAAGATCCGACTGCTACTCGTTCCCGTCGCGCTGTCGAAACAGATATCCTTCTCCGACCTGACATCGACCCCAATCACAACCTCTCGGATTACAACAACCTCAAGCCCAACAAAGAGCACACTCTGTATTACAGCTCTCAGCGTGAGTCGCTCCACGAATCTCGTCTGAAACTGGCATCGAGGGCGCGGCAGATCGCAAAGTATGGGCCTCGTTCCTCTTCCTGCAGCCGACCGTTCCGCTCGACCATTCTTCCTATGTCGCCGACGTCAGCTGCTCGAAAAGCAGCACAGAGATGATCTTCAAGCTCAAAGACTACCGCTCGTTCAAGATCGTACAGGCTTGGGAGCGCGAGCTGCCTATCGTTCTCACTGGGCACCGTTTCATGGATTGTTTCCCTGCCGATGAACGCGCGGACAGATTCTGGGCCCAGTAAGCAACTTCTTTCCCTTTCTTCCAGCCGCCTCTGACAAGAGTCCAGGGTCGCGTCGCTGCACCACAATGGAGGGTTCTCTTTTGTGATTCAGATCCGTATGCTCCCGACGGAAGAAATCGCACACGAAGTGGAATTCAACATCGGCCACCCGCAAGGCATTCACTCGAATCCGCCGCCTGGGACGCCGCCTCCCGCTCAGCCCGGTCCTCAAGGCTCATCACAGCAGGCAGGAAGCCCGGGCCCCGGACCTGGATCGCCTGGCCCTGGCCCTCCTCCAGCTTCCAACAACGGTGGCCCGCCGCCTCCTGGACAAGGAAGTGGCAACAACGGTGGACCGCCAGGAGGAAATGGCAATAACGGTGGCCCGCCTCCCGGAGGAAGTAACAACAATCCCGGCGGAGGAAGTTCAGGCGGAAATAATAATAACCCTGGCCCGGGCAGCGGTGGCGGCGGGGCATCCTCTCCCTCGTCGTGATTTTTCCGCAATTTCTTTTCAGACAGCATGCTAATTATGTCTCAGACCCCCCAGCGAATCGCAGGGACCGGACTCTACAACGTTTCCACCCGCCAACGTCCCTACGACCGCTCCATCCCCAAATGACGCAACACTGGACGGCGACTTTGATACTCGTTTGGACCAACAGATCGGTTATTTTTCTCCACCATTCGACCGCGCCTTCTACAATCAAGTCTTTCCCGGCATGGAGATTTCTGATCAAGAAATTCAAGACAATAATTCTCCAAGCCGGCGCGATCTCGCCCGTCGAGGATTTTTCTCCAAGGTCGTCTCTGTCGTTAAAAAAGCGGTCACCGTGGCGGTCGCGGTTGTAAAAGCGATTCCCGCGGTTGTTCAAACCGTGGCTGCGGTTGTAACAAGTTTGTGTGCTCAACTTCTCGTTATTTTTCCTTCTAACCTAGATGAAGAGGTCGTGGCGGTCGTCCTCAACACGGTCGCAGCGGTCTTGCCGTCGTTCAACCTGACCCCTGTCAACACTGACTGGTCTTTCACCTTGCCTCCCGCCGGATTCTTGCCAACCGAGGAAAACGTATTTGGTCAAGGCTTCAAGATGTTCAGTTATAAGAAGAGCGGGACGTACACGATCAAAGGGAAAGAAGTCGAAAAAGAGGCTGGGGTCACTGCATACTGCATTGGGTGCCAAATTTCAGGTAAGATTTAACCTCTTTCTTGATTGTCGCTTCATACTAAACGATACTTTTGCAAGGCAAACTCCACATCCTCGGGACCTTGCGCTATACGTTCCCAACCTTCATCACTGCTGCGACTATACAGATCTCAGGTCCGATGAACTTGTATGCCGAAGTCGGACTCCTCCTATACACAACGCTGGAGAAGGGCTTCGAGAAAAACATATTGACCATACCCATCTCCGCATTAGCGATCGACATTCCAGACATAATAAAATTTGGACCCGAAATCACCCTCACCATGTCGGCTTCTCTCAAGTTCGAAGCAGATGGTTTTCTAGGTATGACGATAATTCTCGCAGCGGAATGTGTAGTAACAGTATGTGACTTTTAGGTGTCGGCTTGAACGCGACATGGTCACCTGGGTTCTCGATAACGTTGAACTTTCTCAATCCACTCGCGTCTACATATGCCAATCTTGCTCCGAGTATCGTCCCTGTCTTCCAAATTGGAGCCGCTATCTCAATCACTGCTGAAGTCAAGGCTGAGGCTGGACTGGAACTCGCACTTAATCTGTTCAACGGCAAAGTCAATCTCGCCGCAGGAGTATACTATGAAAACGGGTACACTGCTCAACTAATCGATGGCTTCATGAGCGGAGACGACCCTCAAATCGGAAACGGCTGTAACGGGCTGAGTGTTTGCTTGCAACAAGACAAGAAAGCATACTTGAGCGCTGTACAGCTCTCGTATTCTCTGTACGAAACGTCTACCATCGTGAAGAGTTGGTGTGAGACGTGCGTGCTCCGTCCCCCTTGCACGCAGGAGACTGATCATTCAACTTCAGTGGTGTCCCGACTTCGCAAACTACCGATGACTCGATTGTGC
The DNA here is from genome assembly GCA_029378255.1 of Mycena rosella. NCBI lineage: Eukaryota > Fungi > Basidiomycota > Agaricomycetes > Agaricales > Mycenaceae > Mycena > Mycena rosella. Next base: position 104,756 of record JARKIE010000059.1, on the reverse strand, counting down.
CTATCACAACGTTTGTTTTTCCGTCTTGGACTCGCTTGTCGTTGTCTGACCGTTTTCATGGACTACAGGCCTACTATCCCGATCCTTACTGCGAATCCTGTTCCAACGTTTACCACGTTATGCGATAGTGGAGCCTCGTCGTATACAGCGTCGGACCAATCCATATACAGGTAGGTAGTAATATCCCGGCGCGGTCCCGTTAACAAACAGCCTATAGGCTCGAGTGCAATTCAGATCGCGGAGGCAACGACCTCACCAGCAGCTTCAGTAATCCGCCAACCACCTTCCAGGCTTGCATGGACGCTTGCTCGGCCTGGACCTTTAATAATCCCTTCACGCCATGCCTCGCTGTCGCCTGGGTTCCTTCCAGAATACCTTATGGATGCTACTTGAAGAATCCCCTTCCCAATAGTAACCCCTCGCCCCCTGGTCTTGCCGTTGATAGCGCCGTCGTCACGCGTTTCGCTGCAACTTGCCCGGACGACAACAACGGATACTACACGTCGTATACCGACGGCGCATCCTACCTGATTGCTTGCGACCAAGACTACCCTGGCAACGATATCCCACCCAGCCCCACTCTACATGTCGCAACCCTTCGGCTCTGCATCGATATGTGTTCCAGTTACAACCTCAATAATCCCGGCGTTGCCCTCCCTTGCATGGGCGTATCCTACGTGTACGCAGACAGCGGCAACAGTCTAGCTTGTTTCCTCAAAAACAATATGGGCGGTGCTCATTATCAACAATCCGCGTACTCGGTCCACAGCGCCCTCCTAAAACCCTTGCCTGCGACACGCGTAAGTTTCCCAGTCGTCGGATCAGCTCGAATTAACCGAAATGCAGCGTCGCCGTGGACGACTCGGGGCAGCCCGCGGGTTCAACCGACGCGATACGCAGTACTTGACCGACGCTGACGGGATGACCACCGCCACGTACTTGACCGACGCTGACGGTATGACCACGGGAACGATCACCGACCCTCCTACGACTGCGACGGACACGACCCCCAGCTCGACGCTCTACTCGCTTGTGGTCCCGACGGACGACAGCAAGTCCCCGCCGGGCTTCTCGTTCGACTCCTCGGGATTGAACGATACGCAAGGCCAGGAGGATATATCGGCCATGAACCAAGCGCCTTACACGAACACCACGTCCGACACCCCGGTCAACGCGTCCGACTCGAACACCACCGACTCGACGGCGCCCGCGAACGACTACAACGGCACGGTCGCGCAGGTGTGGACGATCGACCGCAAGGCGTACCTGTTCAACTCGATGAACGGCAACTTGTTCCTTGCGGACATCGCGAACAGCCCTGGGAGCTCGGGCGGCGTGGACACGAGCAGCATGTTCCAGGCGACTGACGAGCCGAGCGGGATGTATGCGGACTACACGGGCAGAGTGTTGTACGTGTACGAAGACGAGCTCAACGCGTACAACGTCAGCAGGATCCGGCTCGCAAACGAGACTACTTTCCCCCTCACGGCCATTTTCGTGTACGTGCAGTGCTTTCTGTATATCGTGCTTCTAAGGCTGACGCGCTTTGCAGGACGATCGCCCCCGCGGACACCGTCACTGGTGACGGCGGCTCACCGAACCTGATCGCGATGAGCACTGTCGGAGGCGTGTACTACCTCGCGGCGTGCCTGTTCCACGCCAACGACGCGGTCGCGAAGCTGTTCGTGATGCGGTCCATGGACGGGGTGGCTACGCTGGCGAACCCCGGGCTGCAGGGGACGGTAACCGGCGGGTCTGTGGACCACTGCGTGTTGGTCGGACTGCAGATCGTCGCCGACGAGGACAAGAGCGAGGAGATTAGTCCTTCGGCGTCGACTGGTGATCCTACGGCTACTCCTACGACGACTGATGATGCGCCGCCGGCAGCGGCGAGGTAGACCTTTCCGTCGTCGTCTCGTCTTTGACTGTTCTGCTTTCTTTTCTTGTTCCCGGGGTTAGGTCGACGTACTGTATTCGCATTGATGTTTTCTGTGATACGCCATTAGAGATAGAATTGTAGACTTGTAAAAGCTTAGAATACTTGTAGAAATCGTGTAGCATTTCTTGCAGCTGTCACTGTCAGAGATAATAATAATCATGTAGATCCGATAGTCCGTATGATCGCCTTGATTGACGTGCGCTACGCGTAACTGCGCTCGGCTCAGGCTGCGCAAACCACTGCTTTGAGGTCCGAAGAGCATTGCGCAGTCGAAGAGCTGCGGCGTCGACGTGTCTTCCTGACCCACAATATTACACAGTCTGTCATATTAAACAAATGGGACGATAACATAAAATCGTGTACAACAAGTCCGTAGGTCTATGACGCTCAGGCGCAGATGCCGTCTTCAATGACGCGACCGCAGCGGGCACACTTGACTCGGCGATCGAGGAGACACAGGCCTACGCCGAGGGGGAACCAGAACACGGCTGCGAGGATGCCTGGAGCGAAAATGAGTTGGTCGAAGCGAGCATGAAGTGGAGCGAGACGGACCGAGCAGACCGTAGTTCGTGTGGGGTACGTGCTCGCCTGCCTGGAGACAGATCATCTCGGGGTGGTTCGGGGGCAGGAGGGAGGCGACGTGTTCGCCGGTGAGCGGGTTGTTGTAGTGGTACACTACGGGGTTCTGGGAAGAGGACGGGCCCGCGTGGGCGACGTAGGATGGTCCCGCGTCCATGGTTGGAGCGACGGGAGGGGTCTTGACATCCTTTGCCGGGGCTAGACATGGTATGGTGGTGAGACAGCTGCGCAGACGAGCAAGTGCGAGGAGGCGTACAGGTCGGGCGGGGGCCGTCGTAAGCAGGGGGACTTTCGTTAAAGGAGTTTGACTGGAATGAACAGTGAGCATAGAAAAAAAAAGGCCAGTGGGAGGAGAAATAAGTACTGACCATGATGACTGTGGAGAGAGAAAGCAGAATGCAGCCTAATTATAGCGCACAGCACTTTGATTGGTCCTGTTTGTCGGTTACCGTTTCAAGATAGATCGAAAATTTCCTTTTCGTTCTCTCTCCCCTTCACGAAAAAATGGCCAACGCTGGACCCTCGACCAACAACCACCATGTCGCGTCCGCAGCAGAGCCTGGTCATGACATGACCTCCCGAGACTAGTTGCGCACCTTGGCATTCCCACTGCCGAACCAAGAATAATCTGATTCCTCGTTTTTTTTCTTTCCCTTTCGCGTTTCTATAGCTATGCCGACTCCTATGCCCACTTTGGTGCGTCAACTAGCTCCTCTCGTTTGTCCAAGACTCACCCTTTGTTCAAGGCATCCACGAGGAGATGTTGAAGGACTCCGTCCGGACAGGTTCCTACCGTTCGGCGATCGTCAACAACGGCCATCTGTTCAAGGGAAAGACGGTCCTCGATGTCGGGTGCGGGACTGGAATTCTCAGCATGTTCGCTGCCAAAGCTGGCGCAAAGCATGTCGTTGGGGTGTGTTTTTCTCTCCGGTTTTTCTCATTTTTTCTCATCGCATTCAGATCGATATGTCCAACATCATCGATCAAGCACAAAAAATCATTGAAGCCAACGGCTTCAAAGACAGTACGGTTCTCGCGTCGTCATTCGCATGTGGTAGCTCATAATCCATGCAGCCATCACGCTCGTCAAGGGAAAGCTCGAAGAGGCGCAGCTTCCCCTTCAGGAATTCGACATCATCATTTCCGAGTGGATGGGCTACTTCCTTCTCTACGAGTCCATGCTGGACACTGTCCTCCTCGCACGCGACAAGTATCTCAAGAAGGGCGGTTTGATATTCCCGGACACCGCGACGCTCTACATAGCTGCCATCGAGGACCAGGATTACAAGGAGGAGAAGATTAACTGTGCGTCGGCTGTGTTGCATCCGCCGTTCCGCCCTTTAAAGGCGGTCTTCAGTCTGGGACAATGTCTATGGCTTTGATTATTCGTGCATCAAAGACATCGCACTGCGGGAGCCTTTGGTCGACACCGTCGAGCTCAAGGCAGTAGTCACAGACCCGTGTATGATCAAGGTACGTACCTTTTCTTCATATGCTGCCCGTGCTCATCGGCCGCAGCACATTGATCTCCTCACGGCGAAGAAGGAAGATCTCACATTCGAGGCCCCCTTCTCGCTGACTGCCACTCGGGATGACTGTGCGTCGCGTTTCTGACGTGCTCGCCTTACATCCTGATCCCCGGTCCACCAGATGTCCATGCCTTCCTCGCATGGTTCGACATATGTTTCGAGTGCACCCACAAAAAGGTCAAGTTCTCCACTGGCCCGCACGCCCAGTACACGCACTGGAAGTACGTCGTCTGCCCATTTATTGCATCGTCAACCTCCTTATGTCCGCGCCAATAGGCAAACTGTATTTTACACTCCGACAACGCTCACGTTGTCCAAGGGGCAGACCATCTCCGGGCGCCTCACCTGCGCGCCCAACACTCGGAATAACCGTGACCTGGACATCGTCATCATGCACAAGACCAACGACGACGACGAGACGAGCATCCAGTATAAAATGTGTGTACAGCCGTCTCCCTCTTGCCTTCCTTTTGTGTCTTGTTCCCTCCCGTTTCTCTTGCTGTGCCACCCCCTCAATCAACCAAAGGTGGGAATCGCGTGCTAACCGTGTTCTAGGTCTTAATTCGCCCCTTCCTTCCCTCCTTCCCCCTTTCCCCCTCCCCCTCCTTTCGTCGCGTTTTGCTTATCGTACTGTCCTTGCCCTCTCGGCAGGTATTAATCGGGCGCACCTGCTCGTCCGGCCGCTGCGGCGAAGACTCTCCTGTTGTTGTTGTGCCATGCTACCACTACATCTACTACATCCATCTACATCTTGTTTCACATGGTCGGCGTCCCTGTGATGGACGGATATGCGGGCGGTGTCGCATTAACCTATAGACCACGCGCACTGCAATGATTATTTGGGACTACAATACACACCTAAGGTATTATTGGGAAGATGTAATGTACCACTACGGGCCTCGCAAGCTGCTGAACCCTTAAAATTCACCCTTTAACCACGAACGCGCCCGCAAAGCACACGAGCACCGAACAGAACACGAACATGCGCATCTCCTCCCCCGCCGCGGAGCTCTCGAGGAGAATGCCCATCACCCCGCCCTTGCCCGTGCGCCCGGGCGAGCCCGGCGGGCGCAAGTCGAGCGTGTATTGCTTCACGCGCCGCGCGGCGCCGAGCCCCCACGGCCACACCGTCGTGCAGCTCTCGCGCACGCGCAGCGCGACGGGCAGCCCATATGCGTCGCACTCGAGCGCGAACGCGCCGCTCTCCTTCTTCGTGCGCGGGAACGGGGAGAGCGGGCGGCGCGGGAGCGCCTGCGGGTAGGAGGGCGGCACGAACGCGAGCTTGAACGAGGCGAGGCGCGGGTTCGCGCGCGCGATGCGCGCGCCGGCGGCGGCGAGGGTGAGGTCGCCCGCGCTGACGAGCGTGAGCGAGAGGGTGCGCAGGCGGCGGAATGCGGGGAGCGCCTTGGCCAGCGCGTCCTACGTAAGCGGGGTGTGAGAATCGGGCGGATACGGGCGGACAAGGCGTACCAGCTGAAACGACGTCTTCCGGATGCAGCTAAGCTGGAGGTGCTGGAGTTGCGGGCAGGAGGATATTAGGGCGCGGAGGATGCTGCTGCTGTCGTACGGCGAATGGAGCATGAAGGAGATGTTGAGCTCCGTGAGCGAGGTCAGCTGTTGAAGCAGGCCGGAGATGGTCATCGTGGTTACGTCGCGCGACCATACGGGGTCCCGGAGGGTCAGGGATGTAAGGGATGAGTAAGAGGGGCTGAGGGCCTGCACCTGAGTGAGGGTACCCGAGAAGGACGTGAGCTTTAGGGCGTCCGGGTCCAGTGAGTTGAGTTGGGAAGAATCTATGTTGTGCCGGGAAAGCCCAAGACTTTGGAGTTCGGTGTGCGCCTCGAGAAAGGTAATGAAGGAACCTTTAGCGGCAGGAGATGCGGTGGAATTCCAGTCTATGGCAATGTCCCCGAGCGCTAGTTTGTGGAGATTGGGCCATCGTCCGTCCACCAGACACCGAGCTTCGGCGGGGAAGACGGAATAGCCTTCTATTACAAGCTCTTCGAGATTGGGACAGCGCTTGAATAGCATGTCCCATAATCTCTTGCTCGGTATCTGCTCCTCTGATCGAATGTATAGCAACGGGCCAGTTCGTAAAATGAAGATTGACATACCATCAAGCAAAGATTCAGCGTTGTTTTCATAGAACCCCGGCTTCAAAAATAGGGAAAAGCCGAGAAGATCGGTGAAATTAAATAGCTGAGGAATAAGCATTGAGCTACGCGTGCGAGGGACATGAACGAAGGGCAACACGAACATGGCTGCTTGACGGAAAGTATGCGCCTATGCTGGTGCTGAGGTATCGTAATCGGGGACAGCTGATGATGGTTGAGTATGACAACCGCAACCAAGAAGCTAAGAAGATTTACGGACCACATGCGGAGAGCAAGCCACATCTCTTCGTGGTAGGCGATTTCATGGTCCGACCAGGTGAATTTACTGAGCGCGTCGAGGCTTCGGGATGCAGCTATCTCCGCGACTGCGACAGAGGCGGCTCTGCTATCCAGGAATGACGGGTCCTGGTAGCTATTTGACCGGGACGGGCTGACGAAAAGTTCCCGCACATGTCGGGCTATGTCTTTGCGTCGCTTGAGCATGGCGAGCGTCGCGGTGCATTGCTGCGCCGACGTGAGCACGACGGACTGATAGAGTGCTGGTGCGATATCAGAGAAGAAGGATTTCGACTGTGGGCCAATTAAGCAGTCGGCGGAGATGATTCGGCCAGGTTAACAGACCGTCAAGCAGAGGCTGAGTAGATCGGAGCGGGATTCGAAGTAGCCTGCAATTTCGAGGAGGAGGTCTCCGGGCGTAGAGCCAAAGGACGCAAGACAGACGATGTGAGTGGACGACCGCATGATGGGAGAAGGTGAGTGTCGTTCGGAGGTTGGAGAACTCGCCGTCATCTCCACCTCGGCACAAAAAGTCCTTTATCAGATAAGATACCCCAAATAATCACCTTCGGGTCAATTCGGACCGGCTTTGTTGGTTTGCTTCCTTAGCACCAGCTTGAGCCTTGGGGCCCTTGGGGGTTGGCTCTGAATCTAGGCCATAGACCGATGGTTCTGACAGGGAATCGGATTATGGGGATTTCAGCCAAGATTTAATAGTTACTATTAGTATTACATCGGATGGCATCCAAGGCCGGGATACAACTTCAGGCTGAGCCTGCTAATAAGGATCCACGTCCAATGACTGGCATCTCCAACCATTACCACTGGCTTCCAGTGGTTTCTGTTTTTTCCCGCCATCACGCTGGGGTACGGAAGAAAATTGCGATGGGGAGTTGGGGATATTCACCCCAATTCAATCTGTGCTGTGCTTGGCCACTTTAACAGCTCCCCAAAAAATGCTACGCATTTTAATGGGGATCCGCCTTGGATCCGCCGACGCACGGTAGCTCGCGCAGAGATTTCAAGTCCGAGATTTCAGTACGCATCCATATTGGGATAGGGTGTTGATCGAGCGGCTCTGCAGAGCGATAAAAGGAACGAGTTTAACTTTGAGGGTCGCTGGACTCACAATCATGCCTGCGGTTCTTCTCCCAATACCCTCCGAATGACGTCCAGATGAGCCAGTGTCTCCGAATATCCATCCTCTCCAACGTTCCTCTCCGCAAATTCCTTGAACGTTTTCCACACATTGGGCCACACTTTTGCGCCCGGTCTGATACGACACAATTCCACGATGGCAGGGAGCCAGTGCCCGCTTACTTCGAAAAGCCACCACCGTCTAGAGGTTATGATGCTGGTCAACGTGTCGAAGAATTCCGATTCGAGAAGCACATCGAATTGTTCGTCCAGCGCGGGATGTGATGTGCCTACTGCGTTGTACTCGTTTGTAGTGCTTGTAATGAACGCGCACATCGTCCGCAGGCTGTCGATCTGCAGCCGTCGACTGTCCACGGCCCCCGCTCTGGCCGCTCTGACAACGGCGTTGATTCCATTATTTTCGACAAATGCTTGCGAGACGGCCAAGGAGCATTTTGACAGAAGTACTTCGAGGAGGCGGACGGCCCAATTCGTTATATCGGGATGAGAGGATGTCTCCAGCGTTTCCACAAGTGTTGTTACGAAGATAGATTGCTGCGATTCCGAAAGGTACGCCGGGGGGAACAGCAGATGGAGTACATCTGCAAGAATGCTGTCTGGAACTGAAAAACACTGTCAAGATAACTTATATATGCGAGAAACGACGAACCTATTCCTTGCGCAATCCGCCCATCAGCATAAAGCTTCGAGAGACTTGATCTGGCCACGGTTCTCAGCCGCTGGGGAAACCGCTCCGATTGGGCCACTATAGGGGATGCCAGACGAGCCAGTTCCACGCCTACTATATCTAACAGGGCGTCTTGTACCCCAAAGCGGGCAGGACCCTCGACAATGACAGAGAGAGCCTCAATCATGAGCTCGCAGTACTCTCCACGGCGTTTATCCTCGCTCATATATAAGCCCAAGTCGATGGCCCCGCCGCTTGTGATGATATACAGCGCGAGCGCTGCCGCGCTGCGAACTTTGGAGTTGGGCAGGTCCTCGGTGAGATGAAGCATGCGCAACAAGACTGGGACGGCTCGCGTAGCCGTGTCTTCGATCACGGCAACGGGCATTTCCCAGCGTACGAAGCATTCACTGATGCTGTCGAGAATGCAGCATTGAGTGGTCTGCGAGAGCTGCAGTTCGCCCGCGCTGCATCGCGCAAGATACGCTACCAGCTCCCACTGTGACATATGCGAGTCGAACGACGACAAGGCCACTGCACAGGACGCGATCGCGGCTGTATCTGGATGGGTGTTTAAATCTTGGAGCATCCAGAGCGGCTGGACGATGTCGAAGGGCCACTGCTCCGCGGTGCCGCGCGTCAGCTTCATCCACGCCCGACAATACAGCTCAGCAAGTTCGGGATCCAACAGGTGCCATTTTAGATCAACCGTGGTGTCTTTGTGGAAACAACTCTGAAAGCCCTGCTCGATTAAGGGAAGCGCACCCGCATCTCGGAGGATACGCAGTGCGGAAAAGTCGCGGGGCAGCCCAGCGATAGCCTGGAGCGCGGTGGAGACCACCTCGTGATCCGTCGACTTGTTGAACAACCACGCCAGAGCGGTGGCATCGACAACATCTTCAAAGGTCGCAATGGATATTCTTGGGATGTTTAGCCAGAAGCCGTGTAAGTATGGTGATAAACGCACCGTGCATCATAAATAATTTTGGCGGGTTCCTCCGAAGGGCGTCTGCGACGAGAATATGCAAAAATGGGCGGCGGACTTGGGACTGAGCGATCCGGGAAAATCCACATCCGTAGCTGGTCGGTTATAGGGTGTTGATACGGACATTCCGCGTAGAACAGCGGTAGAGCAATCGACGCAAAATACAGTATGTATGCAAAGGCCACAATGACCCACGTGACAAGGGTGATTGCGAGGTCAACCGACCATAACAGAACTACTAATCCGGCAAAGAATAAGAGAAGGGCGACATGTAGCAAGAGCGGAAGCGCGTTAATTATGCCCGGAACATGCCACGCTTGCAGATGCATATACCGCGCTTGCCGCTGGCGCGCACGGTGCCGGGGAGAACCGGAGACGTTGGGGAGATACGATTGGAGCCATTGCTTGGCAAGCATGGATATCAGAGCGGTGGAGAGACTGCAGGCTAAAGCGGAAAACCAGAGGCCATTAACCCAGTGAACTTGACGGGGACTTGATTGCGGTCGGTTCAATGGCACCAATGCGGGATCTGAGGCATTGAATTGTTGACCAAGGAGTTGCATGAGGAGGGCGTTGGTGGTGTCTGTCGGATCCGGAAGCATGAGCGCATACGATTGGATAATAAACGTCGTGAGGACTGCGGAGAAGAGACCGGTCTGACGCCGATATCAGACGTGCTGCCTAAGGCCTTGAATTACTGTGTTGAGCAACTCACAAAGACTTGGAATTCAAGTCAAATTCAGGCGGACCGGCATCCCAATCAAGCTCACCAAGTAAAACGTCGATGCTTCGCGACCAGCCGTCGGTCATTTGAGCATCAGCTTTCTGTGCCTCGTCGGTATAGACATTCCAAACGATGGCATTTTCAGAAGTTTCCTCGCCCCTTTCGTCTCTCATCCCATCCTTTTCTCCCTTTACTTGCGATGATCCGCATGGCGGAACTTTGGTATTGTCCGAGGCCGGCCTCTGCGCTGAAAATTCAATTGATTGCGATGCTATCTGGGAGTGGGCTCACACGAGTCGAACCGGGCGGTTTGGACGCGCCAAATTCCACAGTTCTCCCAGGTCTCGCCCTCGATTGTGAGCGTGAGACAGGCGCTTCCAAGCTGTCCTGGTAAGCAAAGCGCGGCTGTTTATAGCGACTGGCCACAGGTGTGGCTGCGCGAGACGTGACGGGACTTTGGAATGAGCTGCGCTGAAATTCGAGCATGCTGGCGGCGACGACGTCACGACTGGAAAACCCAAAGCTGTACCAAGCTGGCAGATCCCAATTCTACATCAGAAGCGGTAAACATCAGAAGAATCCGAAAGTTAAACGGAGGTAAGGTGGTTCCCCAAACTTTCGCGAAAGCCAGTGCATCGAACACTGCCGAAGCGCGGTGGATCACATTTGAGAGGGAACGGAACTGTCGGGAAGGACGGACACCCTGAGCGGACGGTGTCGACTCAGGATACACCGCCAAATACATTTGCCCCATCGTGCTTAACTTTCTCACGAGAGATTATTTCCTTGAGGTTCTTTACGTGTTATCATGTCCTCGTCCTCGTCGACGGCCACTGGGAATGACTCCCGCTCCTCCTCACCACATACACCGGAGCCCTCAGATTCCCTCGACCCCGTAGCTGTCCAAACCGACTTTGACATGGGCTCGTGGTATCAATCCGACGCCGAAAGCCTTTTGTCGCCCCAATCCTCATGGCAGCTGGATTCTGCTCTTCAAATGAACCCTCATAAATACGAGGAGGACGAACAGATTCTTCACCTCGACGAGCTAATCCAACAAAACGCGTATGACGAGTGCGCAGTTTCTTAAAACTCTTCGCGACTTTGCGTCTTACTTTTGTTAAAGCTCTCCTGCCTCCCTCTTCAACTCCCCAGAACCCCCTTCAAGCTCCGACCTGGCTTCTGTGAAAGCGCAAGCGCCTTTCGCACCTCCGAACCCCTCGAGCTTTCACCCGAGCAGCCTTTTCACTGCGAGCCGAAATGATCGCGTCTCCGCCACGAAACCCATACCGCCCCCTGCGTCTCTTCCCCGGAAGCAAGACCCATCGACACACCTCAAGGTCGTCTATCCGCCGAAAGAGTCGTGTTACAAGTACGGCCCAATACCTCCTAAAGCTCCAAATCCAAACTAACCCATCCCAGCCTTCCCATCATGTTCCCCAGTTTACCGGAGGGAGGCGCGAAGTCGCGCGTCGAGACGCAGGTCCGCGTCACTGTCGACTTGGCTGATTCCAGCTCGTCCTCCGACCCGGCTAAATACGATCGAGTGGGGTCTTGGAAGTGGCTGCAGTTACCGCGCGGCACGGCTACTAAGCGGAGAACACGGAAACAAGGGAAAATTGGTGCGCTTGATCCCCCACCACGTTCTCATCGGTTTTTAACGTGAGAGGCCAGACCCAGAGGCACAAGATATACTCCATCTTACTGTCACTGTGTCATGTGCATCTCCACCGCACAGTCGGGTTTATAGCTGCACCAGTTGCCAGACTCGCGAGGTCCGCGCTTCTTATTTGAACTACTTCTACCTCGTTGACTCACAAATGGAAAATAGGCCAAACGAGTAGCGAAAAAGCTGGCTGCTCGAGTGAGACCTGCGCGTTCCGATTCAGAATCTGGAGAAGACACCACCGCCAAAGCTTCAAAGGGGAAACAACATGAAGACACCACAGCATCATTCAATTCAACTGCGCAGAAATCCAAGACTTTTCCAGCGGTTCTGTGGTGCTTCCCCTGCGAATAACGTGTTATTGTCGCCATCACCGCGAGAAAGTCGGCTTCCACGTTCATCTCGTTATGATGGATCACAGTGGACGAATCGTTGGGACTGGAACCTCGAAGCCCATCATGATAACGGATGACCACAAGACGCCGGCGACGGCGAAAAACTCCGACATGGCGCCCGGCTTAACCAACATGGATGTCGAATGGTCAAGAGAGGGGAGTACGAAAGTGGAACCGAGTCCCGATGCTCGCGCACCGTCTAAACGTAAGAAGGATGTCGCGACTTCCGCCGGTGCCAAAAAGCGAGCAAAGCCGTACGACGTCGCTTCCAAGCCCGGTAAACGGTCTCGAGAAGCTAGTGTTACCGACAGCCTTCCCTCTCCTTCCAGCGCGACTACGAGGTCCCCTACTCCCAATCTTCTATTACCAGCCATCCCCCAACTCCAGCCATCGTTGCTGGAATCCGACTCGTCCGGCGATGTTCCTGCCACTCCGCCCGACTTCCCTGACATTCCCATGCTAGCAGCAGACACTCAACAGTCTTCAGCCTGTCTTTCCTTGACAGCTTCTGCGATGCTTCAGCACGCCATGCCATTCGCTTTTTTCGATGCTACACAGCCGTCCCAGTCCTTACCCTCCCTCTTCCTACCATACACCGCCTCATTCCCAACTCCGGTCCCACTCACGGAGGTACAGAGGTTACTATCCTCGGTGCCAACTTCCACCCAACCCTCCAACTCGATTGTGTTTTCGGCGACGTTATTGCCGGGTCCACGCAACGATGGAGTGATAACACGCTCGTGTGTATCCTGCCTCCGCGAGCGACGCCCGGGGTCGTGGAAGTGTGGTTAAACAATTTCAGCAAAATCGAGGACGCGTCCAGTCCTTCGACCTCCCTGTTTACATACTCCGATGAGTCCGATAGAGCCTTGTGAGTGACTTGAGTTTCGATTCGTTCTGGATTTTAATTTGCTGCGCTTTAGGATGGAGCTGGCGCTGCAAGTGGTCGGGTTGAAGATGACGGGCAAGATCGAGGATGCGAAGAACGTAGCCATGCGGATTGTGGGCAACGTCGGCGACGGGTCCGATATGCAGACGGACAGTACCGGCGGCACCACCAGTATGATGCAGGTGACGTCGGCTGCGAGGACTCTTCGCCCTCTCCTGCTCGGTCAAGAGAGCGAAGGGTTTGAGGCCCGGATCATCAAGCTCCTCTCCATCCTCGAAGCACCTGTGGACCTTCCCTCCCGGACTATTTCTTTGGAGCGTGCGCTCTCTCACCCGGCACCCAGCGGACAGACGCTATTACATCTCGCCTCGTTCCTTGGGTTTGACGCCCTGGTCCGCTTTTTGGTTGCCCGGGATGTGGATCTCGATGCCCGGGACCGGAACGGGTATACCTCGCTGCATTTTGCTGCCATTGCAGGAGCACGGGCCTGTGCGACGATATTGGTTCAGGCCGGTGCCGACCATGAGATCGTCAACGCGCTGGGGAAAACTGCGCAGGAGGTCGCTATCTGCGAAGGGTTGTTCGACGTCGATCCAGATGCGCTGGATACGCCGTTCACCGAAACCTCGGGAGCTGGTGACGACGAAGAGGCGCACTGGGGCGACGCGGAAGAGGATTCGGACGACAGTCTCCAGAGGAACGTTCCCCGACGCCTCGTAAACCGGCGGACGCGGCGATCCGCGCCGTCGGAGAAGCGGACGCCGCGGCACGTTATCACTCCGCGATCTTCCACATCGTCTCTTGCCGGTCCGCAGGACGTCCCCGCGAAAGCGATGGACGAGGACAAGCAGGCCGCCACGCTGTTCGCGATGATCCAGCGGACGCTCGCCCAGCTCCCCGCGCCGCAGTTGCGCAACCTGCCGGGGCTCCCGCAGCTGCCAGAGATGCCGGCGGTGCCGTGGGGCGCGCTGCCGCAGTTGCCGATGGTGTTCCCCGTCCTCGTGCCATGGCCGGCGTTCCTCGGCGGGGACGCGCCGCACGGGGAGCCGCCAAGGGAGGGCGACGACGACGCGGAGAATAAGGGGATCGGGGCGGCATCGCTGAGGGCGGCGCAGGACCTGCGCGGGACGTGGGAGGCGTGGGAGAAGTGGCTGCAGTTGGCGATTGCAAGGACGGCGGGGCAGAGGGAGGAGACGCCGCCGCCGATGTATACGCCCCGGGAGACGTCGCCCGAGGCCAAGGCGGCTGAGCCGGCCGGGGGCGTGGCCGTTGTTGAGGAAGTCGCTGTCCCCACGGAGGCGCCCCAGGAGGTCGCACCGAGCAGCCGGCACGCGAGCTATGATGGGCGGCCGCCGCCGCCGCCGCTCACCGAGCAAGAGGTCAACGCGTACGGCTATTTACCAGCGGAGATCCCGAGAAAACGTACGTCTCGATACACCCGTAAGACCGTTGCGCTGACGGTGTTAACACAGACGACCGAATGCTCTTGTTCTTCTGGCTCCCGATACTGATGAGTATGCCTACGTTATTCGCTGTCTTCGTCGTAAAGATCGACTGACTTTTTTGTACGCAGTTTCGCTGATGTGGGCGGCGCACAGCGGTCTGCGCATGGCGTTCCACACGCTGAAGACCGCCATCCCGCTTAAGACAGGGCTGCGGGGTTGAGTTTGCTAAGGTAGTTTGTTTTAGTTGTACTGTAGGATCGCCAGATAGACGCTTATAATTAGCGCTCGTTCTTGTTATTATTATCGGAACGGTTCATAATCATGCGGAGTGGCTTGGTAGTGAATTCTAGTCTTCTGGACAGTGAGTCCGTTGACTTCGCCGCTGGGACAACTCTCAGGCCCGACGAAGTTCGATATCGGATCAACGTTTCTCCACCCAACGTCGACCATCGGCAATAATATCTACCAAGGGCCAACGCCCAAACGGTGTGCCACCAACGGACTTCCCGCCGGCGGGAAATGGGTGGCACCGAACACGATTCGTGTTCATCGAAAATGTTGTAGTAGCCCGTTCCATTTTTTCCAAGTTGGGAATTCAATTCTCAGCTCTTGCACCACTGGCACAAATCCCGAGCTGAGGCGACCTACCTCCAGTTTACCCGGAGCTCGAGCTAGCAGAGGCCTGCAGAGAAAGCGGAGGGGAACTCAAATGAGTCGTTTAGAAGTTACATTGAGTGTTCACCGTTGCTTCAAGATGGTATCGCAATACTGTACAATTACAGTCCAAGTCATGATAACCCATAGTTGTCGGTCACGGCCTGGGGCTATGGGTTTTAGGGTGGTATGGGTTCCCAGGACTTCAGAAAAAAATCGTCAAAAAAACAAGATATTGATTGTTTCGTGTATTTCTAGTATTTACCTCCCTGTCCTGCTCTCCGGCACACTTTTCTTGAACGGCATTTTTTATCTCCTCGTCCGTGAGCTGCTCGCTAACCTGTTCTTCAGCCATGTTCACCAATTCTTCAAGATCGAGCATGTTGGCCGTCTGAAGAACACCTGTGCATTCCATCTGTTTCATGACGTCCAGCAGCGCTTCCTCTGCATCTCCGATGGTATTATCAGCATCGGATCCGACGCGATGAGTGAGAATGGTGGAGATTCCTCCTTCCGCAGGCTCCCCGTCTTCGTCCTCCGTTGGTGTCAAGAACGACAGAGATGAAATTTCCAGCTCCTGGATGAGCGCGCATTCGTCCACATCATTTCAATTTGAGGGTCCCCTGAAACGACGTCAGGCCACGTTTTATAGCGTCGAGCTTCAGCTTTGCCATGGGCAGAGAACAAAGGGCTATTTTAGGCATCATTTTACGTTGTCTACACGGCTTTAGGTATGGGTTTTGACCCCCCGCCATGGGTATCAGGTATGGGGTTTAAGAGCTATGGGTTTTTCGTACTCAGTATACTACTAACATTGAAGGTGAGGCCCAAAAATCTATGGGTTAGAAGGAATTATGGGTTATCTCGGCTATGGGTTATCATGACTTCGACTGTATTTCAGACAATTATCCTCAGGACTCCGACTCAATCTCCACTTCCCAGCGCGGGTTCAACGTCGTCCACTTCTCGTGAAACTTTGCGCTGTGCGCGGGCTGCACACGCGCCCGTATTCTTCAGTGCTCTGGAAATACTTCATGCGAATAAACAACGCACCGCGTCTCTCCAGCTCGTCGGCTGATTCGCCATCTTGCACCGCATACACCAAAGCTTGCCAGGGGCCGCGTCCATTTCTGCGCACGTCGTTATCTGCGGGTCCTTCCCATAAAGTTTGATCACGTCCTCGAGTACTCGGCGTCCGCGCTGGAGGCTGAACAGGCTGTCCACTGTGTAAGGATCGTAGCCGTAGAGCACCCGGGGACACAATTTCCTCCGGCCTGTGAAGTGACCTTGGCAGCAGCCGTTGGCGCAGGTGAAGTACGCGAGTGCGTGCCCAAAGGGGTCGGCGGCCCTGGCGCTGCCATCAGGAAATCCCAGCACTTTACGCGTGTGGTCCCAGAGCTTCTCCTCGAACGCGTTGGACCAACGCGCAAGGAGTTCTGGGAGCTGAGGCGCGAGTGCAGCTTTGAGGTCTTCCGGCGTGAGGGTCGCTTTGAGATCGGATTCCAGCACGGCGCAGACTTCAGGGATGAGGCCGACATCGTCCATCCTCGGTGGAAACGTGAGATTCTCAGTCAGCTGGTCGAGGTTGCAAGCACGACGAAGAGCAGCTAGTCGTTGAGACTTGACCGTCCCCTTGACAATGGCTTCGAGCGCTGCGATGAGCTTTGGTCCAATCCTCTTCCATTCTGCGCGAATTGTCAGAGTGAGTGGATGGCTACTTGGAAAAAGCACGAGGTACCTGTGTCGGTGAGCGGCTGCGGGATTGACACCAGATCGTTATAATATCGCAAGGAATATGTCGCGCCCCCGATCAAATGCCCCCAGCCGGCTTCACGGAATTTGCTTGAAATGCTGGGAGCCAAAATGAGTCGTTTCGCAGTAAGATGTACTACAAGACATGGGCTCACGCAGTCCAACGAGCGTCTCTTGCTGCACTGTGCGCGACCCTGCGAGCCTCTATGATACCATCCATCCATTTCCTACAAGTCTTTGCATGCTAAGAGCAGTAAATACAGGAATAAGGAAAACAAAGCGAAGGACGAACATCCGATAGAATTTTCGTCTGATCTCGACGCTCTTGCAAGAGTGCCGCGTCAGAAGCGGAGTTGCCGGATTGTTTCGCCATAAACTCATCGATATCTTTAACAAGGTAAGATCCTGTAAAGAAAACGTCAAACCACAGGACTGCTCAGGAAAATAAAAAGACGGGACCATTGGCACGAGGGAAGATTCCGCTCCACCGTCTCTCATTGTCGCGCCCACCGCCCGTCAGTTTTTTGGGAAGCTTATCCACCACAATTCTG
Source organism: Mycena rosella (assembly GCA_029378255.1). NCBI lineage: Eukaryota > Fungi > Basidiomycota > Agaricomycetes > Agaricales > Mycenaceae > Mycena > Mycena rosella. The sequence goes on along the minus strand of JARKIE010000059.1, from coordinate 87,433 downwards.
CACCGGCCGAGGTGAAGACGGGAAAGAACTGAATAAGCCTAGTCTTACCGATTATTGCAGCATTCGCTGCAGTATCGCGCACCAAACTCCCACCAGATGGGGTCACTCAGGAAGTCGTGCTCCAGCGACGACTCGCATACATGGCAGACTTCCTCAAAGAGCAACCGTGCCCATTGGGGTTCGCAGGTGTACGATGGGCATTCGGGCGGAGAGTCTTCGGCGGTCCGAAAGGATTCGCGCCAGATGGTCGACGCGTTGCTGCGGTCCAAGAGGAAATCTCGCAGTGTCTTGTTGGTCCTGGACAGGTATAAGAGGTCCAATGGGTGCAGTATTTTGAGAATCTGCCACATGCTTCGGTTCCGGGTTAAAACTTGATTCTGGAGAACCCACCTCAAGCAAGATGTCATAGGGAAGGTCGAGAAAAGGCCCATTTCCTTTCGCAAGGAGTTTTCTCCGACTACTGGACGCCTTTCCTGCTTTTTTGCGCGGCGCCATTGTGGTTCTTGTCAAGAGGGGATGAATCACGGTCACGTGTTCAATTACGGGTAATTACATAAATTAATTCTAAAATATGTGTCTGCCTGGACCAAGTTAGCCGGCATCGAAAGTCCTAAGCTAGCGGACACGGAAAAGTCCTAACTTAACCCACCATTCAACTCCTAAGCGAACCGGGCCTCGACCGTGAACCTAGCCACTGGGCCAGATTCGAGTCCTAAAAGCTAGCCTGCCTTTTATTATTTTATAGTCTTAACTTAGCCTGGGTTGTGGGATCCTTTTCAGCCCCTAACTTAGCCCGACTTTCCACCTTTCCAACTCCGAAGCTAGTCCGATGTTTGTTTTCCGTGGGCAACGTGCGCGTTCCTGTCGACTTCTTGGCGACACAGAATAGGGTGTTTCAGAATTAGATATTTGAGCCTCAACTTGACCCCAACTTGGCCCCAACTTGAGCCAAGTTGGGGTTCAAGTTGGGGCCTTGTTTGTGAAACACCTAAGTAAATGATTTCGCGAAGTTGAGGCAGAGTTGACATTCGGGTATCAGAAAGATATGATGCAGGCCCAATAAGCAAAGTTGGGGCACAAGTTGAGGCCCAAGTTGGGGCCAAGTTGGATGTCAAGTCGAGGTCCTATGCACGATTTGACATCCAACTTGGTTTTCGGCTCCAACTTGGTCCCCAACTTGATGCCAAGTTGGGGCCCAAGTTGAGGCTCAAGTTGAGGCTTAAATATCTAATTCTGAAACACCCTAATATTATTATACCACAATTCTGCCCAAGGTGTCCCCAACATTCATTGTCAAAGCCCGAGTAAAGCACAAGTAGGGCTTATACCAAAAAATGGTTCCCATGCCAGTGCATTAATTTATTCAACTGTGCTACCCGAGTAGTGAATTGCTCAAGATGGGTTGTTGCGTTTGCTTCGGCGAGGGAGAGACAACTGGTGGTCCGAAGAGGTTAAAATTTCCGTCAGCGAAAGGGCAGGCTATTGCTGAGAAGAGTAACAATGCGAGATTCACAGTAAACCATGTTGTTGAACAAGAAGTTGCATGCAAGGACTCCGGGTGAAGTTTAAAGAGCGTAACACAGCCTGGATTGGACAGCATGAGCAGCAGTAAACAGAAGGCATGGGCCCTGAAGATAGAAAAGGGTACTGGGGAGTGGTTTGCTTTGTGGACGATCAGCTCCGGAACAGACTAGTTTTTCTGCGTCCGCCATGGCGAGACGAAGAGACAATTGAAAAATAAAATAAAAGTGGGACAGCCGTATCATTTGAAAGAAAAACACTACGCAGGGGGGATACATATTTGGCTTCTACTAATACAGGCAGAGGATTCCCAATGAAGGGAAGGAGAAGCCAAAGAGACCACAGTAGAAAATTGAGGCAAGAGTAAAAAGTCGGACTAGCTGAGGAGTTGGAAAGGTGAATAAGTCGGGCTAGCTTAGGGCTTAAAATACGGGAAACTCGGGTTACATCAGGACTATAAAATTATAAAAGGCAGGCTAGCCTAGGACTTTAAAGTTGGGCTCCCTTAGGACTTGAATCGGGCTAGGTTCACGACTGGACTTCGGCTCGGTCAGGAGTTGAACGTTGAACGGCAGGCTAAGTTAGGGCTTTTCCACGTCCGCTAGCTTAGGACTTTTGATGCCGGCCAAGTCAGGACTTGGTCCGGGCAGAGTCCTGTTTTGCTAAATCAATTGCGAGTCTGCATCCAACCTCTTGTATCCTCCAGCGGGTCCCCCCCTATAATACTCGTACGCTCAAGGCCATGGTCCGGAACTGGCTGCGGTTGAAGCTCCCCGTCCCAAACAACCCCCGTCTCCTGCACATATTCTTCCCAAAGTTCCACCAACTCTGCCAGTTTGGCTGGGTCGTCCTGTGCCAAATCTCGGGTCTCTCCAGGATCTGTTGACAGGTCGAAGAGTTCCCAAGCGCCTTTTCCATGGGCCCACCGCGGCATAAATACAATTTTCCACCCGCCGGAACGGAGCGCCGCGCGCCCGAACAACTCCCACCCCACCGCGGGATCATCCACCGTATGCAATGCTTGCGGCGCCGCGCTCAGATCAGTCTTCTCGGTGAGCGCCGAGAAGAAGGGTAACCAAGATTTTCCGCGCAAAGCCTCCACTTGCCGCCCACGAAACAATTGACTTTTCCCTGGATGTTGTATCCCAGCGAGTTCGAGAATGGTTGGTACGATGTCCATAACCGTTGCAAACGCGTTGAAAATTTCACCGCCGTGTTTTTGTGTCCAGGGTGAAAAGTTGACAATCATCGGGACCTTGATCCCACCCTCGGTGCTGTACATTTTGTATAACCGGCTGGGAGCTACACTATTTAGTCTCTCGTCATTCGGGGGTTGACTGGGAACACACCTGTCGATGCTTGCGCCCATCGAGGCCCATACCAGACATACGAGTTGTACTCTCCGATATTTTCGAGAGAGTTGTCGTAATATTTCCCGATAACGTCCATAAACCGCTGTCCCAATACCGGCATTGCTTCGAGCCTGTCCGAAACCCAAGATAAATGGCAAGTCTTATCCAGATGAACGGAATGCCCACGATGCTCCTTCGGCACCATTATCCGACTGGAACACGATGAAGGTGTTTTCCCTCTCTCCGATTTTATCGAGGTGGTCCAGGACTCGTCCGATATTCCAATCCATGTTCTCGACCATGCCCGCGTACGTTTCCATCGCACGCGCAGACAACGCCCGTTCTTCGTCCGTCATCTCTTCCCACTCACTCATATCAGGAGCGACAACGTCATGGGCAACTGCGTCCGCAGAAATCAACCCCATTTCCCTCAGCTTCGCTAGCCGACGTTGCCGCAACGCCTCAGGCCCGTCATCGTACACGCCCTTGTATTTGTCCCGGTATCCCTTATGCACTTGTAGTGGCCAGTGAGGCGATGCAAACGGCAAGTACGCAAAGAACGGCTTGTCTGTGGGTCGTTCATCCAAATACTGGATCAGATTGGTCGCATAGTAGTCTGAGGAGAAGAACTGGGCGGGATCATTCGTCACATTGGCCGCCCTGGTTGTGTAAATGAGCTAGATGCGCCTAGGATAGCGTGTGCACGTACAGGTCCACCTTGACGCCGTCTCTGACGTAGAGCGGCGTATTGCGTTCGAAGAATTGTAGCAGATCCGAGTCTGCGAATTGAGGCTCGAAACCGTAGTGATTTCCACACCCAGGAAGGAGCGCGAACGATCGGTCGAAACCGCGTTGGTCAGGTAGATACTCGGGCTTTAATCCAAGGTGCCATTTCCCAGAAATAAGCGTGTGGTATCCGTTGTCTTGCAGGAGCTCTGGAAGAGCAGCAATTCTGTGGTTGAGATAGCCCTAAGGCGAGAACCGTGAGTTTCGTCCAGCACCTCAAAATGAATCGCAAGTACTTCGTGACCAGGAACATTCCAACGCTTCAGGTTGAAGTTCTGAAGAATTGAGTTTATGAGGCTTCTCGAGGCGAAAAAGATAGTATCTGGAACACATACCCTGTGCTCTGCCATGACGCCGATCCCCGCAATGTGGTTGTCGGTGCCAGAGAGAAGCATTGAACGCGTTGGGGAACACGCTGCGGCAGCATAATCTTGTTATACGCGTCAGGACACAAAACAGAAAGTATATCCGCACAGCAGTCCTCACAGTCTGTCATGCGCACCCCGGACGCGGCCAGCTTGTCGATATTAGGGGTATTTATCTCCGAACCGAAGCAGCCAACATCGCTGAACCCCAGGTCTTTAGGCAGAGTGAGCTGGATACAACGAGTTATAATGGATTTTGTTCACCGTCCGCGAGGATGACGAGGAAGTTAGGTCGTTTCTGCTTATCAGCGGTACCGAGCATGCTTGAGGCCGGTGAGGTGAGGGATATGGACACTTCGCCGGATCTTATGGACTCGGAGGAAGTCGGTCGACATTTACATGACGGATGGCGCGAGCTTGGAGCGGAATTCGAATCGAGCACTGTTCCGGTCAGGTTCAGGCTCGGAGCCCCGTATCTCATGTATAGCCTTGATATCGGACTGCTTCAACCTCGAGTCGTTATACACTCAAGCAACGTTGCCGCCAGACTCGGAGTCGTTCCTATTAGTAGGTTCTACGAATTGTCTGTTGCAATCAACTTGAGCCCGTGACATCAGGAGGGAGGAAAGAAAGAAAGAGAGAGTGCATGTAATCCGAGTCGAGAGCAAGGAGGTTGGGTTAGAATTTGGCCGGAGAGCAACTGTAACAGAGTGACGTCCGGTAGTGAACTCACTTTCTTGCTCGTCGTTTCCTTCCGGGCCCGGGCCTCGTTCGTGCTATAGGGCACCGTCCCATCGAAGCGGCGGCGGGATATCTTGTTTCATTCTGGCAAACAACGCTCATTAGTTATGTCGCGTCAGCTGTAAAATCCCAAAGTAAGTAGCTACAAAATAATCTGTACACAGGTTCTATCCTGCTCAGGAACCAATAATCCGATATGCAGATACATCAGGCTCCGTCTTCACCCGAACCTCATGCTCACCACCGCCGCCGACAGCATGTCCACTGCTGCCATCCACTCCGATCCGCTGCTGCTGTGGCTGCTGCTGCAGCTGCAACGGCACTCCGCTCCGCCCAAGACATCATCGCCATGCCGAGCCTGTCGTTATAGTCCCGGCCGCGAGCAATAACGCCCCGCAAAATGTGCGTCGGCGTGAGCATCCTCCGCTCCCGCTCGCTGAACAGCTCCGCGATGTTAGGCAGCCGCCGTGCACGGCCGTCAACCTGCAGCATCGCGCGCTGCCGGTCCTGCCCAGCGACCTCCAGCCCGGTTTTGACGAGCGTGCGCACGAATTGCTTCGTCAGAAGGGCCAGCAGGGCGTACGGCGCGACATCGGCTTTGATGTCGGCGGGAGAAAGCGCGGGGTTGATGGGGAATTGCGGGAGGCCCGGGGAGCTGGCCGGCAGGGGCGAAGGGGGCGCAAAAGCCGGCAGCTTCAGCGCGGACACGAGCGCGCGAACGCCAGAAATCAGTCGGGGGTCGGAAACTGCGAGAAGCGCGGGGGCACGAGAGTCCCAGCCGCTATGTCGGTCATCTCCTGCTGCCTGGCCGGAGAGAGTTGTATTGAGCGGCAGCATCGTGCTTGACGGTGCCAGGGCATGTCGGCGGGGAAAGATGCGAGTAAGGTCGATCATGGGCATGCGCTTCAGGTGCCAGTCTATCGGGGTGATATGGCACACGAAGGCGTCCCCAACGCCAGTCACTGCGAGGTTTGGTCGCGGTTCAGATTTGATGGAGGTCTGCGGGGAATCGCTGACAATGGCGTGCAGCCGGTACGCCAGCCCGCAGATGCGACAGAACCCTGTCTTGAGGATCTGCAGGTCCTGCTCCTTCTTGAGTGTCGCTACAGCTCGCGGGAAATGCCCGTTGGTGTGTAGCCATGAGAAGATGTCGGCAGTCGTGAGCACAGTCGTGTCTTCTGTCAGTCCGTTGAGAACTGCGTCGCTGTAAGCATCCCGTATAGCCATGGCGCGGCCCCACTGTGGTGCGGTTATTCGCCGCGACATCTTAGAGCTAGAGATCATACCTCGATCGCCTTCTTTCGCCCCATAACAAGGGACGAAAACTGCGCAGGGGTGGCAACAAGCTTATACGGCAGCGCAGGGACGGGTGGTTTCCCGCCTTTGACATCTTCCGTCCGGTGAGCACTTCCACATCCCGCACATAGCAGGAAGCGCACCTCGGAGAGTTAAAGGGAAGCGCTCGACCAGTTTCTTCAAGACCGTCTGCCAACCGCCGAGGATCTTGACCCTCGGAAGCGCGTTCCGGGTCTTCCGTTCGTCTTTTGCGGACCCACGAACGGGAATCTCTGTCGGCGGAGCGACCTCGGGGGCGACGGCTATCGGCGTATGCCGCTCGCTCTCCAGATCCATGTCCCACAGCGCGCGCGCGTTGACCGGGAGATACCCGCTCTGCGCCGAGCGGAATAGCGTCCCGCGGTCTAGCTCCACGTCGACGATCTGCTCCTCGCCGACGGCGACGCTGCTGCTCTGCATGCGGTCCAGCTGTGTGCGGTGGTGAGCAAGATGCCGCGGGCGGAGGCAGTCGGGGCGCGCACCTCGACCCAGTGCTCGAGCACGATCTTCTGAGGCGGGCCGCCTACGCTCGGGCTGTAGAAGGCGAGCTCGAGGCGCGCGAGGAACGGCGCGGCCGCGGTGCCAATCACGACGAAGGGGGGCGCGGCGGTGAGGAGGAGCCCGGCCGGCGCAGTGACAGTGAGGCTCTGGAGGACGGTCGTTATGTGGTGCGTCTGAGACGGGGGGTTAGCATTAGCCAGAGAAATGTGGCGGGACGGAACGCACGTAGGAGGGCGCATCGACCGAAACCATCCACTTGTGCGTGTCGCCTCCGATCCGGTGGTCTGAGGAGTACATACAAGTCAGATCTTGAATAAAGAAAGACAGAGCCACGACGCACCCAGCGGGATCCAGAGACTCCGGTCCACGACGACGATCCGGCTCGCGATATGGAACCGGCTGCTCGTCGTCGGCAGCCCCGGGGCGGTATTCGCGTTGGCGGGGGCGGCGGCATTGGTGCGCGGCGGGGGGCTCGCAGCGCGTTCGACGGGGGAAGCAGCACTCGCGGGCGGCGCAGGCGCATCCTTATATACGTTGCGATGCGCGAACGGCATGCGCCACCGCGGTTTCGCGCGCGGCTTCTCGACGTCGAGCCCGTCGACGTCGACCACCGCCTCTGGGTCCCAGACGACGACCCCGCGCCGGATCGGCGCCCGCCCGAGGAAGCTCGCGAGCGCGGGCGTGTCCACATGGTACCCTAGCGACCGGCTCAGCACCGTCTCGCCCCCAAAGTCGAGCGCCTCGTCGCCCACCGCCCGCTCGAACAGGCTCCGCAGCCCGGGGAGGATCCCGCCCGACCCCACCTCCGCGCCCGCGTCCAGGTCCGCGAAATCGACGGCGCCGCCCTGCACCGCGTCGAGCGCACACGCGCACTGGCGCACGCACTCGTCGTGCGTCGTCCACGCGAGCGAGTGCGTCCCGCGCGCGTGGTTGAACAGCCCCTGGAGCGAGCCGAACTCGGTGCGCAGGCAGACGGGGCAGCGCAGGATGCGCGGCGCCGCGCTGCCCTCGAGGTGGATGTACAGGAACTTCCCGCCCTTTTTGGGCGCCGCCGGCGCGCGCGCGGTGGGCTTCTTCCGCGGTTTTTTGGCGAACGACAGGCGGCGGGTATCTAGCCGCGGCGCTGGTTCGTCCCGCGCGAAGAGGATTTCCGCAGGCGCCTCTATCGCGGCGAGTGCGTCTAGAGCAACGTCTTTGAAATCCAGTATCTGCGGTACGGCATCGGACGTATCTAGAAAAACAGAGTTAGCCGGCCATGATGAGAGTGACTTTTTGCACGTACCATTCAGGAGCGACTCCTGGAGCAGTGTAGCCCATGCAATGCGAGCTTCCAGCGTATCAGCCAGCCGCTGGCGCAGGCCAATCTCCAGCGCAATATCCGCCGTGATATCCTGCCTGTATTCATCGTCCCAATCTGGCTCGGATTCCGTCTCCTCCGACTCGGACTCGGACTCGGACTCCAGCTTCTGTTTCTTGTCTATGTGCCTAAAAGATGAGGTTGGGACCCCGATGGATCAGGCGCGGACTTACAGAGACAAAGCCATATTCTACTCAGAGATCCACCTCGGTATTGCGAAACAGGAAGTATGGGTTTCTGGGTGTGGCGTCAAAGAAAAACTTGAGATGGAAGACAAGTCATTACGGGGCCATAAGGGTATGAAATCGTTGCACGAAAGAGGCACCAGAAAGGATACAATACAGAAGGGTATATTGTACTTGACGGTTCGTGAAAGAGGCGGAGTTGACGCGCTGCACAAGCACCAACAAATTTTAACCGCTTTTGCTTACACGTCTCCTTAGCCTCGCGCCCATGTTTATTTTCTTTCTACACCTCCCAGCGCGCTGAATATACATACACGTACAAAAAATATCATCTCTGTAATTGTGTGCGTGCGTTGGAACTTGTACACCATGCGATTTGCTTTGCGATTTGCGATAAATAAACAAAAAAAAAGAGAACGTCCACCCGCCTGCGTCGAGGTGCAAAGCGCGCGACGTGCGGAAACGTAAGAGCCCGCCGCGCAAGTGTGTACAGTAGCAGAGCGCCGCGCCACCACCTCACTTGGCACTAAAATGGCTCTGCGCATTATGCCATATCGAGTTGAGCACGAACGCCTCGCTGAGGAGCATCTCGATCTCGTGGTCGCCCCAGTCCTGCGTCGGCAGCGACTGCAGGAACATGATGATGCCCTGTGCGTCGGTGAGCTCACTGTAAATTAAAATAAAATAAATAAAGGCGCACCTGGAAATCCATCTGCCGCAGCTTGTCGCTCCACTTGACGAGGAACGCGGAGCACACGTAGAGGTGGAACTGCGAGAACGCGTCGGGGCCCTCGGCCTGCGCGCGCTCAGGAATTGAAAAATAAAGATAAAAAGGTGACACGCACCAGATACGTATCCCACATGCGGATCGTATTGCGCACGCTGATCTCGCGCATGAGCAGGCAGTTCATCCAGCGGAACGCAAACTGCATGAATTCGACGTTCTGCGTGTCGAGGTGCGCGGAGAGCGGGGCTGCGCGGCGTCAGCGGCGGCCACTCGGCGGGCAAAAAAAGCACACACCGTCAATGCGGGCGACGAGCTCCGCCATACGGCGCACGCTGCGCTGTATCCCCGGCTGCGCAAAAATATAGTTATCCTGGATCCCATCGAGCAGCCGGCTGAGACACCAAAACGAGTCCGCCTCGACCGCATCGAGCGCGCGCGCGGGCAGCGTCCCCGGGTCGAACGCCTCCGGGTCCGAGTCGATGTACGCGGACAGGAATACCTGAAAGAACGGCGTCACGAGGTCGTTGATGCCCTGCACGTACCCGCTCGCGGGGTGCCGGATCGCCCAGACGTAGAGGATGCGCTCGAGCGCGCGCTGCGTCGCGCCGTGCATCCAGAGGCGCACGCCCGGGCGCGTGCGCGGGACGTCGATTTCGATCTGGTGCCAGATCTGCTGGTCGAGGCCCTCACGGTCGCGCGCAAAGGCGAGCTCGACGAGCGAGAGGTATTCGCCGCGCTTGCGCGCGAGGGTGGAGGTGCGCAGGGGCGTCGGGAGCGGGAGGTAGCCCTGCTGGGATTAGAATGCGCCCAGGCGGATGCAAAAAAAAAAAACCCACGAGCAGGAGCTGCCAGGCCATGGGGCGCAGGTCGGCGGGAATGCCTGCCCAGGCGAGTTTGCGGAGTTCGGCTGCGGGAAATCAGAAAAATGAGCGCCGCATCGGCCACCACGCACCGATATTGACGTCCTGGCTCGAAAGGCACTCGACAAACTTGTGGCGGCGATTCGTGCGTATCGAGCGCTCGCGCATGAGCTTCTCGGAGCGTTCCGCGCTCTCGGGCGACGCCGGCGGGCTCGGCCGCCGCGGCTCGGGCTCCGTGCGGCGCGCGCGGTGCTTCACGGCTGCGAGTGGGTCATCGACGATGGCATCGACGTCGTCGCGGACGATCCCCTGGTCCGTCTTGGGCTTGGAGTGCAGCGGGGGGATGATGTCCATCGTCTCCATCGCGTCGGGCTCGAGATCGCCGAGGATCATGTCGCCCTCGACGTCCGCATCTGCGTCCGCATCGCCGCCGCGCTCCGGGTCGTCGTCAATGGGAGTGTCCACAGGCGGGCCGGTTTTGACGATGGTCCATCCGTTTTTCGGGGGGATGTCGCGGGGCGGGTACGAGCTGGGGTTCGGTGCGGAGACATGGGTGTACGAGAAGGCGAGGGTGGAGGACGAGGAGGAGATTTTGGGCCTGAGCGGGACCTGTCTCGGGGGCACACGAGACGAGGAGGCCTTGGGGGCGTCGTCCTCGTTGTCGGAGGCGCTGTCCCAGGCGTCGTCCTCGGCCCAGTCTGCGCGGCTGTTGTACGTCGAGGCGTGGATCGCCGTGTGCGGCCGCGCTGGAGGAGGACGCGCGCTCATAACCGTAGCTGCACGTGCGAGTATATTTCGACGTGTTCTCAATTCAACCCCTTCGTCTTGTCCACATACATCCCAATCTTCTCCACCAAATACCGCACCAGCGCACACTCCGTCTCCTGGCTCGTCGCCGGCGTGCTCCCCTCCGACCCGCTCTCGCTGTCCATCGACGCAGCCGAGTCCATCGTCTCGCTCATGCGCTCGATCCTCCCCACCCCCGCCGGCACACTCGCCAGGATCTCAATCTCCGCCTTCCGGCGCAGGTGCAGCATGTGCGACAGCTCCTTCCTGCAGGGCGGTTAGCTGTAGCCTCACCTCCGCACCCCACGCACCTCCACTTGGCGGGAATCGGGCGGCTCAGCATCGCGAGGGCCTAGAAATAAACAAACAATCCATCCGCCGGCCGATAACCAACGCACCTTCTTCTCGTCGTGCGTCGTAATCGGCAGCAGCGCGTCGCGGTCCACGCCATACCTGCGCCCCATTATACCCCTCCTAAAAATAAAAATAAAAACCAGCGCACCTCGCCAGTTCGCTCGCAAACACGCCGAGGTACTTGACGCGCCCAGCAGCAAGCTTCCCGTCCTCGTGCGCCATTGCGCGGCTGCCGTACTTGTACACGGACAGAATGTCCAGGCCGTACGGGTCTCCGTCGACGAGGCCTAAAATCGGGATGCGCCTGGGGAGGTACGCGGCGAGCGTCGCCACCAGCTGCCGCGTCGCGACGTCCGGGTAGCCCTTGCCCTGCGTTCATCGTCAGCTCCTGCTGTCGCGGACCGCGTGGGACCCACTGTGATGATTAGCCCGCGCCCGCGCAGGGCCGGGTGGTTGGCGAGCCGCAGCCGGCACAGCGTCTGGAAGACCGCCTGCGCGCGCGCTGTTAGCAGTACAGCCGCTGGGGGAGAAAACGCACGTCTTTCTCGACAAGCAGCACCCAATCCACGTCGTCCCCCACCTCGATCGACTCGATGTCCTCGCCGACGGGGATCAGCGAGCCCTGCGAGCGCTGAGCTTCGATGTACGGCCCGCCCAGACTCGATCTGCGCACCTCGCTGTCGTTCACATGCACCGTCTCGCCCGACACGAGATGTATGACCAGCCCCGAGCCACAGATCAGCCCCTTGGACGTCGCGCGCTGGTCCCACTCAGTCATAAAAAATCGACGCGGACGGCGACTCCGACTCACGACGTTCAAGTCCGCGCGCTCGAGCTCAAACGTCGCGGCGAGGTCGTCGACCAGCTGTCCGCCCCGATCAATCACGCACGGGAAGAGGGAAAGAAGCACGCACATTGTCCACGACTTTCTGCGTCTTGAAGAGCGGCACGTCCTTGTAATACATATCCCTGTATCCGTCAGCATGCGCCGCAGAATCCACAGCACACATACCGTTTCGTCGCGGGAACGTCGTCCACGACCGCCTCGTGCATCAGGTCGAGCACCTTGAACAGCCGCGCTGCACCGCGCGTAAATACCGCGCATACATCCACCTACCAGTGCGCTCACCGAACGGGCGCGCGCTGCCCGTGGCGCGCTTTGCGGGGAAGCGCATCGTGCGCAGCGCGCCGCTAGGGGGCGTTAGCCGTTCTCCGACGAATCCGGGACGGAAAGCCAACGCACCCGTCCGGCGCGCGGCGGTCTGCAACGCGCAGCTCGACCGGCGGCGCGCGCTTCAGCTTCTTCCCCGCCGGCGCGTCGCTCTCGGCTTCGGAGCCTGCGCCGCTGTCCTTGCCCATCGTGAGCTGGAAGAGAAATGACGCGACGAGGTCCTCGATGCAGTCCGTCGCGCACGGCGGCGCGCTGCGTGAATTGAGCTCAACTGAGATGATTTAATGAATGTATGCGCACGTTTCCTGCTCCTCCTCTGCCGACCCGTCGTCGGAGAACATCTCGATGTCCATATCGTCGTCGTGAGCCATTGTGCGCGTCGGAGGCAAAGGCGCGGGCGCGTCCAGTAATGTGCACGTGACGTGTCGATCCTAATTAGGCCTGTTTCGGCTCGGTGCAAAGTTGGCCTCCACCAAAATGAACGCAGACGCGCCCGTAGAACCCCAGCCCCGCGCTGGTCACGAATCCAACCGTGCGGCGTTTGCGCGCCTCGATACCAAGTCGACGGCCCTCTTGCACCAGCTGTTGTGAACCTCCCCCGAGGCCCAGACAACGTCTATGCCCTGGCGCTCGTTCCTCAAGGTACGGTGGCACGACTCTCGCACTCGCAGAGGATAACGCTAAATCCCCCGCAAAAAGCTGATACGCGACCTGGGCTTCACGTACGATGCCAGCACCGCCGGATCCGCGCTTCGGTTCGACCCACCCCACGCAAACGACGTCGTGAGCAAAAGTTTCGACGCCCCGGCTAGATATTACACCAAAGCTTACCTTTCTCAAGGCGATCACTTTCCACAAACGTACGCGTACTAGCGTATCCATTCTGTGCTGCTAACATCTGGTTCCTTTTCCAGCCCATCCCGACCCGACCATCCACCCGGTCATAGCGAGAGAGTTTGGGAAGAAGCTGATGAAGAATTACGGGTGGTCTGAGGTGGACCTGCCTTAAACGCGCCGCGCATGTCAAGAACAAACCAAGTTCTCAGAGAGCGCCGAAGGATTTGGTCTCTGGCGTTGTGTAGCTCGAACACTGAACGGATGAACCAATCTTAGCATGTCCTTTGCACCTCGCGTCGGTCGGGCGGCTCTGAACCGATGTGTATCCCAGTTTGAACTCTGCAGCACACTCAGCTAACTCGGATGGGCCTCACTAATCGACCTACCCTCCCATATTTTCAATTTGCTTCAATTCGAATCACCCACAAAATCTGTACTGCACTTTCGCAGTTCACTCCCAAGCCAGGCTACAGGCAATCAATCATTTATCACGGACAAATGCAAGGCTACGCTACATCGAGAAGCAGAAGTATAGCTGTGGAATAGGAAGATATGCAACTGCATTAAACCAGTTTATCTGAACCTAGAAGCCTTCCTCTGCCCTCCATGGAGTTTGTTCCAGAATGATGGAAATCAACCGGTGTTCGGGGATCTCGGGGATGTTTAAATCCAGCACCGAGTATTTTTCTGCCCAAAAGTCTCTATGTTTGGAATCTCTTAGAGATGTTTTCGCACCTCCTTGACTAATCTAATGCATGATATTCAATTCCAAGCTTCGGTTCGCTCCTGGATCAAACATCCGCGGGGTAGAATTTGGAGCAGGAATGTCTCCTACTGTCAGTTTGGAAGGCAAATTTGACATGGAATAATTAATCTGGCAGTAAATATGAGTCCGTCGTCCCTGGTTCTTTCAAGTCACACAGCAAATTGGGTGGTTTCGGGGGGCCCCGAAATGTTCCCGAAATCATCAGTTCAAGGGCTAATTACAGGAGTCCTGAAAACACACCTGAAATGTTAAATTTCTGCACGCCCGAAGCTGCAGCCGAAACTGCCCGATTCGGGTATGTTTGCGGCACCTCTGATTTATTTAGTTTCGGATGCAGTTTCGGCCCACCTGAAGCTGCTCCTGAAACTAATAGTTTCAGGAGCACTTTCAGCGTGCCCAAAACTTATTGTTTCGGCAGCCCCGGAGCTGCCACCGAGAACAATAAGTTTCGGGTACGGATTTCCGGTGTCCCGAAACTGATTCCAGGCCGGCCGAGACCGCTCTGGACTTAATTTTTGTACCGTCGAATCGGGTGCCGAAACTTATTGTTTCGGGAGCCGGCACCGGGCTTGCCGAAACAATAGGTTTAGGGCAGGCAGGCTGAAGCTGCTCCTGAAACCAATAGTTTCAGGAGCAGCTTCAGGCAGCCCTTAACCACATCCGAAACCAAAAAATTCAGACGCGCCGAAAACACACCCCAATCGGGTAGTTTCGGCTTTAGCTTCAGGTGTGTAGGAACTTTGCATTTCAGGTATGTTTTCGGTTCCACCTATTCTGGTCCCAAAACTAATCATTTCGGGAACGTTTTAGGGTGCCCCGAAACCTCTAAATTTGACGTGTGAGTGAGGCCTGGGGGACATGTTAGGAGCATCTGAGGCACCAAATGTAACATGCTTCGAAGCTTCTACGCAGATTTCTGACCGGAATTATGGCGGTCACCTTGCATATTTAATAAATAGTATTCAAATACCTGTTTTTAGTAGAAAGTTCAGTCGGATTCAGTGGAAAGTAAACATTCTCCAACCTTCACTCAAACTTTCCAGCTCCTCACTGAGTAAAATCAAGACTCAACAGTTTCTAAACTTTTTTTACAAGGTGTGGAAAAAAACTTACAAAGTTTCTGAATGTCGGAAACTTTTCTTTCTATATTTCTGAAAATAATTACATGAGAAGTCAAACTTTTCTGGAGGAGTTGCAAGAAAACACTCAGGGGCTGAACATGATTTTCTTCCTCAAATGTGGCTGTGCACTAACCATAACCCAAGTCAAATAGTAGGATGGCCGCGATCTAGCGATTCATGGCCACATTCGGTTGGATATCAGGGTTGTTTAACATACCCTTGATATATTTTGCGTCCAGCCGGGCGAGCAAGTCGGTAGCGCCAAAGAGGAAAGTTTTGTACGAACGGAGTGCTCGGAAAAGGCTGTATAATTCTATTTTGGCCTCCGAGTACCTCGCTTCCCGTTCGTTCCAAGTAATTGAGCTGAAACGAGATGGATACTCCTTCCTGTCCTCTCCCTCTTGCATTAGGATGAATCCAGCTGCGATATATGATGAGTCAACCGAGAGTATTACGTGTCTTCCTGAGGCGTAGTCGATTATCCTTATTGCCGGGCATTCAATGAGTATTTTCTTAAGAATTTCCATCAAATATTTCTCTTCTGGTCCGAAAACGAAATCCACACCTTTCTTGGTGAGAGTTTGGAGTGGCCTCGCATGAAGGGCAAAGTCCTTCATGAATATATGCATAAGACCGCATGCCGAGGAATGCCCTGACCTCGGTAAGGCTTTTACAGTCAGGCCAGTCCCTTATGGCTTGCACCTTTGATTTGTCTGGTGTTCTGCCTTGTACCGAGCAGATATGTCTGACGACTTTGATCGAGGGGACGGCAAGGTAACTTTTCCGAGCATTAAACGTTCCTTCAGCGTGTTCAATCCACTGGATCAGTCGGTTCACATTCTCCATGTGTTCCCACACAAATCGTTGTATGCCGGGGTTGTATCGAATGGTCTCATAAGATCCGTCCTCCTTGAGGTAATAGTCGGTCCCTCTCTTCACCGGCATGTTGTCCACAAATGGTTGAGTGACGTCGGGTATTTTCTCCCTGAGAATGAACGCAATATCCCCTTGCTGAATCTGCACGGTGTTCATATACCCTTGTGGTAGCCAAGTGAGTCGCATCGTCCGAGCGGGCTCTGAAACGTTGTGAAGTCCCATAAGGCCACATTGAGCACCCTATGGTCGAAGCCGACGAACAGATTAAACATCCCATATATGACCCTGCCCCCGAATGACTTTGCATATAATTCTAGCACCAGTGGGCACCCCAAGTCTTTTATGGTCATCGCATTCAGTGGTTGTAGGTTGTGAACGATGCTCAGTGCGCCTTTCTCGGCTTTTGGTACACAGAACCAACTGGATCGGTAGGACGATGAAGACGGCTCATACACCCCCGAGGCTACCTTCTCCTTGATGATTTGTACGACCTGGTCTTGTATTCCAGGAGGTATTGGGATATTCCGTTGTTGCCATGGGGTATGTGCGAGCACGGGGAATTTTACGGGTTCGAAGTAGTCCTCCCTAAATTGACCTCATTCCAACGTGTCCCAAGAAAACACTAATTCATGGTTTTTCAGGATGTCCGCCACAAGTTTTTCTTTCTCGGGCCAGAGCCATCCCTCTGGGTTTAGGTTCATTTCTTTTAGGCGCTCGGTTGTCAACCTCTCGCCTGGGGTGAAATCAGGAGGTTTCGGGTTTAACCAAGGCATGTGGGCTAATGGGTCTGACAGATATTTTCGCACAATCCTAAATTCCTCGGGTAAGGTCGCCGGTACCGAGTGAACCTTCAATGCTGCCGGTTTATATTTCTTTTTCTTTTCTTCTCCGCTTTAAGAGGTCCCTTGGTTTTTATCGTGAAGGCGTGTAATGTTTCGTTATATTTGTAAGCCTGTGTTAAACAAATTGTAAGTACATGGGAGAAACTTCCCAAACCTGCTCGGTATCGGTAATTTTGATTGCTCGGCAGTGCTTGGTGTTTGTTCCCAGGGAGAGCACAAGATAAGAGGAGGTGTGAGATGCGAAAAGTTGAGTGATGGTACAGAGATGGAGGAAGCCGAGATTGTGGACGTAGATGTGAGCGGTCAGTATTTTAAATGCATGCTGGGAGACGAGACTTGGTTGAAACAAGTCTGTATGTTTTCTGTGGGGTTGTGGTTTCATTGCGTGGCCCCGCACCTTGAAACCCCACCACCGCTCCATCGGTCGTTCTGAACGGGTTCCGACTCTTCGGTGTTTTCTTCCTGGTTGGCACTGTGACTCTTTTCCCTGTGTTTGGACAGGTGATGGTGATTTCTTGCGAGCCGTCCATATTATCGATCATTTGGCAACTCGTGAAACGGAAGAATGGTCAACCCATCAATAGATTAAATGGCGCTCCCTGTACCACATGCACTTGAAGCAGCAAATTGACTCCCTCAATTGTGAACTTTAGGTCACTAATGACCCCAGCCATGGAATTCGACTGCGAGTTCGCTGACTGCATGTGCAGAACCTTCTGCGGGTCCAAGCTGACTCCGAGTTTGAGCCATACATCTCAGTTCATGGCAATGATCTCGGATCCTTGGTCCAGTATAGCCTCAATTTGGTGCTCGCCATTGATCAAAGAGTCTATGACTCTCAACGCATCAATTTCTGAAGAGCTAAGACGCTCGTCTTGTCGCTTGCCATTCTCCTCTTCATAACAGAGGACATATTGTGGCTCAGGCGGTTGCCCTGGGCTTGTTTCCGAGTACGCTACCTCTACCACTGGTACCTTCTTCGAGGTGAGAAGGTCTTTCGCAAATTTTTGTCCTTCAGGGTAGATAGCAAAGAATTTCTCGCCTGTGATCTCGAATTTAGAGGAGAGTGCTCGCTTCACTAAGTCTGCCGGTTTAACTGTTTCCTCGATTGGTGCTTGGAACTTGGCTACGTAGGATCTCGGTCCATTCAGCGGTGCCACATCCTTGACCAGGGGAATCTGTGGTAATTTCCCTGCTGGCCGCCCATCCACCTCGGGGACGAAACTGACCTTCCTCTTTATTGCCAAGGGAGGTTTCAGAGGAAGATGGACGCCGTCAAAGACTTCCTTGATTCTACCCTTTTCGGTTTTTTTCCGAGTCTCCAGGAAGACTTGAATTTCTTCCGTTGAGAGGTTGTTGAGCGAAATGGTACCGGCGTCGTGGTTCAGGAATGCCTCGGCTGACTCTGGTTCCTTGGTTTTGTCGATGGTGGAGGCCATGTATAACATGTGCGGAGGCTGGTCCCTCTGTTTTATGTTCCCTGGGTTGGCGGTGTGCCATTTATCCAGTCGGTTGAGGAAGTTATTCCCGGTAATTGCCCGAGGAATATACCATCTGTTCGGGAGAACTATCCTGCCTTGTTCGTTCTGCATGCACTTGCCGGCTTGCACATATTTGAGTACCTTTGGACATTCTCGGAGGTAATGCTCGCTCTCCGAGCAGAATGCACACTTGCCGACCTCGAAGCCGCTGCCACCGGTGTTACCCTCGGTCTGATTACGGCCACCCTAAACACCTGATTCTGAGGTGGTAACTGGCCGTTGGATCCCTGATTCCATCGGTTTGGTGGAGCCTGCTGACTCGGGGCCTGCTGATTTTGGTAGCTCGCCGTCTGCGGCCGGTTTTGCTGTCCTTGCCTCGAGCTGTGAATC
This sequence comes from Mycena rosella, assembly GCA_029378255.1. NCBI lineage: Eukaryota > Fungi > Basidiomycota > Agaricomycetes > Agaricales > Mycenaceae > Mycena > Mycena rosella. Next base: position 69,079 of record JARKIE010000059.1, on the reverse strand, counting down.
TCCTCAGTGAGTTTTAAAGTCATGCTCTGCATCTGAGTCGAGAACACTCAGCTCAAATCCCGAAGGGTATTGCTTATATCCACAACTTCTTTCTTTACTATAGAAGTATCCTCGTCTTTGTCCGCATAGATTGCCCTGGGCGTTCCATCAATAGCCCATTCAGCGGCCGCAATTATGTCGTCCATAAAATATGGTTCGTCGCTCGGCTGAGTACTTTTCACAATTTGTAGGTGCTGGAGTACCCAGAAGCGGAAGTCCGAGTGCATTCCCTTCATAAACAGCTCGTTCCTTTCCCGGTCCGAGATCTTTCCTTTGTCTTTAAGGAAATCAGCTATCCTCTGGAAATCTTGCTGGTACTTCGCAAACTCTTCTCGGTCCCTCGGTGAACGTTCCGAGCCTTTTTTTACTACCTCACGGAGGTCAGTCCATGTATAAAGTCTCTCTCCATCCAATCCTGGGTAAAGCTTATTTATTTCTGCTTTAAACACATCAAATGTCATCCCAGCTGTTTGTTTCCTGCTCCATAATTGCTTGTCGTCAATGTCCACATAGCGGAGGGCAATATTAATCACCTCTGTGTCCGCGTTTTGCTCGGCTTCCGCTCCTGTGTCCTTTATGTCTCGAAAGTAATGTTCTAGGTGACCAGGTTTCCTGTCAAACGACAGCACCGTCTTGGATCCCCTCGCTGGCAAAGCTTTAGGAGGCATGATTCGGACAGTAGGGGGTGCTTCTGGAGGAGGAGTCTCGGGAGGCGAGCTTAAGCTGCTGAGTGATGATTCTGAGGTGATTGTATGTGATGATGTGTTTGCAGTCGGTGTGGTGGGGGATTCTAGTTTGATGGAAAGGGAGGATTTGGGGGATAAGCTCGAACTACTGCTACCCAGAGGCGAATAGTTTATGAGGAGTATATCTTCCGAGCCGGAGAGTGGTTGGTTTTCCGATAGGAATATTTCCTCCTGAAGGGTATGCCAAGGGCCGTGTGTGTCATTGGTATTAGGAGTTACAGGTGTTGATACCGAGGTATTATCGACAGTAAGTCGGCTATGCTGAGCAAGGAGACGGAGTTGGCAGGCTGTGGGCCCTGTTTCCTCCAGTGTAAATCGAGCCAGGCGGTGAGGATGGAGACTTGTTCTCCAGCTGTAAAATCACCCTTGGCTGTACTAGATAACCTAAGTGTCTGGCTGTAGCCAGCTGGCATTTTGCCTAAATGCCCTGGCCAGCTTCGTTTACTACTTATTTTTGAGTAGAAAATAAAATGACAATAGCAGGGATTGAACCCAAAACCTTCATATCACAAGCTTTGATATAAAATCAAACACCGAAGCCAACTGGACTAAGTGACCATTGAGAAAAGATAGTATACTAGGAAAATTGTGTGCACTACATCACATATTTAGCATGTATTCCCACTACATGGGCCCTGCCTTAGGGCCTTGGTTAGGGTTAGAGTTAGAGGTTAGGGGTTAGGGGTTAGGTGTTAGGGTTAGCTGTTAGTGTTAGAGTTACAGGTTAGTTCCCAGGTATATTGTAGAAAAGTTATTGGGGAAATAATGATTTAGTTAGGTTAGGTTAGGGTTGTCAGGTAGAGGGAAAGATTTATGTGGCAGTTAGGGCCCTTTGGTATAGTGGTTGTGCTGTTGTCTTTATGAATTTGTAGCACTGACAGGTCCTGGGTTCAATCCAAGCTACAGTATTCTATTTTACATATATTGTTTACACCATCTCTGGCTCCAGCCAGGGCCCTGGCTAGCACCAGGCTTATAGGCAAAGCTCCGCCCTGGCTACAGCCAGTCTATTTTGGTTATATACTACAGCTTGGGCTCGTAAAATTTGTCCTCGCGGTGGGCTCCAGATGTGATGTGGACTGCGGTTTAGTAAACTGCCGAGCAAGGTGGTAACCCATATCCAAGAGTCCAAATTTGGTGTGAGCTATCGGTAAAAGAAGTGTGAAAGGCGCATACCGAGCACTGTGGCTGGGGATATCACATCAAGGAAAAATTGGACGACATGCTAATTATGCCGCCGACAAGGAAAATGGCAAAAGTGCTAAACAAATACGACACGAATTGGCGACTCAGTAAATTCTGCCATGTAAATGAGGATGACCGAGCTTGGCAGGAAAAAGAAAAGATGAAGAAGACACATTGCAAACCCACAGCTCGAATCGAACGCGCAAACCTCAGTTATGTAATATATCCATGGAACGACATACCAGTTATGCCACGCAGGCGACGAGAAGTCTCAAGAGGATGAAACGAGGTATGTTCCGAGCACGAATATGTCGAACTTACAAGTGGACTGAGCACCCTTCACTCAACACCAAGGCTGCACTGACCTATCCAAGGAGATTAAAATGCGCTGGGACGAGGAAAAGAGACACCGAGTAAGGAGGATGTATACTGAACCAAGTTATCGAGGCACCGAGCAATGGGAAGACCGTCCGAGCGCATAAATCCAGACACCGAGGGAGGAAAATGTGTACCGAGCATAGGGAACGGATCACCGAGTGGGAAGAAGGAGCATTTGGGGAAAGACCGACTGGATATTACAAAGGTTGGATGAGTAGGCACCGAGCGGAGAAAGAGCCAAGTAAGGAGGGCTGCAGAAGAGTGTAGGGGGAGGAGTAGTGCAAGGACGGGCGGCGTTAACTGGGCAGGCAGGAGAGGAGAGCCGGCTGCGGAATATGGGGAGTATAAATACAGCCTGTACGCTGATAGAAAATCATCTCGGTTTTGGACCCACATCCTCTAAAGCTGTAAAAAGCTCTAAAGTACAACTTGGTCTCACCCAAAACAAACTGTTATCACCGAAAAACACTCTCTTGCTCCTCGGAGACACTTTCCTTCCTACACCGAGCTGTCTGTTGGCAAAGTCAGGTTATTACCGAAAACCAGCTCTACACTTCCCTATCCGATCCAACCCTCTTCCTCGCTAAAAGAGGGTAGTTGAAAAACCCTCAAAGCAACGCAGCCAAGTTTGGCGTGTAGCCGCTAGCCTAGATTGGATTATTCTGCCCTCAGCAAGCAGATAGGAGAAGAAGAGAAGGATACAATTGGTTGGGACATTATTACGGAGAGGTTGAAAGAAGGGAACGCTCGGCCGAGGAACCGAGCTTGTTAAAACGACCTCCACCCCAGCCAAAAACGACTTACACACCAAACACCTTCAGAGTTGGACTATACGACCGAGAAGGCCCGCTAAAAACACATATTTCACCTCGGCGTCCTCAATTTGGAGCCAGCATCGCGCTCGATCGTCCCTTCTTGACAAGCTGTAGAGCCCGGTCCGACAGCGCACGCTGAGAAGACTGTTCTATTTGCACTAAAATGCGGTAACCAGTTGTAAATTACACCTTCTTTTCTGAAGAAACACACACCTCCTATATAAAACCACACTCCAAATTAAATAAACATAGCACCGAGGTGCACTGTTCACAGCGACAGAAATATTCCCCCTAGAGGACGTACAATTCTAAACTAGTCCGGGTTACCACCTCGCTTGGCAGTTTACGAAACCACAGTCCACATCACATCGGTCTTGAGCTCCTGCAAAATCCTGGCATCCTTCTTTCTGTCTGCAGCATGGTCATGCATCCCCTTAAGCTTTGCAAAGAACTTAGTCAGGGAAAAATGCATCGCCTCCTGGCAGTGGAGGGCAGCAGTTGTATAAATTGGAGTACACTGTGATCGTTTCAAGCCAACCACGGACTTGAGTATTGCTAGAATTGTCTGTATCTGAATTGACGAGTAGGAGATGGACTCGCAGGATGGCAGGAGAATCATCAGTGTAGTTCAGAGCTTTCATGCTGATATGCTGGCCCTGGTATTTTTGATTGCGATGAGAGGTACTGTCGCTACTCCCAGTGAAGCCTGAAAGTAATCAGCATTTAAACCGAAGGGAAATTGGGGATTGAACACACTAGAGGCATGTGCCATTTCATCAACAATTTGGATTTTTGCAGCAACAGCTCCCTCCCCAATACTATGTCCCACAGTGCGCTGTGACATGTGCTTGTTCACGCACATGCCTGCGGCATTGCAAACATCCTTGATCCCAACCCCAATGAACTCCTGTGAACAGCCATGCCTCTCCAATTTACGAGCTAGAGCGCGGGCGGTGGGGGTGTAGGTGCGCCCATGTGTAAGCTTGAAAATGAGTGCCTTTTCCTTCACTTTGGTAACAGCATTTTATTTCACTTAGGCACACAAAGGTAGCACATTTGTAATTTTTTGATTTTCTTCATCAGCCCACGGGACCTGTCCTGCAGCCGAGATATTTTGTCTTTGTCCTGCTGGTTGGTCGCTTCAAGAGCCAATATATTTTCTTCCAGCTGTCGGTTCACATCTTCCAGTAGATCAGACTGTTTCTTAGCCTCCAGGACCTCTAGTTCCCGAAGAAAAGACACCATGTGCACAAGTTTGTTGGCCGCAATTCCGTGCAAAGTTTTACGGTGTTCGTTTTGAAGTAAGGAATAGTTTATTTTTGAGTTGAGCTTCCGTGCGAAGAAGGGAATCGGAGAGCTGCGAGTTTTTGGTATGAGCAAGGAAGAGCTCCTTGCGGAGCATGATGATCTCGATACCCTGTTGGGAGAGTTTGTTCTCCATGTCCTGTATATCTGGGTGCGTGTTCTACATGAGTTGTCAACTCAGGTCATCCCATATGTTGTCCAATTTGGTAGTTTTAAACTCCTGGAGTTCTAATTCGTTTTCTAGATTGTTAATTTTGTGAGACTGCTCCTCGAACTGTGCCAGGGCAGTGTCACACTCTGCAAGAGCATCATTCAATAGATTTGTGGTGTGGGCAAGGAGCAATTGGAGCGTAGACCAATCATGAGGATGTACTATGGCAGGGGCATTATTTGGCTGGGAAGCGAGTGCTCAGTTGGCGGAGGTAGAGGTGGCAGATGTCGTCAATGGAACATAGGGTTTGTGGGCATGATTACAGGCAAAGCTTAGAATCCGAGCCGGACTGTGTTTCTTATGCGGCTGTTTTTCACAGAACGGGCTTTGGCATGGTAGAAGAAATGAGGGTGGAAAGCTTGAGCCAAACGAGCAGCAGAGAGAGCAGAGAGCAGTCTGAGGGTGATAACAACTTCAGATCCAGAAAACAGTAGTCGGCTCAAGAATTAGAGGTAAATATAAGGTTTATCTGGGATACATCAGATGCTTTTGCATAAATATAAGGCAGAAACCACACAGGTGGGCTTCTAACTGCGAAACACAGCCTTCTCATGCCCTTCCTGCCCAAGGTCAGACATCAATAATATGTTGAAGCTAGCATGTACAAATTGAGCTATTTCGGGCCAAAACAGCACCCAGGGGTGCAGACTCACCTAAAGTACAAGTTGGAGTTCTTGGTTCCACGTTGGGGAATGTTGTACAGTAGTGGTCGGGGACGCAACTGCCCGACTTGATGTGATGTGGTCACCAGTGTAACATATGTCACACTGTGACCTGCCGTGTGAAGGCGGTTGGAAAAGTGTTCTCGTATGAGCACCTGAGAAGTCCTGACCGTTGTAAAAATTGTTCTGTGCATACTTGAGATATGACTGATGAAAGTCCTTGAAGAAACCCCGTCATGCCAGTCACCCTGAATTTTCTTTCGGCCGATACTGACCTTTTCAACCACCCAACACATGTAAAATTGAACCTGTGGACAATCTGTTACAAAGAAACACAGATAAAAAAATTCTGAGGAAAACTGTCTCTTTACATTTTCCATAAATGCTCTTGAGCGCTCTCAAAGTAGAAAATGGCTGCCATCAGCATGGTAAGCAGGTGTTATATTCGTGCACACGGACTTCAGTCTGTCTCCGACTTCTGGCCTCTGACCTCCGACCTCCGTTGTCCACATGTTGTTGGCTAAAGACAAACATCAAAGGGATTGATTTACGAGAGTTTCAAACTTACAGAAACTCAGCAGTAAGAGGGCTGCCTCGAAAGGGCGCCATGGAGGGAGTAATTGAAGAACTTTGAAATGGACACTTTATTTGCAAGCTTGAAAGAAACCACGTTTTGTGCACGTTACTTCCCGAGGAACTGTATATTTTACGGCCAGCAGGAAATGCTTGAACAAAATGCTTGAACAAAATGCTTGGACACAAAGTCACTGAGAACATCATCATATAGTAGCAGTGGGTCCATTCTTCCAGCGACATAAAGTATATACTATTTAAATGGCTCTGTCCTTGCCTTTGCCATAATTCTTCAATACATAAACCCACTCCATCTCTTGAACCCGCCCAAGTGTGACTATCTGATGTGGCACCTCAGATGAAAGCACCTTCCATTTGTTGAGGTTGTCATAAAACGTGGTGCTAGTGAAATCAGTATTGAAGGCAGCTTTAAACTTCACCGCGATAGTACCAGAAGACTGGGCCGTCATTGCATGGAAGCCTCGATCCATATTGCATGCATAGCACAAAGGCCATGGCGACTTTGATGATGACTTGAACGGAGAGGTTGTAGTGGCAGTATCAAGGCGAGAAAAGTAAATTAGCTAATATATGGGAAGAGTGAGACGAGACGCACACAATAACCTCAGTTGCCTCAAATTTAATTGTTTTGTGTTGCTACTGCGGCTGCTCCCAGTCGTCTGGAACACATCATTCTCATTATCGGATGTGAGATCTCTGCTTATATGGTGGGAACAGGGACAGAAACCGAAGATAACAACGCACTTTACATCTAATTTTTTTCGCTTCTGAGTTTCAGGCACATCAAATACCAAAGGCTCAATAACTCTGGGTGTTGGATGAGTGAAGTGTCAACACATAACAGATACACATACTGAAAACGTTGAATGGGGGTGGAAGGTGGGCTATCAAACACAAGGGAGTGCTTGCGTTTCATGGGAGCAGTAGGTCCATCCAAGCAGACTGTAACATCACACGATCTGAGATACACAGGAATCCCGATGCGGACAGTAACTGCCGCATCCGTCAGCTTCCACCATTGCCCATCCCAGAACGAGAAGTTCCTAGTGTTCATCTCTCCAATAAGTGGACGATCAAGGGTGAATCCTTGGGATGGAAGAGGGGGAAATGTACCGCAACAACTGAGAAGGCTTCAGCGGGCTCATGGTCCTGTTATATACTGTTTAAAAGGAGGTAGAAGCGCAGAGCATCACATACTTTGGCCCACCAGAATGCCTCAACGGTCTGTGCCTTGGCTTTTTTATAAGCGGCTGCTTGATTCGCCCCATTAAGCTGAAACCCACCTGCTTGAAGTTTGGTGGCATAGGAAGGGTCTACAGGTCTTGCGTAAGGCCTGGTGAGAGTGAGCGGCGTGGTCGTGGTTGGTGTGGTTGGTGTGGCTAGAACCAAGGCCAATAATGCAGGCAAAGGGGAGGGTGAGCCGCTTGTAGTTGGGGTGCGGACTGTAAAGGAGTTGATAACGTATCGGGCAGCCTCATTGTGTGAAGGCGCCTTGCAGACAACAGAGGATGCCACACAGCACAGCTTGCAAAATAGCTGCATGCAAGCGCCGTTGCGGTCCGAGTGGCAGTTGGCCATGGTATTTGAGCAGGGCTCTCGTGGTTTCCGAGGTGAGGAGGATGTACACAACAATGTAGCCAACAATGTCAACAGCGAGCTCGAGCGGTCGGGGGAGCTCTGTGGGTCGGAGGGCAAAGTGACTGGTCCCTCAAATCTGTTTTCCATGGTGTCGTTCCAGAGAAAGAACTTGCACCCAGCGTTTGCCGTGAAGTCGTGTCGTGCACACTAAAAATGTAAAAATGGGAGGCAAGTACCGAAAGGAAATTACACACATGCTGGAAAAACTGTCCTATATTTTCGGGGTCAAACGTTCCAAGACACTCTTTCGGGGCAGTGAGAAAGTGGGCCTTGCACCTGGGGCAGACGTCGTCTGACAATTCTAAGCCCATGTGAGGTTGCCGTACAACTGCATAGGGGTTTGTGTATGTTGTACATTTGAAGCAGAGGATGTGAGTCCAAGGAATGACTGGAGGGAAGACGTTTCAAGATTTGTTTGTACTGATTCCATTTGGGATTCGGTTGTGGAAAGATAAATGCTTGACAATAACCTTCAAAGTTATTCAGATGTGGTAAGGCTGGACGGAAAGGCTGGATGGAAAGGCTAGATGGAAATGCTGCACCCAAAATGTGGAGAGAAAACCTAGAGGCAATACTTGAAAGGCTTAACTTGATGAAATATAACAAGAAATACCCCACAAGATTAATCCGGACAGAATCGCTATAGGGAAGTGTGGTAGCGCAAATACGTTGAAGGTTTGGCTGCAGCTAAAGTGTCCAGGCTACCGCTCAAACGGATCGCTCCAACGGATCGCTCCAACGAATTGCTCCAACGAATCCCTAAAGGGAAACCCTCACAAGATTAATACAGACAGAATGGCTACAGGGATGTGTGGTAGAGCAAATACGTGGAAGGTTTGGCTGCAGCTAAAGCGTCCAGGCTACCGCTCAAACAAATCACTGCAACGAATCCCTAAAGGGAAACCCTGAAGCTGTCTGGTGTCCGCCGGAGTCCGGTGGACAGTCCGCCATCATACCCATACTTCCATGGCTCTCGCATTCAGCCCTTGTAGATCAATCATTGTCTAGTTGTGCCGAGCTGCCGGCTAGGTCCGTCGAGGTGTGGCTATGTGTTACCACGCAGCTAGCACAGCCTGGTGACAGTCGCCTTAACTTGACACAGCCCGGTCTATTTTTGTCAAGGCCTGTGATGCCCAGCTAGACTGGGCTGGTGGAGGTGGCTAGGGCCGCTCACTTGCATTCATCTCAACCCAAATAAGTCAAGACCTAAGTGTCCTGTCTCCTGCATCCCTTTTAAGTTAAGTTCTTCCATCTCTTTTAAACTTTGCACATCACCATGGCCTCGCCACAACTAGCCAAGGGGGTCCCGTTTTGTGAATCAAGGAACCGGTCCCGTTTTTTGAAAATTTGGGGTCGGGAGGTGAACCAACCGACCACGTAATACCCCCATAAGGGAATTTGTCACGTATTTACCATGAGCGTGCCTCAGCTGAAGGGCAAGATTGTACTCAGCATACACTGCAATGAAGATAGCCATGAAATTGGGTTGCTATGATAAGCCACTCATAACAGAACATTGTAGAATTTTCTTCGGGGCTTTTATAGAATCAATTTTATTGACCAAGATAAGTTAAGATATTATTCGGCGACACTTCCGTCGTCCAGCCCCAGTCGACAACTGTCCCGCAGGTGTCAATTTTTGTTAGTGAGGGAACTCAGCAGAACTCATGGATGCCTCAAGCAGTCTTCGCCATTTTGACTTGATTTGAAGCTCACGAAGGTCTAGGCACGTGAGCTCTCGTCCAAATGCGGTAATTTTCACGCGCTGGGCTTGGATTGCGTCCAGTGTCGGTTTAGAGTATTTTGGAGCAACACATTAGAGCACAAGCATCGGTTTCCAACCTCCCAAAACAAGGTTCCCAGAAAAAAAAAATGGCCCCGCCAGGGTAACCAACCAACCGGCTACCGGACCGGCCATTCACGGAACGCCACCCCCTTGCAACTAGCCATATATGTGGCAGCCCGCTCCACGTGCCTCGCCGGCACACTTCGGCTAGCTCTCAGCTAGGTCGCTCCCACGTCTCTGGGCTACCCGGGGCCTGAATGCAGTGAGTGTTTAGTTGCTTAGCTCTCCTTTACAGCTGTTTTGTGAATAATATACGGGTTTCGTAAATCGTTGATGCTCGATTTGTGCTTATCTCTGTTTGTGAAAGTGTCATCGGCTAGAGCGGCTCCACACTGCCGTAGGCTGCCGTAAACTGTGTTCCTGCTCGCATTACGGTGCAACTCACTGCAATTCGGGCCATTCAGCATGGATGGCCGACTCTTCGTCTTCAATCTTGTCAGAATGTGCATAGTTGTGGCCCTGCGAAGTCCAGCGAGGTTTCACAAAAGACCAACACCATTGGGCAGTGGCTCGGAGTGTGGAGCCGAGGACGCAACAGCAAACAGACATAAACTAAAATCGAGCATCAACGATTTACGAAACCCGTATATTATTCACAAAACAGCTGTAACACTATCTCAACAGTATTTTGCACTCTTAAATAGGTATTTAACGGGATTTATCGCGCCACTGAGAGCTAATAAACCCCTCTACTTAGAGGAGGAGAACTGATAATTCTCCCCTTCTAACTAGAGGGGTTATTTGGGACATAAGGTGTGTTGTTGGCAGCTTATCACAGCTTGCATGCCCTTCCCGCTCCCCCACTGTTTCTCACTTCGGTCCAGCATTCAATGATGTGGACATCTTTCAGTTTCTCCGCGTTGCCTTCACTGTCTAGCGCGACCGATCGAGAGAACGGTTACCTGCATATCACCTGGATACTTGCTCCAAGTTGCCGTCTGTCTGTGTAACCGTGACGGCGCGGCGAATGGGACCATCGCTTTCACCACTGGTGAACGTCTTCAGGGCATTCTCGAGCTCCGCTTTGGTCCCCGTTAATTTGCTCTCTGATCCAAGTCTGCACTCTCTGCACTCTGCTATGGCAACAGTTGAACATGGACGAGCACGGAGCATGAGGTCGACTGGTCCGAGCGAACGACAATTGAGAGCCTTGGCTACACCTTCCGTCGGGAAATCCATGCACCTCCAGCTCGAATGACATCGTCTGGCAACGGTTGAGAGCGGTCGAGCCAAGTCTAGGCGATTTCCACGGACATCACTGGTAATGGAGAATTGTTCGGAAATTAATTGCGAGTCCAATGCTATAAAGCTCTCCTTCATTTTCTCTCAGTACTCATCTTATTCACCCTACTTTTGACATCCCTTTCAACTTGAAGTTTCTACACAAAATGCAGCTCCCTCTCGAAATCGCCATTGTTCTCCTTTTCGGCGGCGTTCGTACGAAGCCAACCCACAGATACGTCGGATAGCGATCCCTTCGGGAACGCATGCGCCACAACCTGTTTCACTTCCTCGTTCAAATCAATACAATCAAGCTTCTGTTCCACCGCGTTCGTCCCGTATGAAACGACATAGACTTGCTCTCACCACTCCTCTATTACAGACAAAACGATTCAGACATCCTGTCTTGCATGTGCTGATCTGCCACCATGGGGAAATACATAACGGCAATCCAGCATGCATGGCGGACCAATGTCAGATCGATGTTATGCCGGATATCACATCTGAATTCAACGCCCAGGCGGCCGCGCAATGCCCCGGCGGTAATGTGATTCTATGGCAACGCCAGCTACTTATTGGTTGGAATAGGTGCTCCGTCCAACCTTTACGTGACCCCTTCGCCTACTGCGCTACCAATCGATTCCGGCAGTTCCCCGAGTCTCAATTCTTCGGCGAGCCCGGTTAATCACTCCGGGAAATCTAACGTTGCAGTTGTAAACATGCCTGCAGCTGCAGAATTAGTGCGCATGGCTGTTGCTATTGGCTCGCTGATCTTGGTCTAAGCACGGGCGCGGCTTGATCTGCATATCTTAATCCCTGTATAGTCTATTGTAATCTGTCCCTGGCTATAAATCGAAATGGCGAGAATCGATGGTGCAGATCAAAGTGTGCTACAATGCTAGCCGTCACGGTTCACCGTAAAAAATTGCCATCTCACAATCGAAAAGTCAAAAGTCAAAGTTGAAAAATTCACGCAGGTTGGCTTTTCACTTCCTTAGTTTAGATTTGAATCCATTGACTTCTCTGTGTTTCTTCACTGTAACAAAGCTGCGACAAGAACCGGTTTGCACGTCACGTCGGGAAGAATAGAATATATAAGACCCTGTCGATGTAGCAGAACAAGCGACTAGTACTCGGAGATAAGTAAAGGTACAGGAAGAAAAAAGGAAGCACCCCAATTGATGTATTAGAATAGAACAAGGGCCTAGGGTACGCATGAAGGAAAACGGCAGAAAGATGAGAGTGGAGGGGATATGGCAGTACAGCGGAAAATAGCGACGGCGTGAATCGAGGGTGCGGATCAAGGTACAAGACGAGGTGCGAAAAATTTAGGCCAAATTGTGATGAGCCTGAAAAATGGGTTAGCAATGCGCCAACGGGTTATGCTAGATCGACGAACCAATGTTCTTCACACAAGTTGCTTGACCCCTGTCAAGGTCGGGTTAAAAGACATAATGGCCACCGAGTGGCCCCATGGCCAGCCGACGACGGTGAAAAGGGTATACCAATCACCACCTTTGTCTCTGAAGGAAAACCCCATGCCGCTGTCGTTGTAGATCCACAACCGGTACGACCAAAGAAGACTGACTTCGACGTAAGCGTACCATTCGAGGCCGAAAGACCTCGCCAGAGGCTCATCACTCGGAACAGTCACCCAGGCATCGCTCCAGGTAGGCTCCCACCAGATGGGCGCAACGGTCGCAAGCGGTCCCGCCACTTGGGCGCCTGACGAAGCAGCGGGTTTGGCAACGGCAGACGTCGCCCCTGCAGGTGGATCACGACGGTCGGGGCGATGTTTGTAAGGGACCCCTTTCTCGCTGAGTGCGAGAGTCCATGGAAATTCTTCAACATCGGCGAGCGCGGAGGCTAGAGAGGGTGGCGCGTCCGGGGCGGCGGCGGCAGCGGCGGCGGCAGCGGCAGCGGCGTGAGCAGATGAAACCGTGCAAGATCTGCGGTTGCATTAGCAATTCTTCGGCATTGAGCGGGGATGCTCACTCCCAATCGATCATGACACCTGTAATGACCGTATCCGACTTGCCAATTCGAACAGTGTGGTCGCCCTCGGAGGTGACGTATACGTTGAAAACTTCCTGATCTTGGCCAACGAACGCAAAGTGCCGGCCTTGGGTATTGGTGAACTCCAACTCGGCGACGCCAGTCGCGTTGGCCGAGAACTGGTATCCCGAAATGCCCAGAGCTTGGACCTGCGGCGACGTCTTCTTCCATGGATAATCACCCACTTTCCATTGGACGTGAGCCATGGGATGAGTCTTCGAGGCGGGATCCTCGGCATTGGCCTTCTCGTTCGTGGCAGCTTCAACCCTGGTGGATCTGTATTCGAAAGACACGCGTTTGGTGCTCATGCCTTTGGTCCATGGCATGGTATCGAGAGCGGCGGGTTGTGCAGACATGTCTGTTGGGTGATGAGTGAGGTGTTCCTTTGAATGTTGGTGGTCTTACTATTCTTTGTGTGGGCGAGTACGAGAGTGCTTCGTTATCGGATGGAGAGAACATGCTGAGGCTTTTGTACCTCAGCGTGAAGTTCAACTGCATACTTACACATACTTACAGCCGTGGTTGGAAAGCTAAAAAACCGGCGAGTTGACCACACCGGCGCCCGCTTTGGTTAGCAAACTCACGTTTGTCAAGTTTGGAAAGGTTGGATTCAAGTCAGAAACCGGTGAGTTGACAACACCGGCGCGCGCTTTGGTTAGCAAACTCACGTTTGTCAAGTTTGGAAAGGTTGAATTTAAGTCAGAAACCGGTGAGTTGACAACACCGGTGGCCTTGAATTCAACTTGAATTCAGTTTTCTTTGCATACTAATCAGAGAAACGAAGGGAAGTATTTGGCTAGAAGTCGGGTGGCCGAAGGGCTGCAGGCGATTGTTGGCTGCCGGTGATTTCTATTGAGTGTTTGGTGCAAAGCGGCAGCGCTGGAAAGAAAGTCTTAGAAAGCATGTCCGACTCGGAGGACTCCGGGTAAGTAGGTCGCCGGAGCCGAGCCTACTCAGCGCTCAGCAATTGCCTCGTTCGTCTCCATCTCTGTCTCCTCCAAGCCCCAGCTCTTCCAGCGATCCAGCCTCAACCTGAGTTCTAATAAAATTCTTCTTGGTTGTCGTTGTCTGGATTATCGCGAATCAAGCGTTCATCTGGATTCATCTCCGCCCGAATGCCCATCGTACACCTGCGAACCCCAATGGGCACGCTTTCTCTTTGAGGAAGTCTGCCATGTATGCGATTCAGAGTCGCCGCTGGAGCACGACTTCCTGAGTGACCCCATCTGGTGGGAGTTTGGTGCGCGATACTGCAGCGAATGCTGCAATGACCAGTAAGACTAGGCTTATTCAGTTCTTCACCTCGGCCGGTACAGAATTTTGGTGGATAAGCTTCCCAAAACACTGACGGGCGGTGGACGCGACAACGAGAGGCGGTGGAGCGGAATCTTCCCTCGCGCCGCTAATGGTCCGTCTTTTTCTTTTCCTGAGCAGTCCTGTGGTCTGACGTTTTCTCTACAGGATCTTACCTTGTTAAAGATATCGACGAGTTTATGGTGAAACAGTCCGGCAACGCCGCTACCAACGCGGCACTCATGCAAGAGCGTCGAGAGCAGACGGAAATTATATCGGACGTTTGTCCTTCGCTCTGTTTTCCTTATTCCTATATTTACTGCTCTTAGTATGCAAAGATTTGTAGGAAATGGATGAGCGATATCCTAGGGGCTCGCAGGGTCGCGGAGTGCAGCAAGAGACGCTCGATGGTCTTCGTGAGCCCATGTCTTGTAGTACACTTTACCGCGAAACGACTCATTTTGGCCCCCCAGCATTTCAAGCAAATTCCGTGAAGCCGGCTGGGGGCATTTGATCGGGGACGCGACATACTCCTTGCGATATTATAACGATCTGGTGTCAATCCCGCAGCCGCTCACCGACACAGGTATCCCGTGTTTTTTCCAAATAGCCATCCACTCACTCTCTGACAATTCGCGCAGAATGGAAGAGGATTGGACCAAAGCTCATCGCAGCGCTCGAAGCCATTGTCAAGGGGACGGTAAAGTCTCAATGACTAACTGCTCTTCGTCGTGCTTGCAACCTCGACCAGCTGACTGAAAATCTCACGTTTCCACCGAGGATTGGCGATGTCGGCCTCATCCCTGAAGTCCGCGCCGTGCTAGAATCCGATCTCAAAGCGATGCTCACGCCGGAAGACCTCGAAGCCGCACTCGCGCCTCAGCCACCAGAACTCCTTGCGCGTTGGTCCAACGCGTTCGGGGAGAAGCTCTGGGACCACACGCGTACAGTGCTGGGATTTCCTGATGACAGCGCCAGGGCCGGCGACCCCTTTGGGCACGCACTCGCATACTTTACCTGCGCCAACGGCTGCTGCCAAGGTCACTTCACGGGCCTGAGGAAATTGTGTCCCCGGGTGCTCTACGGCTACGATCCTTACACAGTAGACAGCCTGTTCAGCCTCCAGCGCGGACGCCGAGTACTCGAGGACGTGGTCAAACCTTATGGGAAGGACCCGCAGATAACGACGTGCGCAGAAATGGACGCGGCCCCTGGCAAACTTTGCTGTATGCGGTGCAAGATGGCGAATCAGCCGACGAGCTGGAGAGACGCGGTGCGTTTTGTTTCTTCCCATGAGATATTTTCCGAGCACTGAGGAATACGGGCGCGTTTGCAGCCCGCGCACAGCGCAAAGTTCCACGAGAAGTGGACGACGCTGAACCCGCGCTGGGAAGTGGAGGTTGAGCCGGAGTCCTGAGGATAATTATCTGAAATAAGTGTACAGTAATGCAACTTCCGACATGACTCATTTGAGTTCCCCTCCGCTTTCTCTGCAGGCCTCTGCTAGCTCGAATGAACTGTGGAGGTCAGCCTGTCATCGTGACTGTCTTCTCAAGAGTTGGGATTTGTGGTGTACCTATCGGAAGAGCTGTAGATTCAATTGCCAATGAACAACCGAACGGGCTCCAAAATTCACCCCGATGAAAATCGGGGTTTTGAAAGAACCAGTTCGATGCACGGCGGCACGCCAGCCGATTCAGGTCGGAGACTGGAAGATTGGCTGATGATACATCTTTCCTCCTTCGACCAACGAAGTATCGTGGCCTGTCCTACCGCTACCCCACATATCTAGTCCCAGCGATTGGCCTTCGATGGACTGATGGATCGGAGTCCGCGCTGCTTTCAATTCCCTCTGAACATCGGCGCGGTCCAAACGATTATAACTGCGCAAAGCGCAGAGCAACATGATACACGTAGCACAACAAAAAAGCAGGAGTCACTAAACCGACCTGGGCCTAACCAGCCCTACTTAACCTGCTTAAGCTCCTGCTCCAAAAACTCCTTAAACTCCTTGGCCGCCTCCTCCGAGCGGAACCTGAGGCTGTACGTCTGCGACTCGCCCTTCTCCCCGTGCCCCACGAACGTCAGCGACTTTTTCGAGAGCGAGGGTTTGAGCTGTGAGTAAAGAGCGAAGTTCTAGACGCGTGGGTGTCCGTGTGAGTGTCGTGAAAGTGTGTGGGCAAAGGCGGGACGGGGACGCACGATCTGTATCTTCCCCGAATGACTATTCCTCAAAAGCAACCGCCGCGTATCCGTCTCCTTGTGCTTCTTGAGGCGTACAATCCCTTCGCACGAGGCGTCAATAAAATAAACAATTATACATATAAAAAAGAACGCACCAAGTCCAAGCTCAAGCCACCCAGTCTCCGTGTCCTCCTTCCGGCGCATCCGGTACGCCTTTATGCGTGCCGAATGTACCGTCTCCTCGTCCTCCTCGCCCTCGCCCTCCGCGTCCATCCCCGTCAGCGTCTCCGCGCCGAACAGCATGTTCCCCGTCGACCCCGGCGCGCTCGCGCCCCCCTCCTCCGTCGCCCCCGCGTCCGTGTCCGCCTCCGTCTTCTGGCTCCCGCTCCCGCTCGCCTCCCCGTCCCCATTCCCGTCCCCGTCCCCGTCTTTGTCCCCATCCCCGTCCGCCTCCTCCTTCTCCTTACCGCCCGTCTCCGCAGCAGGCGACCCCGCGCCCTTGGGCGACCCAAATCCAAACCCAACCGGGTTCCCAATGCTCCCGCTCCCAAACGGCGACGCCGCGCCGAAGCCGCCCCCGCCGCCAAACAGGTTCGACGACGCGGGCTTGCTCCCAAAGGGCGACGCGCCGAACGGCGACGCAGCCGCAGCCGCACCAAACGGCGAGCCCGTCGCGGACCCGAAGAGCGAGCTGGTGGGCGCCGCCCCGAAGGCGGAGGGCGTGGGCATGCTCGCGCTCCCGCCAAAGGGCGAGCCGGCGGCGGGCGCGAAAACGGATGGGGGTTTCGGGGCGGTGGATGTGGAGGTGGAGGAAGAGGCGGCGGCGGATGAGGAGGACCCAAATCTGAACGGGCTCGCGGCGGGGCGGGCGGCGCTAGCGCGCCATTCGTTTTCGGTGCGGGGGCCGCAGCAGCCGCCGCTGCCGCGGGCCTACCGAAGCCGGAGAATGCGGAGGGCGGTGCGGGCATTTTTGGCGCAGCGGCGGGGGGCGGGGCGGGTGTGGGCGTGCCAAACGGGGACGGCGACGGCGCGCTCGAGCGCGCCGGGACGTCCGGCTGCTTTTGAGCGCGCTCGTCAAACTCCTTCTGTACGTCGACGCGCAGGCTGCTGTAGCGCGTCAGCAGCGCCGCCACGTCCGTGAACGGGTCCTGATCGATCGCTTTTGTAATGGCCGCGAGGATGGACACGTTGAGGCCGCGCAGCGACGTGTAGTACTTGAGCGCGGCATCGTCCACGGCGTCGCCCTCGGACGTGGGCGCCGGCGGGTTTAGTTGCGGGGGCGGCGGGGGAGCGGAGCTGGAACCAGCTGCAGGCGCCGGCTTCGCGGGCGAGTCGCCCCCGAGGAACGAGGCAAAGGTTTTGGCGGCGTTGGACGCCGTGGAGGCGACGCCGGCACCCCGGCAGAGAACAGCGCAGACGGGGTCGGGGACCCGGTGCTCGCGCCAAAGGGGTTGGAGGTTGGCTTCGCTGAAGGGAAGCTCGGGGATGCGGTTGGCGGGGTGAAGGAAAAGGGATTACCACTGCTGGCCGGGGTGCCGAAGCCGCTGAACGAGCTGAACTTGGACGGCGGGGGCGTAGCAGGGGTCTATCAGACAAACATTCAACGCGCAGTGGGCGACGCAAGGCACGAAGCACGGACCTCTGAGCCGTTCGCGGATGCAGAATCGGAGGGAGAGGCGGGAAACGGGGAGGGGGAGCCCGCCATGCGTCGGGGCATGCCCTTTATCCTAAATAACGCGTGAGCTGAGCTGGGCGCCGGGCGCGACGTTATGCGCACTTGCGGGTAGCAAGGACTGCATCGTCCGCCTTGCTGAACTTGTCCCCAGAGATTTCCTGCACGAAATGAGGAACCAAGAAGCAAATGGGAGATAATTGGGGATACCTCGATCTCGTCGGCGTCGTCCTCGCCCTTGGATATTTGCCTCTCTGCACCGCGCTTCATGGTTCGCAGCGGCAAACTTCGTGAACAGACGTGCACGTGGACACGACGATGAACAACATGCATAAACTCCCCTTCTAGAGTACCACATCGTGTGCCCCCGCATATGCCCAGGGAAAAAATTGCAACGTCTCCACACGTTGCCGGTATTCGCCTCTCCTCTCGTCCTGCGGCAGCCGTCCTCTCCGTGGCCCCGGAAATGACAGGGGCCCCACTGCCAGCCTTCGAGAATAAGTGAGCTCGGACGAACCCAAAGCGATGTGAGCACTTCCCCACAACGAACTCGAGGTCTTGGGGGCTCTTCAATAAGGATCTTGAGCCGAGGTCAACTCGAGATCATCTTGAGTCTTGCGTTTTAGGCAAGCTAATCCTGAGTGGTATCCCTCTGAGGGCTGCAGCAGACTCCCCGTCCATCGCGACTTGCTCCTCAAGCGCACGTTCCTCCGGTCTTGAACTGAAGCTTCGATCCAGGTCCCGATGATCCTGAACTTAAGGACGTCTTGGCTGTCAGGGCCTTGCATCGTGGATGATATCCTACCGAAGTCCTGCGCTCGAGAAATCCATTAGGCTGGGACGCGTCGATGTTTCACGCCGTCGCACCCGGAAAAGAAAGGTATATAACGGACATGATATATATATAATGACTCATACTTATAACATACACACAGAAAACCCAGTAGATACCTTACACCCACTTCTCGTACATGCCATAGCCCAATCCGGCCACAGTAACCTAATGAAATATCATCATCATCATCGACCAAAAAGCTGTTGAAGCGTCGTATAATGTAGCCTCATTCAACTCAAACCTGAACCATCTTGTACAACGCCTCTTTGTCCCCGGACTCATCCACCAGGGCGCGCAGCAGTCCATCTTTATTCTTGAGCAACGCTTTTGGGCTGTCGAACTCCACCTAGCGCAGCGTCATTCAGTCGAACACCCCAGCGCAAGGGAAAGGCTTACAATACGGCCGGCATCGAGGACCATCTGGAAGAAGGTTGTTTATCAGCATGCTGCTTACGGAAACACAGGAAGCGCACGATTTTATCCGCGTCCATGATGGTATGCAGACGATGTGCCACGGTGACACAGTCGTGTCGCTCGACAACTCAGTACGCAGGGAAGCTTGGATCACCGCGTCGGTCTTGTAATCTAAGAGGGGTAAGTAACATTTCCTTCCAGTTTATCTAGTGCGCACCTATGGCAGACGTAGCTGACGGTAATGCGATTAGCTAGAGCTGCGTGCGGACAAATGGAAGCGTACCTTCATCCAGGATCAAGAGTTTGCTACCGCGTACAATTGCCCGGGCTACGCGAGGTAAGTCTCGGATTAGGAAATGGATGGAGCAACACACCGAGCGCGATGATCTGACGCTGACCAACAGATAGATTCGACCCTCCGGCGGCAATCTCGCTGTCCAATGTGAGCTTTCCTTCGTCCATCTCTTCTTGAAGCGACGAGAGACCCGCGGCGCGCAGGGCATTATTCAAAGTGGCGTCATCAAACTGATCGAATATGTCAAGATTTGAACGGAGGGTGCCGACGAGCAGTTCGGGCTGCAGGACAACGTTGACGCCAAAAAAAAATGGGGAAAAAAAAATGCCCACCACTTGAGGGATGATGGTGACGTTTGAGCGGAGGGCGTCGAGATTGAGTGACGAGGTGGGGATACCGTCGTAGCGGATCGTTCCTTCCGTCAGTATACATCTCAGGAGGGACAGAGTCAACGAGCTCTGCGAAACAAACGGCTTAGACACGAAAACGGCAACCGGTATGCTACTCACCTTTCCAGATCCCGTACGACCGACTCATTTCGCGGTCAGCTCTATGGAAGGTATCGCCCAATTTAGCACGACTCACCAACACCCACCCGCTCGCCCGACTTGATGTTGAAGGAGATGCCATGCAGAACATTATCTCCTTCGGGCGAATACTTTGCTGACAGATTGTCGACGTCGAGACTTCCACTTGCTGGCCAGTACGCAGGCGGGACCCCGGCTGGGGTGGGTTTGTCCTCCTGCTCAATGGAGGTGTATCTCTGGATACGCTCCAGGCTATATCACATTACCAGGTTCAGCACCATTATGCATGCATCGCGGCCTCCTCACCTGTTACCTTGGACCTCGAACATGTTCAACACCCTAACCCAATACAGGATGAGGTTTGAAAATCCGAGGGCCTACGGGAGGCATCAGGAGGACGAAATGCGAATGAAGAGCATGACTCGCCATATTCAAACTGAACCCGATATTGTAAGGTCGATTGTTCTCGAAATAGACCACATAATATGCCAGCGACGCGGCCTATGATCCTAAGTACATCGTGCCATTATATCGAAACGCATCACTTACAAACAGGGCACCGAGAAGGTCTGAAAATGTCGCACGTTAAATCAATCAATCAAGAATAAGAAGCACTGACCTATGCGAACGGTTACCCATCGGTTCAAGTTTGTAAACGTACGTGTGGCCCTGGTAAGTTTCAGAATTGTGGTCATGATTATGAATCGCGCGCGCACACACCGGGTTAATCGGTTGATTCGATCCATGGAGACCTTTATCATGTCCTCTTGAGCCCCATAGGCGCGGATCGAGACTGCACATAGGCAAATTTAAAGAGGATTTGGGTAAAAGAACGGTCATGCCTCACTTAGTCCGGCCATCGTCGCACCGAAACTATGTTGTCAATCAGCTTTTTAAGTGCCAAGGAGAAAGAGAAAGAGGACGTACTGTGCGAGGACTGGAGCCTTTGCATTAGACATTTCGCGTCGTGTGCTGAGTTGACTGGCTGAAGGTGCATTAGGTAGAGAAAGGGAAGAAATCGGCATGAACCGACCCATGTATATTTGACCGCACACCGCTCCGACAACACCAACGAAAAGACCCGCGAAGAAAAACACCGGGGTGAAGAGTACGATGGCAACAAACTTTACAAGCATTGTGAAGGTCACCTCTTCGACGATCGATTTAAACTTGTGAACCTTTCAGGTGATTGACCCTCACCTATTAGTCCGTTTAAGCTTTGTGCGACAGCTCCGTCGACCGCGCTTATATCTACAGTGCAGCGCGCAATAATTCGGGACACCGGAGTCACGTCGAGCCACCTATATCAGTCATGAATTGGCAAAACTTGCGGCCTAAAATGCACATACCGCAGAGTGGTTCCCAAGACTGCCTCGACGAGCTGCCCATGAATGGTTCGCGAAGCCCTGTACGAACCCCAAGTGTAGTATATATAGTAGAACGCGTATATAACGAGACCCGCGAGTTGCAAGGCAGCTAAAATCGGTGAGCAAAATGAATATTGCAGGAAGCGAGGAGCGTACAGAAGCCCCCGAGGTAACTAGAGACGAGTTTCAGTAATGTTCTGGGGGAAGGGGGAGCTGAAGGACGGACGACCATACTGCCACGGGCCTTCCCTGTCCATATTGACTGTGAAGTGACTTGAGCCACTGAGAATGCAAAATGTGTTGCAAGGAATACCTGGCCCAATATCCTAAGAACCAGGTTTGCAGAGCGTGCTCACTTCGGACGCCAACGATGGCTCCCAGCACGACAGCAAAGAATAGTATGGTGTGGCCTCCTCCCATTCCGGCGAAGTAAAGATTCAACGCGCTCCAAGTGACGTGTCCGATCGCGATTTCTATTCTGCTGTTTTTAACGGGACTACGCATGAATATACCTACTTGCCTTCCGCTACTATGAGCTTTCCCTTGGTCACTTTCGGTTGGTCGACAGCAGGGGTTGAAATTGTCTCCTTCGAGGCGGCCTCGAGGGTCTCATGTCCTTTACTCACTTCCGTGGCCAAAACCTCGTCGTGTGCCAGTGCGTCAGAAATGGAGCCCCGGCTGGATACACGGCCGTCCAGGCCCACGGATACAACAAATTTGGCTATCTTGGAGGTCATGGCCACATTGTGGGTTACGAGGATGACTGTTCGACCCTTGATCAAATCTCCCTGAAGGCATTTCCTACATCAGAGTCAGATACGGGAGTTCAGCGCAGCAACCTCTACCCACTCGACGATCCACTTTGCGGTGTGAACATCCAGAGCCGCAAGAACATCATCGAGCAAAATAATGTCACTGTTCGAGTAGAGTGCTCGGGCGAGTGTAACGCGCGCTTTTTGGCCGCCGCTGAGCGTCAAGCCCTGCCAATTGCGTCAATCGAGAGCGTATTTTTTTGCGGTTCGATTTGCACCTTTTCGCCAACCTCGGTCTCATCACCGGCATTGAACAACTCCAAGTCGCGTTCTAAACAACATTGGTATAAAACCTTCTGATAGCGCTCCGCATCCATTGGCGCATTGAACAGAATATTTTCCTTGAGCAAAAGTTCAAACACTGCCTTGCGTACACCGCGAGAGATACATACCTTTATGGTGGCGTTCATAACGAAGCTTTCCTGGGCGGCGTATGAAACACCTTTCCCACGGGGAAGGTTGTACCAGGACGACATAGAAGACGGCACGTGATGCATCTCGCCTGCACGAAATTTAAATTGGGAACGTACGGCGGTAAGAGTCGCATACCGAGAAGAGCCATGAGAAGCGAGGTTTTACCCTGCAAATTTTAGATAGTATTTACAGAGACTCAAAGAGCATCTCACCGATCCTGTCGGACCCACAACCAGATTGACATATCCGGGTTTGAAAAAGACATCACCCTCGACTTGAAGCAGGAATTTGCGGCTCGAGGGGGTCAAGGTACCATCAGTCTCATCATTAGCCCATGCAAACGTGGCGTCGCGGAAGCCAATAACGTCCGAGGCTGGCTGGTCAGGGTCGACAATGTCCGGTGTGTCCTTCGAAGTGAATGAATCCAAGAGCTCGGTCTAAACATTTTAGTGAACGGGCAAACGCGTAAGGGCGAACCGACGCACATTGTAGAGGAAATCGTTCAGGCGATCCAAGGAGACTTTCCCATTAACGGTTGTGGAGATGCAAGAGAACGTGAACCAAAGCTGCGACCGAAGGAGGTCGAAGACAGCCATGGAGGAAAACACTTTCGACGCGCTGAGCTCCTGTTTGGCGATGACAGTCTATTCGAAATGTCAGCTCGGATGGAGTCTCGGTGCTGAACTTAATTCAACTGACACTATACAGAAAGGACAGCGGTCTATAAGCACAGAACAGACCTTATAAACTCGAACTTACTATGTGGCTATGAGAAGTGTTAAATGAGTAGCAGGAAAGAAGGATGATCAGAACAAACCGTAGGTCGTGAGCATGGTCATGATGGGAATCAGAGAGCTATGGAGGATTATAAGCGAGAAGCATACGCGACCGGAGTGAACACACTTCACGAGGCCATTCGCGAGGTTAAGCAGCTTCCGGCGCCATATCCATTTCAGCTCCTCTTCCCGCTTGTCGGCAATCTTCCTATTCATCTGCTTTTCCCATCCAAACATTCTAGACACAGGCGTCAGACAAAAAAACGACAGAGAAACACCCACTTGATCATGCGGAGCACATTCACCGCTAGAAAAACAATTAAGTAATTTATTAATATTTGGCGGAAGAAACAAAGTGCTTGCTTTCGGAGACTGTTTGAACTCGCGCATCGGTCTTTTTAAGCGTCGCCCTTTGAACAGCTGGTGCGATATTAGTTTCGTATATATATCCGAACTCGGCTCCCACTTTGTTGCAGCTTGGCGACATAGCCTGGCAAAGGAAAGAGTGCAACCATCACTCTTCGGTAAATAAGTAAGGCTTCACACGCAACCAACGTCGACTTACCCCATACCGACGAAAGCACTGATTGGAATGGTGAGCTACATA
This sequence comes from Mycena rosella, assembly GCA_029378255.1. Lineage (NCBI taxonomy): Eukaryota > Fungi > Basidiomycota > Agaricomycetes > Agaricales > Mycenaceae > Mycena > Mycena rosella. The sequence goes on along the minus strand of JARKIE010000059.1, from coordinate 45,188 downwards.
TTTGTAAATGGGTCGAGTAGAAAGTATGCTGACCTCCAGCCGAGCACTTGGTACAGAAACACAATAGACCCAATGATTTGAATCGGAACGAGGATGACGATAAACAGTCCGTCTCGCGCTCCCTTGATCGCCAGCAAGTCGCTGGTGACGAGGTTGGTAATACGCCCTGTCAGGTTGGCGCCAGATTTTTTGGAGGGCGCTTTGCTCTTTTGGCCCGTCTCAGCCTTGACACGTATGCGCAGGGCATGCTCGAACACGAGTTGGGTGATGATGGCAGTTGTTTGCGTCGAGATGTGAATCTGTGAATTGATTCAGCCGACGTCGACACCAGAGTGATCCACGTCTTACCGAGATGAAATGTACCATTGGTTAGTCAGGCATGATACCGCGGGACCAAGGAACAAGAGGAGGACCCAGAACCATGGTTTCATGAGGGACTCTTGGTTCGGATTTTCCAGGTAGCTGAGAAAAGTCAGAATATATGTCGACATTTCAACGAGAAAGCATATTACTTGAGCAGCCGGTTGAGCCCAATGGGGGAGATGAAGGCGGACAGTGCCATTATAGTTAGCATGATAGCCATACTCAAGATGGTCCAGCGGTAAATCCACATAAAGCCGAAGAATACGTGCCGTTTCTTGCCAGCAAAGACATCCAGGTGCTGCCGATGTAAGCCAAACGCAGACAAGCAGGGGGGCTGGTACACACCGGAAATGCCCTCGGTTTCAGATTCTCTGCGGAATCGTAATCACATAATGGCGGGAGTTGGTCGAAGCTGAGGTGGGGGATACGGTATCCGAGAAAGATGATGGGGTCTAGGAAGAAATACAAGACGAGGGAGAGAATTGATGATGTCTGGGCGTATATTATGATACCGAGTGTCAGACTAATAGAGAATCCCCTACCTGCTCAGGATTGGTGACCGGCATCGGGTTCTGGGAGAATGTCAACGGTACTCTTTCGAGGTTCTGTTCTCTATACCTTTTTGTCAACAGGAATATACTGGCGTGGTATAAAAGAGGTATGATGCCAGAGACAGTAAGGAGCGTGATGACCTTGACCCACAGGAGTCGTCCTTCCGAGAGGTCCATGGGAGTATGGTCGAATGTTGCCAGCGGGAAAACATCGCGGTAGAAGAAGACAGCGAATGTGCACGTCAAAAGCGTATTGAGGTGCTTAACGGCCACTTGGCCCCACTTGGGGTTGCTTGCCACAGACAGAATGGCAAGGAGGGAGGCGTAAAACTGAGTCCAAAGTCGTTATAAACCCAGTGTGGATGCAGAAAAGGAGAACACACGTAAGCAGCACACATTGCAGCCTGTAGGGATCCGCGGCGATGAAATGGCGCGAATGTAATGGTTTCCTGATCGTCCTCCTCCTCCGATACAAGGGAGAAGATTGACGAGGTAAGCAATACGAGGCACCCAGCGAGCCTCGCGACTTTGAACGCGAATATGGTGCTTCCACCATGTATCTCGATGTGTACGGCGACCGAGTGAGTTTCGAGCACGCTTTCAGACTCCTGCGGCGCGTTCTTGAAGTAGGAGGCGCGCAATTTGAGGATAGGTTTTGATGCCCATAGAAATTGAACCAGGAGGGTCACGAATGACACGCTACCGACGTATAAAGGGATAATGAGGGTATCTGAATCAGACCAGAGACTTTTGTTCATGAGAATTAACTGAGGGCCACTGCATTCGAACGACTCACCTGGCCATGGTTTCCGGAAAGCGACAACGCGTCGAGGTTCAACCTGAGATTTATAGCAGAAAACTGCGCTTTGTTCGTGGGATTGAAACATCGAGCGTATCAGGAAGATAGATCGACAATCACGGTGGTTATCAGTATCCTACCCAACCGCGGTTTCGAGATTCATCTATCTCAGTAGTGGTATTTTAAGAACTGGCCACGACTGTTGTGATGTGATGAATGATGTGACTCAGTTCTCCACGCTCGGCGGTGGCAGAAAACATTCGTAAACAACATAGCCACATATCCGGCAACTTCCGGAAGTCATCTCTAAATGTGTCTCGAGCCTCGTATGGAATAAAAATACTGTGGCTCTCTAAGCCACTCCGAGATTGGATATAGCCGTGGAAAGGTATCCCAACTTTTGAGTCACATCATTCGTCACATCACAACAGTCTGAATTTTCCGTGAGCCAGTTTCTCAGAATTAACTTAAAATACCACTACTGAGATAGATGAACCTCGAAACGGTTGGGTAGGAGACTGCAATCACGGTGGTTACCGTGCGTGTCATTGTGTCCAACGAGATCTTGGAGGATCTTGGGGAGGCTGCGACCCTGGTGCTGCCAGTGTTCCCCACATATTGTTTCTTGATATGTGTGGGGAACTCTGGGGTATAAAGGGCTTAGTCTATATTGACAGACACTTTATCAATTCTAGCTCGTACTTCGCCCGATAAAGTCTGTTGGACCGCGCCCTGTTACTACCCGGTAGCCTGGAGATTCACAACCAAACAAACCATTTATTTCACGTGTCTTCACCTCATCCTCGGCCATTTTGCGTAGTCTGTAGTTTACCGCGTGCCTGATGTAGGGAGCTCGACCTTATTACATAATCGTCGGACTTTGAACTTCCGAGGAGGCTTTCCTCCTGCATGGGGGCAATACAGGCCATATATGAAGAGGCCAAATCCCTTAGAATTTCAAACCAAAGCAATCTGTGTCCTCAGAATTCCTGTTACAGGGGTCGTTGAGGTGCAAAGTTGTTACTGGCCGGTTCACATCAAAATTCGGCCTCATGGTTTTGGCATCACCTGGGAAAAGTTGAGTGTGAAAGTTGCTGGTTCTCGTGGTCGGCTCAATAATCCTCAAGAAAATTGACGAACAGCGCGCTCTAACCCTCATTTCTATGTCCGAGAAATTCAAGATTACATAATAAGGCTGACCCCCAATCAACTGATCAAGGCACTCAACAGACTACAACATGCGAGGTACGAGCCACTTTTGTTGTAGCGTCTGTCTACGAGAGACTACATTTTGCGTGTTTTTTCGAGATATTCAACATAATGAAGCACCAAAGTGCCTTTAAATCCGGCAGTTTAATAGAACTGTGTCTCCCAAGAATTTCTCGGTTAATTTGGCGGAGAACATGGTGATTTCCTCAGTCTATGGCTTTTTGAGTGAAACTGGGGGGTTTGAAATTTGGGGGCCACTTCTTGTAATGTGAGTATTGGTCCCAGCCCAAATACTGTGCCCTCAGAACACTATGTCGCGTCCAATGCGTCAAGTCACGTCCATTATGAGGTTGCACGTGGCTTCCCAAAATGGATGCTTATATAATAACGCAGGCTACCGGGTACTAACAGGGTGTGGTAACCAACAGACTATAAAGGGCTCGCCCAGAAACTGATGAGCATATTAATGTGTCACACACAAGTACTGTCCAGTAAAGACACTCCAGTCTCGAAGGCTCTCGAAGGGCTCCCTCACTAATATAACCGACCCGGAAAACCTCGGTTTTTTGGCTAGGCCAGGAAGATGTCTGCATTGTGAATTGGTAGTGTGTGGATGAATGTCCCGGCGGGGTTGAGCCGGGTTTAACGGGTCAGATCGGGGTGACCCTATACACCTTCTAGTCCGTTTTTAAGGTCAGGTGCCCAATTGGGGTAGAACCTTATTACATGATCACGTTTTGAGGCCCTTGCCCCAGCTCTTGAACCTTGGACATATCTACATTGGAAAGTCACAGATATTTTATGTGTGCCCAAATATTTCCATATTTTTTCAGTACCATGGGACGAAGCTATGGACGAGTCAAATTGATGGGTTTTTGGCACATTGATGTCCCATCACATTGAGGATGAGCTCCTGCACTCATTCAAGCACCATTCAAAAAATTCTGAAGAGGCAGATTTTCTCCAATATACTCTCAAGTTGAGTTCCACCCCAAGAAACCAGAGAAAGAGGTGCCGCACAGCGAAAACGACACCAGGGCAGCTAAGCGTAGATTATGTGACAAGGGCCAACCCCAATCGGGACTCATCCCTTAATCACCTAAGGGAGTGCCGGTGCGATTACGTTGGGACCTCTTAGGTGGGTTATTTATGTACACGCTAACCTACCTAAGAGGTCCCATTTGGCTGGTGCCTCTGATGCCCCATCAGCTTCTATCATGGCATTCACGTCTCGTGGCCTCCACCGTTGGGCGCGACGGCGTGGCGGCCATGAGCAGCGTCGGTGCCCACTTTTTGTTTTTCCCCAAAAAACTATGAAGGGTCGTAGTACTACCTAAGAGGTAAGCACGCCGGTGCTTGCTTAAGTGCACCGCTCACTGCGGCACAGCCACTGTGATGGCGGTGATGCACACTTCCCGCCACCGGCCTACTTTTGGTTCCCACCAGATATTAGAACAATTGTAGTTCCTTCTACATACCGAGTAGGTACACAAGATGCAGGCAGGTAATATAAATCTACAGGCAGGCGAGCCACGGACGGAGGCCTCCGATCATTTCTTGTTTCAAAGCTGAATGTCTCTGCTTGACACCCACCTCCTCAAACACATACAAAATACCACCAGACCGGCAAAGAAACAAGTGTGTTATCATGGCCGACCAAATATCGAGATGGTGGCCTCCAGCCTTGCTCCCCTACCAGCGGCCGCTGGCTTCGGCTGATTTGGAGCAGCATTCTTCAATATCTGTGTATACTACCCACAGGAGCTGTTGCATTTTAGCACATATGACCTCAGATGTTCTGGTTAATACCAATTCAACGAATTGAGCTGATTCCTTCTCCGCCTGACTGGAGGCCTCCAGTATCATCCATCCTACTTTGATTGCAACTTGAACCGAATATCAAGTGGTAGGTAGTAACTACTTAACCCTAACACCTGTAATATATGCTATAACCACAGCTTGAGATGCATGCAAGCCTCCCGTATCTGATAGATGCAGTATTGTGGGGCTCCACAACCACTGGCATCTTGGAGGTGGACCCAGGACATGAGGTATGTGCAGAGATTATCCACGGTTCCACTGATCACATGCTTGGTCCCATATAAATTTATTTTACGCCTGACTGGAGGCCTCCGACATCATCCGTATTCAAGAATTTAACATAAAAAAGATGGTAGATGGTCCTTGCTTGCCACTGGAGGTAGTGCTGATCCATATGAACTCCCTTTGGATGCTCTGGGACATGTAAGGGGCCAATGCACACACAAATTTACCACTAAACATGCGTGAAAGTATATTGTCAGGAAAGGCAAAACAGAGGCACAAAACCTGCCTGAGGCTTGTAGAGTACTTGTGTGTGCTATCCCGCTTGGTAGACACCGAATCGCCCCTTGTGAGATGCCTGGCAGGATGACCCATGAAGATTGTCCGTATAAAGAGGCAAGTCCTAATTATAAGTTACTTGCCTTTGACGCACTTTCGTGCATCAGATTTCAAACCAAAGGGAAAAATCTCGATTAAATACGGAGGCCTCCGGGCAGTGGTCAGGACAATTATGCATGTCTTGTATTAATATTCTGGGAGGGTTGTGTGTCCAACAAAAAAAGAATACATTCAACAAACCGTTATTTGTGATCTGTTGGCTGCCACAATGACACACATGCCGTCTGATCATTACATTTTCATTTAGGCTGGAGGCGCAGGGTGACCTCACATGCTGACGGGCACCTTCATCTCTTTTTTCTTCGCCACCCCACTCTATGTGCTCCTTCCCCCATGATATGTACCACAAACTTTATATTCTCTTGATCTAACCAGTCACAAGACTTTTCATTCTCTGCAGGAGCCTTGTCTGGAGGCCACCTGACTGAGATCCCCACACTGATTCTCGCTTTCGGGATCAGCTTTGTATTTCTTTTCTACTCATGAGCAATAGGAGCACCACAGTCGAAGACGATGGCAGTAAACCTATGAAACATGTCAAGAGCTCGCAGCTGGAGGCCTCCAACTCCTTGTCTGCATGCACAAAGTTATGGCATATATCTAAAATCCCTCAGTGCCTTGGGTGCCTGCAGCTTCTCTCTACCTGCACATCATGGAGCTCTTCAAGGGCATCAGTAACTACACCAACCGTAACTGTTGTCATCGACTGCCCCGCTTCCTGCCCCTCCCACTGGCCCTCCTCCCAGGCCTCCCACTTCAGCAATTCCCCAGCCCCATCTCTCAATTCTGGGGTGCTCACGCGTCCTGGAAATTAGTCCTCAAAGGTTCCTCACCCAGGTCACGGCACCACCAGCACCCTTGCCAGTGGCCTCACCCCTTCATCTTAACCGCCAGCGCTGAGCCTGTGGTGCACCTGCTGAGCACCATGGGCATATTGAGTGCCGCGGTGTGCCTCTTGATTCTTATTGAATTTGTTTCATTGATGTCGTAGGCCTCCGATTTGGACCTACCACACTATTACCCCTTTTCTACATGTGTATTACCACTTTTTTCTGGTGTACTTACATTCATGAATGAACTGTAATAGTTCTAATTTTTGGTGGGACAAAAAAAAAAAGCTACAAGCACACGCGAGTGGTGCCCGCCGTTGCAACAAACGCTGGAGGCCACGTGCTGGCAGAGGACATAATAGAAGCTGATGGGCATCGGAGGCACCAGCCAAATGGGACCTCTTAGGTAGGTTAGCATGTACATAAATAACCCACCTAAGAGGTCCCAACGTAATCGCACCGGCACTCCCTTAGGTGCACTTAATAACAGACTTCAACACGATTAGTGATGCCTGTGGCCTGGACTGAGGCCCTCAGGCCCGCCGAGCCAAGCCCGCTCAGGCCAAGCCAAGCCAAGCCAGATGTCGGGCTTCAGCAGGCCTGGGGCTTTGGTCTGAGTATTCTCAAGCCCGAGCCAGGCCAGCAAGCCCTGGCCTGGGTAAACATGTCTCAGTGGCTCATTTATTGCCTGTTATATTCAACTGATTGGACTCACTATTATTCCCTTTCCTGGTGGTTGTCGAAGTATTTTGGCCTGGTGCAAAAATTTGAAGCTCGCAACGGAATAATCCAAAACGACTAAGTAGAGTCAAAAATATGTTGAAAATATGCCTGAATGGTATGGATTAACACACTGTTCACTTCGGTTTCACTTCGTTTCAACCCACAGACATTTTAAACAGGTATACAGAGTTAAGTCTGCCAAAGTCCTCAAGCCCAGGCTCAGGCCAAAGCCAGGCCAGGCTAGGCCCTGGGGGCGGGCTTGGGCTTTGGCCTGAGGAATTCCAAGCCCAGGCCCGATCAAGCCAGGCCACGGGCATCACTAAACACGATCGAGGTACGAGATCATACCATGTTGAAGGCTGGCTGTGAGAGACTACACACCTTCCAACTTGAACTTGATTCTTGACTAGGTGTCAGCTGCGCCGCCTGCAACCTCGCTTACCTGTTGGTGCTCCGTATTACCAACACTTTTCCGTTCACAACTCCAACGGGCTATCTAACATTAAAATTCTACTAGCATTGTACTCCGCTATGTGCAAGGTATGTGCTCGAAAGCTGTTAGTATCTCCCACACCACAAAGTCCCCCTCCATTCAATCCGGGCATCCAGCTACAATGACACAAGAGTCGGCACAAATCGGAGGCTCTCGAGGTATTACAAGCCGTCTGGCAGGGTAGGCGGCATTGCTGCGGCATTCAGCAGAGTTTCGAATGCCCTGTCAGCCGTCCGTGCCGACACGACTCTTCTTCCCCTGTCCTCCAATGAGTGTAATTCAGCTACATTAATGCATCATCTCCTCCTCCAATATATGGCTCTCCCAGCGGCCTCCTATGTTGTTGTGTCCTATTTACTTTTTGCATGTTTCGGAAGCATATTGAAAGAGGTGGGTAGACTCGTGAAACCAGTCGACGTTCGCAGCGCTTACATCCACACAGACGGAGCGGGACTCGGAGGAAAGACCGGATTAGGACATAGATCAAAATCTGATGCCAAGAGGACGTGCGGGTAAGCTTGCGAACGGCAAAATACCCGAAGGATAGGAATGATGGCGGACACGATGTCCGCCGGACACCGGCAGACACTTCCCTTCAGGGAATTCACACATTCTTGCGAAATAGAGCTCTGTTGACTCTCTCAACAGTATGATTAGATCGCTGCCCTAGTTTTAGCCTCTGTATTTTGTCAAATAGTCCTCGCGGTTCAAATTCACCTGAGTTATATTCACGACTTCAACTCCACCATTATCCGTGCAGCAGCTCGCCTCAAGCAAATTTCTTCCAGACATGTTATACAGGACTTTCTCTGGACGACTATATCACAAGTACTTTCGCTCCACGAAGGTCCCTCCACGGTTCTCTGAAATCAGCTTTCCCTTCAGGTCAATTCCTGGACGGCTTACCACAAATCATTAAAGGAAGGTCTTCCAGAAAAACACCTCCACGATAAGTCTTTCAGGCCATGTCCTGACTTCACGATTGAACTTATAACGAGTGAACAGATTGATCTTTGATCAATTCTCGTCTCTTTACTACCATGTCTCAGCCCACCGGGATAGAGGTCCTCCGCCGTTTGCAGACACATCCTTTGTCGGAAAAATAAAAATAGCCTTATAATCTCACAGCCTGATAATGTCATGATAAGAATCATATAAGGGAGCCGGCGGCATTATAAGGCACTTATTCGGCTGCCGGCCTCGGTTATCTGGCAGGATAATCCTGCGCTCCTGCTGTCCTCTCTCATGGTCGTCCAGCGTACTTCTCGTCGTATCAATGCCTTTCACCGTCGATGTATACCACCATACATCTCCTGAATACTCTCAGTGTCACGTATATGGACTTGTTTAATACGCACGGCTCCCTGCCCGCTGTCGACCGCTACCTGTACCTGAGCACTTCCGGCATTCTTGGTACCTTCTCTCAAGCTTCCTCAGCTATGTCACAGTTCTCCTGCGCTATATTTGATCGAGTGGGTAGCCTTGTGGGATTCTTACACTTGACTGGGTTGCTGCAGGTTCAAATGTGTTGGCCCAATCATGAATGCCATGCACAGGTGGGGTATCGGTACAGCCCGTGAACGCGCTATCATTATACAGGGTACATTGTCTCTGTGCTGTGGGATAACTGACTACTGACACATTTGTCTGTACTGTATATGGTATTTTTCGCCAAGCTGTGGTGTACTCGCTCACCCCCTCTCGACGCAGGCGTGGCGTTGCACTGACAACAGTGTCACGGGGCATAAGACAATGGAAAAAATGGTTGGGACGTTGTCTTCTTGTACGAGCTGTTACAATAGCTGCCATCGTACATCATCGTGGTTTTGGACTAAATTGCAGTTCAACATCGCGTACGAAGACGGCCTCCCTTCGATGCAAGATTGACAGCACGTGCGATGCCTGCCACAACCGAAAGCCAGAATGTGATGGCCCCAAGATGTAGGACAATCTCTGCTCAAACTGTCACGCTTCCTACAAGCTTTGTACCAGCTAATAATCTAATGAAATTCTATCTACGCTCTCCTTGGGTACAAACTTTTCAGCTGAAGCTTCGTATTATTATATATCGGAAGCACATGTACAATGCAACTTGAGCTGCGAACCGGGTATCGAGTTGTGCATGCTCAGCTCGACCGGTACAATGTTCTTCATAAATGTGAGAGGCTGTTCGGGTGGAACCTATGTTGTTCTGCCCTCAGTTGTTCCGCAAATCTAGTGTGTTTCTTGTCGCCGATTTCAGCACCACACGCGAGTTCATGATTCAACAGGCTGTGGGAGGTCATGACCAGGACAGTGTCTATAGGCACCTTGCCATCTGGAGCCATGAAACAGAGCGCGACAGCTTTGAATTGAAGTGTGATTGAGGTCAATGTTCTATGTGAGATTGAGAGTTAGTCACGTGTCCGCGTTCTCCTCTGATTTGCCACCACGACGGATGGTCTCCTCACTGGAAACCATTTCCTCTGCCATCTCTCTCATGGCGAATCCTACCCAGACCCATTCTACTATCTTTGGTCCATGAACTATGGAGTCTGCCACATCGTCCCCGGCATCTCGCCTGTGCAAAGTGACACTGCCAGTGGCTCATTGCCGAAATGCCCGCCTTGACCGTGCGACACAAGCTGGGCTGGTGCATCCTTTGTATACTTTGCACACAAGTCTCCCTGACCCCTCAGGCCAAGGTGAATGGAATATGTCCCCTGAATTGTCTGAACGATGTATGTGCTTGTCAAGTTGTCCTGTCTATACATGAATGCCACTCAATCTTCTTTTCAGCGCAGGGGAAGATTGTGGGCAAGGAGGGATTGCACAATACAAAATACGCCAGTCTACACCCATTTCCACATCAACTATATCATCCAGGAGGAGGGTGTCAGGTCGAGATCTGCACTTTCCTTGATGAAAAGGTGTGTTTCTTGCCCTAAAAATCTACTCGCACTCACTCGGCCAGACCGTATGGCATGTCAGCATGCTCAGGGGTGCCACCGTCGCAGAGTCGACGGGCTCATCCTCGAGGGGAGCCTCGACATGGTCACCCCGTCCGGTGTGTGGCATTTGCGCAGCAATCACTGTATCCTTACCCACCCTGCAGCCGCATCGATTCATGGTGTCTGCTTTATCCGGAACAAAGACATCTGCATATTCTTCCACGGCAGCTGCCTCTGAACTAATTCAATTCCATTTTCCTACAGATGCTCTGAGCTGCAGTCCCTCGTGCCCGTCGGGTACGACGTAGCTATATATATCAATCTTCTGAGTACATACATACCACTGTTGTCTCCCTGTTAATGAACCTCACTCACTGTGCATGCATCCACACAGTCCAGTGCTCAATGCCTACTGCGCAGCCATCTCCTGTGCCTCCGCCGCTGAACCAGCATTCACAGGGTGTGCACTGACACGCGCAGAATATCTGGAGAGTGGGAGCGCTGCAGTACGGCGGAAGTTTCCCGATTGGCTGCGGACCCGCTGTAGATCCTTGCATCGCCCACATCGCCGCGGGGCAAGCACGAGCAGAGGCACCTGCGAACTCGCTGATCAAGGTGGATGTGGATGCGGACACTAACCCCCGGGACCTTGACCCCGACAAGCTCGATCTGTACGACTCATTTGACGACTCGTTTGACACCAACGACGGTAGCTACGGCGCATTTTAGGCCGCACCGCGCGGGAGAAAGGAGTGTTCGCTTTCACGCTCGTCGTCGCCGATTCGATACGCGCACCATGCGTCTGTCGATATGGACTTCATCATGTCTGATTCAAGCGATGAAGAGGACAACTTGTCTGACCTCGACCGGCCGGGGCCTGGGACCGGGGACGGCACCTCAATCGACTCGCCTGCACCCTCTTTCAATGATGCCTGCAGCACATTCTCTTGTGCGCAATCGAAACGGTTCCGAAGGTGACGCCGCAACATATCCTTTTCTTATGTTTTCATGGCGAGTATTCCACTGCCAGCGAGAACACCACTACGAGCCGCAGGAGCGAGCACGTATCCTCGCGCTTGACCAGGCCATCATGCGGCAATGTTCCACCATCGAGGTCGAGCTCCTCTATGTTGACCAACGTTGGTGTACCATCTGCGCAAGGCACCTCCCAGCAGAAAAATGTGCAGACACAGTGAGCACTGTGTTTGAGGAGTAGGAGGCAGCAAGTCTCGCAAGTGAGAGCAAGGACTTCCTCATGCAGCAGATGGCCAAGCTGTAGGCACTGGCAGAGGAACAAAGGCGTGCGGGGTTGCTGCTGGATGAAAGAGCCCCCCATCGCACCCGCGTTCATGTCCTGTTGTTTCTCCAAAGAGCTGGGTGCCGCCAGTGAGATGGCACCCACCTGTCAACGGACCTCGTTGGCCCAGGTACATCTTGCCCTTCAACCTCATTATTTCACCAATTCTCTTGAACTAAGTCCAGAACTCTTCCGTAGGAACGTCCCAAGCGGCACCCGGTCCCCGCTCACGTTCGCCTGTCAAAACGCGTCCGCGGAATGCCGACTTTCCTGATGGTAATCAAAACTGTGCCCCCGGACACAAGTAAGCCATTTTCCCTTTCATTTTTACCCAATTCTCTTTGGCTAAGCAGAATACCTGTTCATTAGGACCATCCAAGGAGCCTCCGGGTATCGTTTCGCGTCCGTCCATCGAAACGTGTCGGCACCAGACCGACTTTCATTATGGCTATCAAAATGTGTCCCAGGACCCAAAGTGAGTTAACTCCTTCAATCCTTGCTCAGATCTTTTGACCTAAACAATGTGGCTTTTCGTCGGTATTGGCCCCTTAGGTCCCCACCCTATGTCGGAGTTCATTTTTCCAAACGCGCCCACACGATGCCGAGTTTCTTGGTGGCCATCAGAATTGAGCACAAGGCAAAGTGAGTCATTTCTTCTTCAATCCTGGCTCAAATCCCTTGAAATAAAGGTCAGCCTTCTCCATTAGAATTGTAGCAAAAGCTTACTGCTACCCCTTGGCATTCGCCTGACGAAACCTGTCCCCACCGGCGTCAATGCCGCTGATGCCCATCAAAGATGTTCCTGGAACATAAGTATGTTCTCTCTTTTACTGTCGACTGCAAGCTCATCAACCAAAGGAAAACTACCTCATTAAGGGCCTATCAAGCAGCCGCCTGCGATGGTACGGTGCTTGTCATAAGAAACGTGTCCGCGCCGCCCTCGTGCAGTCAGCTCAAAACACGCCGCAGTCACTCAGAGAGTCGTAGCAGTTCCTGCAGGTCGCGGTAGAAGTGCTATGGGTACAATGAACAAAGAGGTGGGAATTAGATATGCGTAGAACGAGAACACAGATGGCTTTTGGATAGCTTTGTATTTTTAGGGGGGAACCGTAGAAGAGCTAGTCGCGTATGTATTGAGCTAAGTTTACCATATATTAATGACTGCCTGGCGCAGTTGGTATATCTATATGATTACAACTTTGATAGTATATCTATATGATTATAACTTTGATAGTTATGTGGAGGTCACTGGTTCGACTCCCACCAAGGGCGTGTTTCAAATGTAATTGAAACAGTAACAGTAACAGTAACAGTAACCGTAACAACACTATATCAAATACAGAATATATTTTTCTCTTAGCATTTAAGTTACTCCCAAGATTATTAAGCCTTATAATGTTAGCGCGCCTTATCATCGCATAATATCTCCTTGTCTTATCTGGAACGTCTATCTTATCCTGTCAAGATAAGAAAGCCCGGGCCTTGAAGCCTGACAAGGCCTGATATCGGCTTATCGGCTTCCGGGGGTTTTTCCGACATTCCTTGGGGGATCTCAAGTACAACCAAATTGGACGGTTTCTTAACCTGGTCAAAAAAATGTGGCTAGAGATTGTGCCTCCACAGCGCCAACAGCCTGTAATTCTGCCTCGCGCGGTCGCCGGATTCATTGCTTCAGCTCTGGATGTCAAACTTTCCCTGGTTCATCTTTTCTGGCATGCTTTCGGTGATCTCGGGGAACATTTTTATTGTGCACCCGAGGAATCTTTAGACGACACTTTCAGACTTCACGGTCACGAACACAAACTTGGTGAGTCCAACCGTTTTTGACCCGCAAAATACTGACCAGTTAGGACCGGAGACCATCGGGCCACCCATTTCATTTTGCTCGCGGTTGGGCTGTGACTCGCACAAGCTCGGTGAACTGAGTACAGTTGAAGCCCGCCTGTTCACACTGTCTCGGGGGATCCTGCCAGTCTTTTCCAAATCTCTGTACTGCGAAGTATGTTAGATCGTCTGAGCATCTCCCCCCTCTAACATTCTTTCTAGACTGTTTTACGAGATATTATCACAACTATTCTGTAGAACATGCATCCGATCCATCAGCGCGGCGTACATATTATGATGAGGACGTGCCCGAGTTTATCCACGTCACGGACACTTGCTTTGTGGAGCGAAGGCTGTGCATTTTTTTCGGGAAATGAGATGTCCATTTCTCAGTACGTCCTTACTTCTAGTTATTGGGACTCCCATTTATTCTCCTCTAATACAGTGCTACATGTCAGGGGATCTCCCGAGTCTACAACGCAGCCCTAGGGACTTCTTCCATTCTGAATTCTTCCCGCCTTCTCCATGAACTTACAGGGGCCTTGTTCTGCAGTCGTTCCTCTTTCATGCGGTCCTACATGACAAAAGAAGACACAGAGAGGTTCTGTCTGTGATTCACGGCGACTATCAGAACCATCGGTTAGATGAAGCATTGAAAGAGAGAAATTTCGGATGGCTGGCACCGGTCAGCACCACTGGGCTCATGCGTGCGATAGATGCATGAGAGTATACCAAGGCGAGGATGGCAGGTGGTGTATATTCTTTGTATTTGTTCACATTCTCCTTCAGATCGTATGACCGCTGGGGTGCATGATGGGGTTACCGTCAGGCATTTGTGCTGTAGTGTGCACAACTGCACGGAGGCCTTGCCGACTCAGCGTTCTCATTTTTGTCATTCACATCGGGATCTTATTAAGATCTGTTGTGTTCACACATGCAGCAAGACAGCAGAACCTGGCTTCCGGACCTGTACTCTTCAAGCTCATCGTGATTTTCAAAAGGAAACTGACATGCGCAATACCGGTATGTTTCAGTTGCATGCACGCCTCCGAAATGCCGGTGCTGCCCAGATACCTGCGGCAGGTGCAACCGTAAGCAAATATCCACATATCGTACTAGAGCTCATGCATTTTTCTAGACATCGGTCAGCCTCCCGCATCCGTGTCTCAGACCTCAGAAAATCCGACTTCAGAACCAACCGTCAAAGGTCGTATTTCCTGGAGCTGGACACACAACGAGCAGCTCTTTGTTGATGCTGTGGGGTGATTCTCTCCTGGGCCACATTCTTTGGTGCAGAGGGTATTACGGGCGTAAAAGTCTGTCCCAAATCCGGCAATACTCGAATCTCTAACTCACTTTCCATAGGACTTTTTAAAGGCCACTTTTCCTGACGAGTTTCCTGGTTCTCTACCATCATACATTTTTTATGACAACAATTGCCAGTTTCTCAAGCATCTCCGGAGCTCCGGGGACACCTACTTTGATCATGTTGGCCTTCCCATCGATGTCTTTCATTTCAAATGCAAGCATGCAATTCGAGATGGCTTCTGCCAAGTCAATTGTAATCCCGCTCAATTTCTGGAGCTCATCAGAGAAAATGGAAAGTGGGTTTTCAACTCCTCAGCAGCGGAGCAGGCAAACATGTGGTTTGGAAAGTTTCAAAACACTGTACAAGAAATGCCCGTTTTACGGTCTGTTTCTTACAATTTTAACGTTCAGCACATTTACCGTGCATAGATTCAATTTCTTTCTGGACGAAATGATTTCTCTTCATAATGAGAAAACTGTTGAGACCTACGTAAACAGGGCTGTAGGCCTCATAAAAGGAGGAGGCACTTCTTAAGGAGCCCAGATGTAGTAGATTTAAAAAAACTGATTCACATACAACCAAGATGAAAATACTGGAGCTGCTACACACGGGGTCTAAGATTATATCCACAATGAATACATCGCAAATCATCTGCTCTGTAACGTCCCAGGTACGAATGTAGGATGAGTTCCAAAAGATTCCGCAAGATTCTGATGGTAGGCACTTTCGCTCGGCATAACTGTCCCGTGTTCATGACGCCCATTGAAGACCCTGTAAAAACAATTGAAAAGCTAGCCAATAGAACTTGGACAGTAACGTACCAGACAGTGTTGGGTCGGGTCTCGATCACAACACCCCATGCACGTACGCAAAACTGTAGTCGTTCCGCCCAGTTTTTTTTTGGCCAGCTGGATACATGGATAGTACCCACCAAGACTGTTGGTTAAACCCCTGCCCAGCTTTAGATCCTCCTGGCCCATATCCAGGTCATCATGCACGGGACTGATATAGTTGTTGCAATACAATGCTTACATGCCAAAGCGGCCAAAATGTTTAATTCCAGACTTGCTGAGACTTGCCAGCTGCCGCTTCATGTCAGGATAAATTGTTGCGCCCACCTCGGCCAGAACGCCGGTGTCCTGGAGGAATATCAGGACAAAGAATGCAATATGAAGCAAGCAGACTACTCGCCACTGCATGGTGAAACAGAGCTTTGATGTCATCAGGTGTGTCACCTTCATGGCAGGCGTAAGGGCTATATATGTCGCCCTTCCCACCGCCGCTCGCTTGACGGTTACCGGTAGCAGTCATGGAGCCATATCGTCAGGCCTCCAAGGCCTCTCGGCGACGAATGGCTCTGACCTTGACACAGCGATGATTTGCTACAAGGTGTCGCAAGGTTTGCTTTGATAAAGCCTTGTAACGTACACCTCCAACCTTGAAATAATGAGTCCATAATATTTGGATGGAGTAACATAACTCACAAAGACATCAGGCTTCCCCTTTTTGCGCCAATAAAACCGTACAATATCTTGTCCACATCTCCTCTGTGTCTGCCGCCTAGGTCTCACCGATTCCATCTTCAAGTCCTTGAATGGATCATAGTAACAAGCCCGCTTGCAAGCAGATTTCCCCTACAACGTTTCCGGGATTTAGATTAGTGGACTTGGGGGTGATGGGCCACGGCACGGTCCGGCAAACTCGCACTTATGTTCTTTTTTTTCTTTTTCTTCTCTAGCATCCCAAATGGTTCATTTATTGCACACTAAAAAAATTGTATTTAAATTTAGAAGCGATCCGTTTTTGATTACATTCGATCGGTTAAGCCACGCAGCAACCAGCAATTGTGAAAGGACAACAGTCGTTTCAGCACACATCGTCCGGCATCTTGTTCCATTGGATGAGCTACAAACGTCATTCGACCACTACAGACGTAGCTAGTACCGCGTACACTTTCACCAGTGTCTGATGTTTATAACCATCGCGTCTATACAAGAACACTTGGACTCTGACTAAATCCCCAACCTTATGCTCCGAAACATCGGTCTGTCAACGGTTTAGTATGACAGCCAACGCGTAAAGACCAGTGCCAATCTGCGGCAATATCAATAATATACATAGAGATTGTCATTATCCACATTACTGTGTCATTATTCACATTACTAGGGTTCAGTTTGCTAATAACGAGCTGATTCAGAGTGTCGGCTTGCATAATATGCACCACATTGTCCATTGGGCATCTGGCAGGAGATTGAAGGAAAATAGTGTGCAGGGGCTGGATCTCAAGTTAGCTAGCAATGGTGCTAAAACAGGTAGACTCACGGTGCCTTCGGAGCTCACGCTCCTGAACTGGACACCTGCAATTTGCCCAGTGATCGACACACATTGCGCGTTGCAAGGAGTATCGTATTGAAAGCACTTGCTGGCTGAGTCAGAAAAGATAAAGTGGGGCTCGAGCGCCAGTCGTAGTTGGGATAGTTCGGTCATTTTATTTCAGTGCCAAAATACATGGCCTTATATGGCTCAGATACATTCTATCAATAGGTTGAGGGGCTGTTGAATTACCGCAATATAGGATCGTTTCAAATTTAAGGTGATCGTGGTGGTAAGGAGAATGTAGTATAGGTGTTTTCTTGCCGGTGATCGTTGTCAGACTGACCGCGTGGACTGACATGCACACTAGATGCTCGATGCTCCGGGTTCGATATCCCGGCTCGATTGACATACACAGCATAGCCTCCTAAAAGTGTGACACTTCGCATCTCCTGAGTTCCTGTCTTGGCCGCTCATGGCTACTGTTGCTCGCCTCGTCCCTCGTTTCCCGGCAGAGGAACTTCTCCTAATCTTACTCACGAAGTTGACGCGATACCGTGATAAGTGGGAGGTGCTAGCCGCGATGCGACACATAATTGCCTTGGTATCGCACCTATTCAGGGATATAGTCTACGGTCATCACACTTTCTGGACATCCCTCCACATCACATGGTTCTCCAACAAGCCGTTCATCCTAGAATCCTTGGCCAAGGCAGCGACCGCAGGATTAGATGTGCATCTGCATATTTCGAAATTTTCGGACCTCCAGGCCTGCCTCGGCAATTACATCCCTCGCCACACACCCGTTCGATCCTTTTCCGATTTCTGTGTGGACTTCCTACCCTGCCTACGGATGAGCAGTCCTAGGTTCTGATCCCTTTCCATAACGTGTGACGACTCAACGGAGTGGGAGTGGGTGTACTGCGCCTTAGCCGCGGACTTACCTGTCGGGTTCCGGGGTGTTACCGTTGTTGTAGTGGGAGAGATTGCTACGCTTACCATGGCTGTGGACTTCAATGTTCCGCGCCCTCCACCTTTCCCCCCCTCGACAATGGATCTACACCTTTGTGGTGTTTGTGTAGAGGAAACAGATCCCGCTCTGCTCCCCAACATGACGAGACTCCATCTGGCCACTATTCCACATCTGTCATGGGAAAAATGTTCAGCTTGATCAGCACCATGACCCAGATAACTCACATAGAATTCGTCAACCTGGAATTCCCCATCCCCGCTGCAACACCATCCCTCAGCCTCCCATGCCTTCGTTGGCTGGCGATCGAGTTCAATAAGAAGAGTCAGTTGAAGTTCTGTGGGCTGATTCTGGCACCGGCGTTGGTGGACTTGCAGATCAACTCCCACATGGAAGGATCTATCGGTCATTTCGCGGATGAGTGCACCCACATGTTACGCACCGTGAAGCAGTTGGATCTGGGCATCCATGGCTTCCTGCGAGAGACCGACGTCGCGGCAGTTTTTGCAGCATCCCCAATGGTCCATAAAATCGATCTTGTGCGCTCGCGGGCTTTGGAAGTGTGTGTCATCTTTGAGGAGACCATTCGAGCATGGCGCATGCTTCCGCACCTTATCTATCTGCACTTGCCCCACTTCATTTCCCAAGCGGTCCACCTTACCGGACACGGTTATATTTTGCCGAAATGCAAAAACTCCCACCATTTTTACTCGCTGGACTCTCGTATCGGGCGATGCAGCCGCCACCGTATGTATTTTCAATGAGGGTGATGAAGGCCCAGATAGCAGGAGGTGGAACGACCCCTTGACTAACGCGCTAGATTACGGATGTTATTAAATAGAGTGATTGGTTTATTAGGCTTTGAACGGGCACTCGAGCCCACCGTGGTGATAAGACAAGCACGGATGCTGTGTAATGCCGAGATAAGTATCTGGCATGTAACGAAGGCGAGCGTTTATGAGGATACCCCTGTTAATTGGAACCAACCCTGGTATGATCCTCGTAGGAGCATCGCATGTACATAGATATAACGCTTCACCAGCCAATGCTAAGGCCGAGAACGGCCATGCTGCTGATAATGATGCTTTGGCGATGTCAGGCAGGGGATGTTCAGCACGTAAAAATATGCGAAGAGCCGCCGATAAGACACCAGTCGACGACGGCTGGCTGAGCAGAGTTTGGCGGAGGTGTAGAAGGTGCAGGCTGAAGGAGCGCCTGTGGCGCAGATGTCGAAGAAGGTTCTGTTCGCATCAAGCACACCTGGTTCGGGATATTAGAATACAACTACCATTCGTTTGTATATATGGAATACCAAAGAGGGAACTTGTGCTGCACAGGGGCGTGCCTGCGAGCTCAGTGTTCAAAGAGTTCCGAAAGGGGAGATAAAATGAAAGCCTATACATAAAAGAAAGAGCATCGAGAGAATCGAACCTGCACGAGCTCGAAGAAACGATTACAAGAGCAAAACACAGCCACAAAAAGATCACAAAAGACGAAGGAAATTTAAAGGACAGCCACTAAAAGCACTTCAACATAGCCACTAAATTCTATAGCACAGCCCCTATTTTTTTTACAAACTTAGATTGGGACACTTTTTAGCTAGACCTCGAAAACCTCATTTTGGTTGATCAAAAACAATTACATAAGTACTCGTAACTCGGCACATTTGAACAAACACTCACTGTGGTTACCGGTTGCAATCTGTCGCCAATCGGTGCGCAGGTCAGAGCAGCGCCAATGAGATGCTTGCAATTCCGGGGCTTTACGTAGATGATACGAACACAGTGCTTGCGCCTGGGCAGGTTCACACAATAAGGACATTTCTTGCGCCGTGTTTTTGTTGTGGAGGTCAAGGCCGTAGTGGGTGTAGAAGTTGTTGAAACGGTGGTCCAGGTGGATAGATGGGGCGTGATTTTTTTGCCCAAAACAGCCTTCTTCACTTCAGCGCCTAGGTGTTTTTGTTTAGATTGTTGGTTCTGAATCCGTTTGAGCGATCGCTTCTCATTTTTGGTGAGTACAGGTTTGGGAGTGGAGCTGGGACCCGCCGTGGATAACCGGGACTCGGAATGCACCTCAGAATTGGAATCAGAATCTGCATCGTTATTGGTATCAGATAAGGAAGATTCCGACTCGGCCTCGGACTCAGCGTCTAAGCTGTCTGTTTCCAAGTCCCAAGTCAGAATCTGAGTCTACGTCTGACTGGGAAGGGTTTTCGGGAGGCGTTGAAGTGGATGTCTCTGTTGTTGGTGGCCTGGGAACTGATGGGCGAAAGAGCTCCCGCTGGACACGTTTCAAGAGCCGGCGGTGTTGGTGGGTTTCCTGCACGACCACAGCAAGTCTGGAGTCCAGGGACTTTAGAAAGGTGCCGTTTCCTCTGGGATCTGCGAAGACTTCCAATGCCATAAGCCTACGATAGACAACTGGGGAGCTCCAGCCTTGCACACGCTACAATGCATGTTAAAGCATTATTCACATAATCAATTTGAAGACTTACCGGATAAGCAAGCTCGCGTAGACATGGAAGCAGCCACATCTCACAATTGATCTAAAAGCACAGTTGCGATAAAAAGAGGAATGCAGCCATAGGGTCATGGCTCCAGGGATGCATGCGCGGGTGTGTACTGATGAATACAAGCAGAGCTTTCGCTTCGGCCAGGGTAAATTTGAAATTCGGATCAGCTGCCGGTAAGGTCTACACACATTCTCGGTCAATGTTAACTTTGCTGTAAATAAAAGGCCTACCTGTTGGTAGTCTTCCTTGCTCAATGTCGCGGTGACCCATCTACATATCATCTCGGCGTAGCTTGTCTTCCAATCATGCCAACGGAAGCTACTTTGGACCTCGGCATGGGATGTTTCAAGCAGATTCCCTGGGCGACAGACTTCACACAACAGCTCGAATAAACCAGAGTCCTATTTTCTGTCAGGGCTGGCGTTGAGATGGGTTGAACCGATTACACACCTTCAGAGCCTCACGGTAGGTGTCGGACTGGAAATGTCTTTTCCCGAGCTTTCGCATTTCAACAATATCCCAAACCATCTCCACCATGTCTCGCACATCCAACTGGCAGCGTTGGTCATCATTCCATATTCTACAGAAGAAAAGGGCACACACGTCGTCGGTATTGGATGGATAGAAGAACTCGCGCAGGCTCAACACCCATCGGTAAGGTAGGTCGTCCTGGTCAATTGGAATGGCAGCGTCGCTGGTTTTCTTCCGTGCTTCAGCAGGCAGAGGCTTTGTCGGGAGAGTGGTTATAGAGGGGGTGGCTGGGATAAAGCTCAGCGGATGTGGATGGAAATCAACGGGGTTGTCGAGTTCATATCTTGGATCATCAAGATATTCTGGGTCGATGTAGTCTTCATCTGTGGGGTCAATATCTATCTCATCGTCTTCCTCTTCGTCATAGCAGGTCTCCCAGTCAGATACTTCCAGGGCTATTTCAACATCGTCTGGAGATTCACGATCATCCACGGCCTCGTCCAACCTCTCGCAATTTGCCAAATCATCCATCCAACTAAAATCAGCAGGGATTTCCCCCTGATAGAAGGTCAGCTTCTCATACAGGAAGCCCCAGAGGTAACACACATAGGGTCGGAAGCCCGGCTCCATCTGCACCCTCCGAAGGAGCTTGAGTGCCAACTCCTCTCCTGCAAGATTGTCGTTATGCGTGTCGCGGGCCCAGAGGACGTTGAGAAAGAGCTTTTGTGCCTGTTCAGTATTTAACAGCTCCCCTCCTAGGCAGTAAGAAACCCAGTCGTCGATGTGCTGCACCTGAACACCAACATTAGGCTCTTAGGCTAACATTAAAGTCAGGATGCACCAGCGCCAGTGAGGCCAGGACTGGATCCAGGGCTTTCCAAAGATCATCCCCAACCCGGCGGGTCCGGGTCGCCTGCCGGCCTAGGGCGAAGATGCGAGCAAACTCCGGCTGCTGAAATATAGCTGCATCTTTCTTGTACGACCGCAGCCGTGGGTCCCATATTCGGACGAACGAAGAGGGCAGCATATTAGATTGCTGTTGAGTCAGTGAGCACAATAGAAAGAAAGATAGAGCTCTCCCGGGCGACCAGGCACCTGAGAGAGATGGAAGAGATCACCCACCTAAGTGGTTTAAAACCAAGTCCTGATTGGGATATTCGCGATTAACGCCGACACGGTGTGAATATAAGAACACACCAAAAAGAATTATAGTACATATAATAAACTGTAACCAGTATTTACGAAAACCATACCACAGTTACGACTTGGTGAGAAGAGATTGCCGACAATATACTACAGACTTTATCCTGGACGGGATTCCCTCCAGGCATCTATTACAACCAATATGCTGCAAGGAATCGCTCGCACGGAAGTCCGTGGAGCATATTCTCTGCAGCATAACCGGTGTCGGCCATCCACTGCACCGTAAACCCTGCATAGAACCTGGTGCGAGAGTAGTTCCTGCAGAGAAACCCATGCAGGATTTGTGCACGGGTTTCCTGCAGGGAGAGTCGTTCAGAGCATCTGCTGCAGCAATTCCGCTCCAGCGTCCTGCCCGGAGCGATCCCGCTGCAGAGATTTGGGGCAGGTAATTTGCTGCAGTGGAATCGCTGCAAGGAATCTGCTCTAGCGCTCCTCCTGCAGCAGGATTGCTGCAGGGATTTGAACGAGGATCATTTGCTGCAGGTAAACGGCTGCAGCGATTCCGCTGCAGAGAATGTAAGTTGAAGAGACAGAATACGAAGCAGCTAAAAGAATCTTACCCAGATTCGTAGCATCATACCTTCGGTCTTGGCACGATTGGGCGCATGGGCGACGGCCTGCAGACGAATCGAATATTAGAGTTGCGAAGAGAAACTCACCATCCTGTTAATGAATGGAGCATGCTCAGTGTTTAAATCCTAAAGCTGTGAACATAAACTGACCAAAATTCGGAGCAGCATAGTTTCAGGCTGGCAAAGCAACTGGGACGGCACACAGGATAACCCATGCAGCAAAATTGCTGCGAGAACTCCGCTCCAGCGTTCCTCCCACAGCGGGATCGCTGCAGGGATTGGGGTGTGGGAGAATTCATGCAGCGGATTGGCTGCAAGGCGCCCGCTCCAGCGTTCTTCCCACAGCGGGATCGCTGCAGGAATTCGGCATGCGGAATGCATGGAGCAGAACTGCTGCAGCGATTTCGCTCCAGCGCCCTTCCCGCAGCGATCCCGCTGCAGGGATTGTGAGTATGGGAGAATGCATGCAGTGGAAATGCTGCGAGGAATCTGCTCCAGCATTCCTTTTGCAGCAGGATCGCTGTGTGGGTTTGAGCACGGGGTAATGCTGCAGCGAAACTGCCGCAAAAGCTCCGCTGCTGGAATCGTGCGCCCCTCTCGGCAGCATTGCGGGCACGTCATCCTCCGACGCCGGGGGGCGGCATCCCCAGTACGGGGACGGGCAGGGGTGGCACGGGCGCCACGAAGCTCGACGTGCTCGAGCCACTGAGCACGAGCAGCGTCGGCGGCGGCGCGACGTCGAGGGGTGCATCCCGTGAACGTCGAGGTCGAGCTTTGGGCGTCCCATCAACTCCACCACCTCCTCCACGTCGCCGGGGGCTCCCCGCATGCGCGCTCCCGTTCCCGTTGTTCAATCGGAACACCAGCGGTGCGCGGGGTCCTCGTCCGTGCTGCTCCCGCCCGCGGTGTTGTTCTTGCGCCCGTTGACGCTCACAGCATGCTGCTGGTGGTTCAGCCAGCCGTTGCGTGGCCGCGGCTCGGACCACGCGGCCCGGCGGCGGTCGATGTCTTGGCGAGGATGGGATGAGCGCGCCGGTGCCAAGGCCAGGGAGGTCAAGCAAGTCGGCGCGGTTGGACACAGCCTGCAAGGTCTCAAGCTTGGAGGGCGAGCGCGACAAGGATGAGGGCAGCGCGGATTTGAGCGGGAAGCGGTGCGGGAGCATGTCAGACAAGGACATGGGCAGGGGCGTGAAGGGGTACGGGTACGGCGGCAAGGGCTGCAGCGCCGTCGAGAGGAGCAGGAGGCGGGGGCTGGGCTCGTCGAGCTCCTCGCCGAAGAACCTGTCAGACGGGGGCAAAACGGTGGACAGCGGCAGGGTGAGCTCCGAGTCGTGCGGGAGATGCAGCGGGGGGCCGACGTGCAGCAGGTGCTTTGAGGTGGAGGCAGCAAAGGCGAACAGGGAGGCGGTGGAGGGGGTCGGGGAGCGGCGGTACTGGTCCAGGTTGGAGGACGAGCCGTTCCAGGGGGGAGACAGCAGGGGGGACGGGGTGTGGCGTAGGGCGGGCTTGCGGGGCTGTTGAGTCAGTAACTGTCGGGGCCAAAAAAAAAATTTGGGCGCACTTCTAACTCCTGGCTGGGACGAAACGGGCCGGCATCCCAGCAGCGTCCCTGACGTGTGCGCACGGCGGAGTGGAGAGGAGTCGACAGTTGCGGTGGAGGGAAGACGAAGTCTGGAAGACGAGTGGAGGTTTGTTTGTTGTGGCATTGGACTGATCGGCCGAGACCTGATGGCCGCAGCAAGTGCAACGCGTAGACGTGTTGTAGGACGTGCCGCAGGCATCAAAGGTGTTGTAGACGGCATTTCCCATGCCGTTTGAGTGAGGTGGGATGATGAGGTGCCCGCAGGCATGCAGCGGTGTCGTGCGAGTTCGAGGGAGATCCCCCTGACTAAGGGATGTTAGAAAGGAGGAAAGAGGGCAGTCGAGGAGGCGTACCAGGAGTGACGAGGATGCGGAGATGGAGAGCAGCTAGTTGAAACATAAAACAGAAATAAGGAGAGAGAATTTTTTGCGAGTGCGCAATGTCCGGGCCATAGTGACCTGACTAAGGCATACGGCGGGCCACAACTGTAGGTGTGCCGGTGCAGCAAGCAAAGGGCGAGATAGTGGTGGTTTAACACCAAACTCGCCAAGGATGGACCAAACAAACAAAGCGCGTTTTATACAGACGTGTCGCGTGTATGGGTCACGTGATCGTAAACATTTGGTTGCAGCCACGCAGCCAAACAGAGAAGGCTGTAACAGTGGCTGTGTGCTTGACAATCTCACTGATATCAGCTCGTGCACAAAAATTAAATTCAAGTTGGGGGAAGAATAGCCCACTGCCTAGTCACTCTCATTCTCCCCATCATCTTTACCAGCCAACTTCTGAGCGTCCTTCTCCTGTTGAAACGTCTGCTCATCCACATCACTGTTGACAAATTCCTGCAGCTTCTGGTGAAAGGTGTCGACACCATAACGGTTCTTGAGGCCGTTGTCGGTTACACCTAGGAAGGTTTCAAAAGATTCCAACAACTGCCCTTTGAGTGTATGCTTCTTCTTGCGGACAAGATCAGCGGCGGTGACAGACAAGTTGATCCAGCCGATTCTACGATTAAACAGGACCTCGAAGTTCCCCTGCGTGAACTTCCCTTTGTGGCTGACGGACGCAGGAATTTTCTGGGATCCATGTTTCTGCACAATCTCATCGACTACCGCGACCCACTCGACCATCATGGCCGGGGGCTGGCCAGCCTTCTTGGGGCCTTTCTTCTGGGAGGTATCCGCATCCTCCTCAGCTGCCTCAGCGTCTAAACCGGACCGGATCTTTTGAATCACGGTGTGCGGACCATACTTTTCCAAAAGATACGCTGCAGCCGCACGGTTCTTTTCTTCTGCAGGTGTCAGAGCTACGGGAGCAGGGGCAGGAGCCGGGGCTGGTACCGCCGCAGGAGAGACTTCGGGGACTGGGGCGCTTGGCTTAGGATCCTGTAGGGTGTTAATCAGTTAGAAACAAGGCCCAATAAGCTTGCAATTACGAACATAAGGGGTGAAAACCAGCAATATACGGTGTGCATTGGGAGGACCAACAATGGGCACATAGTGGTCGGCAATTTTGATGGGTGGCATCCACTGTCCTTTGAAGTCCTCCTTGGTGCCCGTTATGAAGCCTTTAGGGTATTGAAACAACGTAACTTCGTCGTTGCCATAGCCTGGGAGAGTGTACGCAACCTGGAAGGGCGAAGCTGACAGGAAATGTCAACAAAATGATTACAATTGTAAGAAGATCGTACTTGAATTGACAGGATGCCATAAACGGTAAAGGTAATGTAACAGGACGGCAGTTTTTGCAGCATATGTTGTCGCCTCTGGGGAAGCAACTTGATCTGAGGCAAGCGCCTGTGGCTGAAGGGCGTGAATTTCCAGCGGGAGTAGGTTGAAGCGATGCATGTCCACAAGGTCGTTCTCTTGATCAGTATAATCAACCACTAGGACTTTGGTGCGATAAAGCTCTGCGTCGACCGCAGGATCTGAGGTATGTACAGCGTAAGAAGCAGGACCGATAAAGTAGTTGCTAACAACTCACCGTGGATGATAAAACGCCACACATTGTCTGCATACCAATCCTCCCAAGAGTATTTAATGGTCTCCCGAGGTTTGACTGGTGGCATTTGTAAACAAAAAGAACATGAACAGGTTCGGACAACCACACGCACTACTTTTTTTTGGACGATGACTCTCTCCCTCTCCCTCTTGCTCTTGTTCTTCAGTGGGTGCGCGTGAACTTGGCTTAGAATTTGAACTCGGTTTAGAATTATGTCCTTCTAAGATGTCCACCTAAAAGCTTGTGAGTATTTGAAGAGTATATTGAGTGCAGACTTACTGGAACGGCCAACGTTTGGCAGCCACATGGCCTCTGATAAAATTGTCAAGAACACGGTTCTCGGCATCTGGGCTGTCGCTGAGGATATACGCCCAGTCTACTTGGACTTTAGCTTCTACAATCTGCTTGATTGCCTCAGCGTTGCCGAGAGGATTCTTGGCAAGCCTCTGCAGGCTTTTGAATTTTTTGAGTATAGTCTGAAGAAGACCGTCAGGTTGGTAGGTAATACGACAGAGGAGAAACGTGCAACGAGATCACTCAGCCCAAAATGATCCCCACTCTCCACAACCTGTGCATGGCTGATACAACATTCAAATATTGCACTGGAAGCCTGAATGTTGATACTCACAGATACTCTGCAGAAAGAAAGGTGGGAGCCATGACAGAGAGGAGGTGCAAGTGGCTGTAGGAAACTTTTTTTCTCGTGCACGGGACTGGGTGATCATAGACCGCGTAATCTTGGGCCGAAGCAACAGCACAAGAGGTTTGTTTCAAGAAGTGATGATGTAATGTAGACGACAATAGTGCAACTAGATATTAAGTGTGCGGTGAAGAAGTAAAGCTTTTATAAATTACACTCCACAAACCTTCTGGTGTCCGGCCATAAGCTACAGCAGCAGCGATTTGTTTCTCAGAAAGGTTCTCCCAGGCCTTGTGGTGATCGTAATAAGTACTAGACGCCCATTGGCATCCTTTGAAAACCTCTCCAAATACGCTAGGCCTGGTTCCAGGCTTGGCTGCCATTTTGTGGAAACCTTTATCCATATTGCACGCATATTTGAGAGGCCATTTGTTTTTTGTGCTCTTAGTCGGAGAAACTGAAGATGATGAGCGAAGTTTTTGGTGTCTATACAATTGTTAGAGTGTATCGGTCACTGGCAGAAATAACTTACGTTGGTGTACCCACAATTGATGTGTCATCGTCATCGTCGTCATCGCTTGAGAGGGTGCTAATGGGTGGTACCAGGATTTAATAAAAAATATGCACGACAAAATATGCACGAGGCAACTCACATGACTTGGTCTGATGGTTGTAATTGGGACGGCCCTGCGGTCGGTGCTGACGGAGTGGCTTTGTGCATAATGGTTGGCGATCTGCAGGTCATTATGTGAGGTTTGTGGAGATAAATAAGACCAGAAAACATACTCAAGACACTCGCGTGGGATTTTTTGATGAGGAGAAAAAAATCATCCGGGTTGCTGAGGCGTCTCTTGATTGTTTGTGAAAAAGGCCGCCGGTACAAATGGTAACATCTAATGAGCGAAAACATAAAATTGAATGTGCCTTGACTTGTTGAGCACCGCTTTGGTTGTGGTCCACAGCTGATGCTCAGAGTTGGGATCGTAATCTTTGAGGTCAAGGACGACATATGTATGGCACTTTGCAGCGCCAAGCACTGCCAGCATGGTTGGATCGTCCTAGGGATGAAACCAAGGAAAAAGTGGGACAGGAACACGGAACGTATGGGGGGGTTCATTGTTCTATAAATGTGTTAGGCTGATTGGACAATGGAGCTTGAAGCGAACAAACCTTAGCAAACCAGTATGCTGTAAGCATGGACTTGGCCGCTACACGGTACGCCTCCGCGATAGCGCGGTCCTGTAGGTCAACTGTGAAGTCGCCATTGACAAGCTTGGCTGCGTATGTGGCAGAAATATTTTGGGCGTAGGCCTTGGCAGGACAAACGGGAGAAGAGTTGAACGGATCATCAGATAAATCGGAACGTGATACAATGGCCGACGAAGATGCGACGCCCGTGCCGCCCAATGAAGAGGTAGCAGCGGAGGAAAAGGGTGTTGCTGATATTCGATGAATAAAGGATCTGAGTGAGAAGAGAAAAAATACGCACTTGGCAGGCGGTTCCTGGAATCATGTCTTGGGGTTCCACAGTACTTACTGGTAGCAAGACAGCAGCCCTTGCAGAACTTTTGAATGCAAGAAGCATTTCCGTTAGCTTGACACTGGTAACCCAAGCACTGTAAGGGCTGAGCTCAAGGCCAGGTCGGCGTCGCCAGTGTCGGCGTTGGTGTGGTCTGCATTGGCATAGAGAGTAGTGTGTGGAGAGCTGGTATGGTGCTGCGTGTGCTGAGCTGAGGAATCCCATGGCCAAAAGAGGGTTGCAACGGAGCATCGCCGGTGCGGAACTGGTCGCACCAGAAAAAGCCGTCACAAGTCTTGTCCGGACTATTAAATTTATTTCCAGGACACTGAGAAAGGAATGTTTGAAAGGCCTCAAATTAAGAGCGGTGAATGAGGTACCTGCTGGAACAAGCGATCCTCGTTTTTGGCATTAAATCTCCCGGCGCATTTGCGGGGCCTGGTGAGATAATGGACGCGGCACAAAGGGCATAGGGTGTTGGAAAGGGTATCGGGAAGCGGCGGTAGAGTAAAGTTAGGATTAGAAAACATGAAATTTGTTAGCAGTGGACGGTGTGTCGGAGGAAGCGTCGGAGGAAGCGGCAGACAGACTGTATAGTTCTGTCACACAACGGTTCAAAGGCCTGAACATGCTGGAGGGGTTCACAGGAACAGGATATGGTGTAGCAATTGAGAGAGACAGCCGGACAAATCACGAATATAAGTTTGACTTGTGATTACCGCTTCAGGGAACAATGTTGTGTCAATTCGTTGCAGGCGATTTGCTTAAGGAAAGTGCTCGAAAAGTGTGGAGAGGAATCCAGGCATGGGGTTGAATCAAGCGAACGTGTTTCAAAGTTATTGCTTAATGGGATTGCGAGACTTTCTTGGACCATTTTGTCTTCACGGGATTCCCTGAAAGACATTCGTATAAATCCCCTGAACGCCGTTCAGTGAAGGGAACAACGTGCATGAGAATATGTAGCAAATTGTGTGCACGGATATTGCCGGAGCGGAAAGGCTTGAAGAGAATTACAAGAAGGATAATAGCTACAGAGGTTTCACTCCACGGTAAGCCGTGCAGCGGCCTGTCCGCCGGAGTGTCCGCCGGAGTCCGCCATCAGCTCCATCATCCGCCATCATTCCAGTACTCCCATCCTTCTCGCGAACGGACTGGCCCAGCTGAGCCAAATGTCGCCTGTTTTGGTGGTGGAAATTTCCCCCGCCATTTCAGAGTCCTGACTTTAAGTCGAAATGGTCAAAAAAAATGCTCGAAGTTAGTGCTCGAAGTTCCTAGGTAAAACTTCGATAACTTCCGATTCTCTATTGATCGAACACCACTTGTTTTTCGAGCCAAAATAATAAATGGGTGTATATTATGTCCAACTCTTCCCAAAACAAGTCGGGCTCATTCGATAAAGAATTAAAAGTTATTCAAGTTTTACTTGGGAACTTTGAGCACTTTTTTTCAAGATTATGAGGTGTTTTTTTGGCGAAGTCGGAGCTCTGAAATGGCAGGGGAAAATCTCATCACCGAAACAGGCGACGGGGGCCCAGCCGGTACCCAGCATTACTGTGCCGAGCCTTGGCGTGTGATTGCTGGGTCACCGGATGGGGACGAGCCTAGAGGGGGACCTCTAAAGCGAGGTGAAGTTGTTTCCAATAGCATCTCGCTCCTCTGAGGCTCTGCTGGCTCGCTGCATACGATGTGCCACAGCGAAAATTTCGGCCCAGAATAGCCCTCAGACCCGGCGAGTGCGGATAATCTACAGCTGGTTTATTTTTTGCGATGATTGTCCATCTTTTTGTTCTGGCTAAGCGCTCGCTGAACTTAGCTAAAGCGCTGAGGGCTTTAGTTTTAAGTTGACTGAGTACGTGTAACATCCCCTCTGGCTTTTCTCGACCTAACGGACCGTTCGGAATCTTCACGATGGATGAGAGCTACGAATTGGGTACCCAGCACTTGTTAAGGTCGGATTCTCAACCTGTGAACGCCCTCGACAACACTACCGGCGTGGAGCACCCTTATAGCCCGCACCAAAATCCGCAAGGACACTCGTATCCGGGATTTTCACATCCTCCGATGGCCTGGAGAGAACCTCCAGTGGTCCGTTTCGCCTCAGATCGGCCACCGACACACCGTTCTTGGGGCGTACCTCCTAGCCATTGGACAGGAAATCCGGCGGATCCCCTGCCGGCACAACATCCTTCGAGCGGACCTCCAGCGGGCCCTTCGTCCTACCCCCTCTCGACGCGACATCCTTGGAGCAGGCCTCTAGCGGGCCCCTCCTCGTTTCCACTGTCGAAACAACAGGCGGGCTATTTTAGCGAACCTCTAGCGGCTCCTTCCTTCGACCATCGGACCGGAAATCCCACAGTTGGACCTTTTTCGGAACCCCTGCCGGGGCAATATCTTTCAAACGGACCTCCAGCGGGCCCTTCATCGTACCCACTCTCGACGCGACATCCTTACGGCAGACCTCCAGCGGGCCCCTCCTCGTTTCCACTGTCGACACAACAGGCGGGCTATCTTAACGAAAACGAAACTCCAGCGGCTCCATCGTCATTCGTTGCCGTCAACCCGTGGGGTCGATCCCGTCGATCGTGGGGTCGATCACGTCCACAGACGAATCCACCGTATCTACCAGCGACCTCCGGATCCATATTAACCCCTCACGGGCTGCCTATACAGCCATTTTACCCACCTGCTGCCTCATCTGCCTCATCTGCCTCCTCCGAGGATGGTAGATACTTTTCGTCGCCACGCCTTTACTCAACGCGCCCCGCCGACTTCGCATATGCTGGGAGCCCACCTTCTGAGGAACGTCTTTCTTCAGAGCATTTACCCAAACCCGATTTGCCAGGACCGCTCTTCGGTGCGAGACCGCGTCCAGCTATATCACCAGCTGTAGCAAGTGATGTCTCATCAGAAACGGCACCTTTTGTGGCGGTACCAGCGCATCCATTGTTCGGGCAGAGCGAGACAAATATGTCCACACCTCTTGGCTTCGTCCCGTTTGCGCCGCCTCCTGGGTTCGTCCCGCAGATATTCGTGCCCAACGCTAGTATCCCCAACGCATCGGGATTTGCCAGCGGTTTGCCGATTCCTGTCACCACGACCACCAAGTCACGCTGGCATCTCTACGTCCAGGACGCAATACTCGTAGCATATACCTTCCTTCTCGAGCAGCTCTACCTACATTTTCTCTTGCGCATGCCGTTCCTCTACTTTTCGCGCGTCGCCCGTGTCTTCGAGGACGCGCAGTTTAGCCTACCTGAAATCAAACGCATGGCGCTGGATGAGTGGAACTCCAATGAGAAACAAAAAACCAAAAAAGCTCATATGTTCTTCGTCCAGCAAGACTCTGCGGTCCTTCCGCCAAGCTTGCTCAACTTTCGCACGTCTTGGGAGAACTTCATCGACTCGCTCATGCGCGAGTGGAAGACACTTAATATCATATCCGTTCTACTGTTATCGTAAGCACTCTCGTCGCTCCGCGTTGCCTATTCCTAAATGTTGCCGACAGGGCCATTCTCACGATGCTGCAGATCGACGCGGCCTCGCATCCTATAACGCGCACATCGGCGCTGTGCTCACTTATCTGCGCGCTTATGAGCCTGCTATATGGGTGCATGTATATTATCCGGTTCGGGACTATGCGGAAACTGTATAAAGCGAGCAGTTTTGCGAGTGTGAGCGCCGTCTTTTCTGCATCGTAGGTGGGTCTCAAGTATTTACAGGAAGCCCAGAAAGACACGCCGAGTATCTGGTGGAACGTGTGGGTGTTGCTCGCAATGGTAAGTGACTGGCGCCTTCTCGGATCTGACGTATTGACGTTCTGCGGTCTTCAGCCAGCCACTTGGTTAGCCTGGTGAGCTCGAGTACACGACCCTCGTGTTGGTGCTCAATATCTTCAATAGGTCTATTGTCATGTTCTTGACCTGCATCATGTCCTTTATATGGCTGAGCGGAACTGACCAAAATCTCGATGATTTCACGGTATCACCCCACGTCACACTCGGCCTGCGAATTGGTCTCACGACCGTCTTCTCCTTTGGCTTGATATACTTTGTCTTGATTGTTAAGACGTTTCGGCGGTACGGCGACGCGTTGGACAAGGAGTTTATGCGGACGGTCACTGTTTGGGCGAAGGAAGAAGCAATTCGCGGATACCAACCTGTGCTGCCGCCACTACAAAGCGGAGAAAACCACCCGTTCATACCTCCCCGGATGTTTTCTCCATGGATAGCCTCCCATCCTGGGCCATGGCCGGGCCCGCCTCCTTTGGGAGCATGGACAGGCCTACCTTGGGGACCACCGTGGATGGAGTCACGTCCTGGCCCAACAAATTCACCTCCTGTTGTGCCCTGCTCCGTGTCTTCGGGATCGTCGCGGAGCTCCTCTCCAATAGTGTTCTCCTCTAATCCTTCCTACGGTGCGGATAACTTCTCCGAACAACCTCTGCCACCGCCCCAAGTAGTGCGATTGCGGAACGAGGACGACATGGACAACACGCCTGTCCCTCCCACTACCGATTCAGAGCAGCCTGGTCAAAGGCTAGAATTGGAGTCGCCGCTGTCGAGCACAAGCACGCAAGTCGTGAGCCAGGTTGATCCTTTCCAGGTGGGACCCCACTGTGGGTATATTCCTGTCATCTGCGGTCTGCTTTCCTGATCTCTGTACAGATGGCCCGGTGCTTGACCCGCTCCAAATTCACGTCCTGGGCGTGACGTTGCGCCTAAACCCACTCTTACAGCATCCAACGGCTCCCGGCGCGCGACCGCGACTGGAATGGAACCTCCTCTTTCCATCAGGCCAGTGCTCGCGCTCAGATGATCCGCCACTGTCGTGGTGGAACGGCCGCCACGAGCCTGCAACATTTCCGCGCTCTACTTGCATCCATCTTGTTTCAGAGGTCTTACCCTGGGTGATCAGCGTCGCGGCGAGAAACCTCGATGTCGGCGTGACGTGCGGCGATCTCATCGACTACATCGCGCATGATATGAATCAATTCGTCAAGCAGGCGGAGTACGAGAGACTACCCAGAATTCAGAGGGAGGAGCTCCGCCGTGCGTATCGGTACAATCGTTCCCGCGCAGACGGTGTACCAGGGGAACTGCTGGCGCCGGCGATGCGTCGTTTAGATTGGCTTGGGCGTTACACGACTTTTGCGGGAGTGCGGGAGAACGTTGCGCTCGGCAAGCGCATATGTGGAGATGCGCTGCCGTGCACGTTTGAGTTGGTTTGCCTTCCAACTACACACCCCATACAAGACGATGGGATTAGGGATCAAGATGGGCAGGACGACTCGGCTTGTGCAACAGCGTCGAGATCGTTATGCGAGGAGGAGAAAATCGACCGTGATTTCGAAACCTTGGAGGAGAGGGGGGGAGAAGAAAAAGAAGAAAAACAGCAGCCGCTGGAAACAATCGTAGAAGGGCACATCGAAGAAACGGGCGACGGCGAAGCGTGATGAAGCCCACGACACTTGAAGATTAAAGTGTGTTTTGACAAACGATCCGTTGACATTTGCGATGATAGAAATGTAGGTAGTGCGAATGTGTGATGCTGTGTGTGTACAATGAGGTGTACAGATGCTCTAGATGTATACAGGCTGTGCGTGGGGACCAGGAAAGAAATAAGAGAAAATGAAGGTAGCTAGATGTGTGTTTATGCGTCCTCACCGCTCTCGCTGTCATACTCGTAGTCCTTGTCGTCAGGATCGTCCGCAGTACTGCCCGTCCTCGTGCTACTGGTGTCGTAATCATCGACCGTCTGTGTACTTCTGCGCGCAGGTATTCGGATAACCAGACGAGAGGAGTCGTTGACGGCAGCGTCACTGCCGCCCGAGGTGTCGCTCCCCGTCTCGCTGGAAGTGCTGCCGCCCATAGCCGGGGCTGGCGTTGAGAGGCGACTTGCGTCCACCTGGTAGGAGGGCGGAGGCGATAGGGGGTCTCCGGGTCCGGGAGCTGAGCTACAGACACATATCATCCATCAGCATGCGACGGCAATGGAGAAAAGGGCGACGCACAAGACAAAGGGGTCTTCAGCATAATATCAAGGCTTGGAAAGAGGTAGACAAACCGTCGTGGGCTACAAAGGCGATAAGTCAAGCTGTGAGACTCTAAGGATTGTTGAACGTACCTTCGTCCGGGATAACCTGCTCCCTGCCTCGGAAAATCCTCCACCATTATCTGGTGTTCTCGAAAACCTCGCCCGAAACTCTTCGTTCATTTTCCAAAATAAACGCCACCGGCCCGAAGGTTATGCAGCGGCAGAGGCGGTGCATAGCATCCCTGTCCAAAAAACCGGGAGCCTCCTCCAGGAGCTGATGATGCCGACGCCAGGCCCTGCGCAGCGCAAGGAGAAGGCCGTGGGGGTGGTTGTGCGTTGAGTCGGATAACTCGGCCACACGGGCGAATGAGAGCTCGTCGTGCATTGCGGACACTAGGTCGCCGAAGGGCCCAGGGGGCGGCACCAAGACATGATGATACGCGAATGCGTTGATAATGAGAGTCTGCGCGAGGGCGTCCGGGCCGGGCCTGGTCGGCGGCGTCGGCGGCAGCGCGAGCGGCGGCCTCGTCGGGCGTGTGGAGGGCGATGTTGAGGGCGTCGTAGGCGTCCCGACGCCGGGCGTAGGCGTCTGCGAGCACTGCGGGTGCTGAATCGGGGCAACGGGGTGGACATCGTTGGGGGCCCGCCTTTATACGTGCTATGTCGATGACGGCATCGCTGACAGTAGCTGACCCCTAAAATTCCCTTAACCAACGCGCCGCTCTCCTTCGAAAAAGGAAATTATATTGCAGGAAAGAATCAAGATGTTAATTGCACCGAACCAAGTGATGGCGGTATTGATTGTGAGTGTCAAGATATTCAGTTAAATTAAGAGCAAGTCAGCGTTCACTCCAGCTGTTAAGCTTGGAGGAAGTCGGCTTCGCTCCAGCCGTAACTCTTCTTTAGTTTTTTCGCAAACTCCCTTAGCATCATGGGGTGGATCGTCGGGTCGGGATGGGCTGGAAACGAATGTTAGATGCATATTGCGACGGAGGAAGAAACATACGCTTGTGGAACGTGATAGACTGGATGGGACTGTTAGTCGCGTGCGCTTCCGAGAGCAGACAGAGGGACACTCACCACATCCTTTGGGTCAGGAGGATCGAAGCGAACACTGGATCCTGCGGTGCTAGGATCGTACTCGAAGCCCATCTCGCGCATAAGCTGCGCCGTGACGTCAGTCGAAGTAGCGCGCAAGGCGTTTGAAGAAGTACCTTGAGAAACGTATCCCATTTCATCGACGCCGTTCCCTTCGTTTCGTCCTCCGAGGTTCTTAACAGCTGGTGCATGCTTTGGGACGCCTTCTTCGTGAGCTTCGAGAACCAGTTGTTCTTCGCCTTCTTGGGCTCCTCCACCTTCGGCGCCTTGGGCCCAAGCCCAAACTTGGACATGAAACCGCGCTTCTTCTCCTTCTCCGGCACAGACGCCAAAGAAGACTGGTCCGCGCGCGATTTCACCTTGGTCTTGACCTCGAGCAGGTTCTCCGCCTTGAGATACGAGCGCGCGGACTGCGGCGCCGTCTGCTCGACGGGAAGAAGCGAGACGTTCGACATCTGAGCGGCCAAATTGGTGGCCGGCGACTTGGGCGTTGCCTTCTTGGCTGCGGGTGCCGGCGAAGACGGCGGGGGAGTGGCGACAACCGGCTCCTCGGTAATCTCCTCAGGCTCAGGGGACGTAGCGGTAGCGGGCTTCTTCTTTTTCTTGGGCTTTTTCTTCTTCTTCTTCGGCGTAGACACCGAATCCTCCTCATCCTCGACTTCCTCCACCGTCGCGCGCTGACTTTTCGGGCCAGCAGTGGCGGGCGCAGGCTCGGGCTTCTTTGGAGGGGGAGGCCCCGATTTGGTTTTCCCGAAGAAACCGGTCTTGGGATTGCGAGGCGCAGGAGTCCCGGTCTTGGTCTTCAATTTCGGGCTCGGGTTAAATACACGCCCTGCAGCGGGATTCAGATACATCCTGAATCGGACACGCTCAGAAATTACCTCTCAACGACCCCAACAACTTCAAGAACGCATTGCCTTTACCAGCTTCCTCGCCATCGCGCAGGAAAGGATCGATGTCCTCGTTACCCTTCGCCCTGTCGAACAAATCTCCCTCGTGCGCGGTATCCATGGCCTCGCGGAGCATGTCCCGAATCTCATCCTCCTGATCCTCGTCGTAATCGCTGTCGGCGTCATCTTCATCGTCGTCCGCCTCCGAATCGCTCTCGTCGGTTTCATCGTCGTCCGAGGAATTCGAAACGGACTGGAGGTCGGGCATCGAGTCGTCGCTGTCCTCGCCGTTGGTGATGGCGAGGACCTTCTTCTTGGGCTTCTTCCCGGACCTGAACGTAGGCGAGTCCTCGTCCGAATTATACGCCAACGCGCGGCCTGGGACGTAGATCGAATGCCACTGGGGACTACGGTTGAGGGCATCCCCCAGTTGCCACAGTGTGTCGATGTCGACGCCAGAAACCTCTTTGTAATTCTTCGCACCGTCAGTCGAGCAGCAAAGAAACAAGACGGAAAAGGCTCACGAGATTAATATTCTTCCACATCGTGTCGAGGATGGGCTTCTTCCGCGACTTCACCAACGGGAATACGACGTCCTTGAAGCTGATGATCTTATCGGATGCTTCGGCGGAAAGGTATTCCGCGTCGAGCCACTGCTCGTACTGGGCTGGCTTTTCCACGACCAGATCCTTCCACCCTGCAGCATCGGGACCGAGCAATGGCGCCTCCAGCAGGCCTTGCAGTTCCACGGATACCTAGGAAGGATAAGTATTGGTCCAGA
This sequence comes from Mycena rosella, assembly GCA_029378255.1. Taxonomy (NCBI): domain Eukaryota; kingdom Fungi; phylum Basidiomycota; class Agaricomycetes; order Agaricales; family Mycenaceae; genus Mycena; species Mycena rosella. The sequence continues at coordinate 7,833 of JARKIE010000059.1, read as the reverse complement.
CGAATTGGCGGACTAAATGTTACCGATAAGTCTCCCACAGCGTCCCAGAGCGCCTGCGGGAAGCGCTTGGCTTCCTTGGGAGATTCTTCGACGGCATCGTGCAAAATTTGGTATAGAACCGTCATAGGATAGGGGGCTCGGGGAAAACACAGCTCAAGAATAATAGAATCAATAAAGGACTTTCCAGCCTCTTTCAGCGCGGCCCAGTCAAACACATATTCATCTTCTTCAAGCTCATCTCCTGTCTTTTTGAGCTTGAAGTATTGGGCATAATGCGCTGCAGAAAGGTCAGAGGATTCGATGGCGATCAGAAGAGGAATCATACGAGTGGTCGTTGCCAAAACGGAGAACTTGGCCTGCGTCATCTTGACGAGGGAGTTGACGAAATGGTAGACAAAAAGGTATTTGGACCTCAGGCCTTCGTTGCTTTTCAACTGCGCCTTGACGTTGCTGTCCGTTAAGCCTTCATCCTCGAGATCGTGCAGAGTGTCGGAGACAATCTTCCACGCCGATGCGAGCATGTAGGCATTGTGGACCCTAAAATGGGTATCCGTTCATGCGATTCACTGTGGCGCAAATCGGAAAGACCTACTTGTTCGCGATCACCTTGGCCATCGCCGATGCAGTCTTAATGGGCTCGTCTTTCTTATCTTTCATCGGTTTCCGGGACGCCCACTCTGCCTCGATGATGGCCATGAACATGCTAGGATCCTGCAAGTTGGCGATGTCATCGAGGAAAGCTGCAAGGAATCACGCATGTCTCAACGACAGATTACGGAAATTATGGAGCGCGCTTGGCATACCACTGCATTGCGAATCGGCGATTTTGAGGCAGGTGGCGAGGCGAAAGGGGTTCAGAACGGCGCTCTTTGATTTTTCGACGAGATCCTCTTGAGGATATAATGAGCATTGCACTTTGGGATCTTGCGTCTGCGGCCTTACCAGCAAGGAGATCGAGCTTCTCTCGTCCGAGGAGCTTCGTGACGAGGGCCATCTCTCCTGTGCCACGGGCGCCGTGTTTTCCATTGCGGAGAATGAGGGCACGAGCGGTGGTGGGCTTGTCGCCATTCTCATCGCGTTTGGGCTGGCGCTTGGCCGAGAGATGTCGCGCGCCGACGGGGACGAGCGCATTCGAGACTGAGGCCGGTGCAAGGGCCGCCTTTGGTTTGGGAGGCATTGTCAACGGTCCTTGCAAGGCAAAGGCAAAAAGGGTGTTTGGCTCTGCTTTCGACAAAGTCAACAATGCGACATTCGTGCATCGATACATTAGCGTATCTTCATTTCACCCTCTCCGCTGTTGCCATGCAATGTGCATCCCTTTTATGTTTCGAATAATCCCAGTTACAGATCTAATGCGGATCATGATCAAACATACGCGCATCAGCACCGCTCTGGACCATCACCAAGACACATGGCGGTGCGACCGCGCCGACAAGATAAACGTCCCGGCAGGCGGCTGTCCCGGTAGGCAGCTGTAACTACGTCGTGGCTTTTGGCTTTCTTTCCTTTCCTTCGTTTTCTTTCTTTTCTTTTCTGTTCTTTCGTTTCTTTATTCTATTCTTCGCGGCCTCGATGGCTTCCTCCTTCAATCTTACCAGTATGCCCTTTAGGTTCTCCCATTGTTGTGCAAAAACCCTAATATCGCATTTTCTAGTCGACGACAGCTCGCCCTTAATACTGTACGAACCCAGCGGCGCTTGGCAGGATGCGCTCAGTACTGACACGGCGGGACTCGTGCGTGTGCTTCTTGCTCCGAATATTCGCCCACTAAAATTCAGCGAACTAGGCGTATACCGGTGGTACACTTCATACAACCGCTGCGCCTGGCGCGACGGCTACAATAAACTTTAATGGTCCGCCCGCGCGTCGTCCGAAGGGCTATTCTGGCGCTGACCCCGGATTCAGGGACTGGGATTTCGATTTACGGTGGTCGCAGACCAGAATACGGCAGATACACCATGACTGTGGATGGGAGCGTTATAGTGGACTCGACTGCAACCGACACTGGTATCGAGGTCCAGCAGGTTCTCGGCTCGGCTTCTGGCCTGACGAACGGGCAGCACACCGCGGTCCTGACCTGTACCGGAGTCGGGATGGATATTGACTGGGTGAATGTGGACACCCAGATCGGGTCTGCTGGGTGAGTCAGGCTGTCCCGCCCTACGTCACATCGCGATTTATCTGTCCTTCGAGATCCACGACAACATCAACGGTCTTTGATGATACCAATTCGGCTTTGACTTACGTGGGGCCATGGGACACGTCGGACAAGGCGATCTACCTGAACAGTACGCTTCAGTAAGCGCTTGTCTCTCCTGCAACAGCCAGTTTGAACGAGCTTTCTGCAGCTATACACAGGCTGCTGGTGCCGCAGCATCTCTCGCTTTTTCAGGGAATGCTGTGGCGATATATGGCACGGTCTCGCCTACCCATAACAATATACAGGTCTCCATCGATGGAAAGACGACGATGGTCAATGGAGGATCAACATACACGACTGCTCTTCATGCTCAGGTATGTTTTTGTTGTAATTTCAGCCCGCACAGAACCTTGTTCACAAAACTGCGGCCCAGACTTTGCTGGTTTGTTGTTTCGCAAGTACAAGTGATACAAATTGACGAGCTCGCTCCCCAGTACTATGCAAACGACCTGGACGCGTCGCAGCACATGTTGATTATTACGAACCCAGCCCAGCAAACCGGCGGACCCTTCATCGATCTCGATTCAATCACCGTCTACTCTGCAAGCTCCTTGGACCCTACTCCCAGTGCACTCGCGAACCAAGCGGCGTCAGTCGTGTGACACCACAAATCACGTCGATTCTGATTTTATTCATTTACAGCGGCACCAGCAGCAGCAGTCGCTCTGGCCCGAGCTCGGCGCTTTCCACAAAGGCGATGATTGGAATTGTGGTTGGAGTGGTATTCGTCGTCCTCGTCCTCCTCGCTGTGATCATGCTGCTGGTCCTCCGACGTAAACGGCGCGCCCAACGGCAAACAATGGATGTGGATCCCAAGACACCGGTGGATGCAGAACTGCCGTTGCAGGCCCCGAACATGCGCTTTACGCCAATTTCGCCCCAGCAGCCCATGCCGACATTCTCGCGGTTGGCAACACGGACGTCGATGCATTCAATTGCGCCAAGCTATTATGCGTCTAATAATGCTTCAAGCTCATCATTTGACTCGACAACGCCAATGATGTTGCCCCCGGACGTGCCCACGCTAGGTCTGCCTCGAGTGCCAACGCGAGCCCCATCTCGATCTGGGGCGCAACAAGGCTTGATGGTGAGTCCAGATGCGTACCGGTATTCGGGGACATGCTGAAGATGATGCAGATCCCGAATCAAGGACGACCGGAAAGACCGAGTCGGCCACCTTCGCTCGACCTGCCGCGCAGGTGAGATCAGGGTAGCGAGGAGGATTGTTTCGCTTGGTTCTATCGGGATTGTCGTTTGTGTAGCGTAGCAGAATCGATATATCACTGAATGACAGACAACACGGCAGCCAGGACAATGGTCCGGACGACCGAAAGTGTGGATCGCGACCGGGATCAATTGTTTGAACTCCGCCCTGTCTGCCAGATGGTGGCAGTGAGAGATCATATAGGCTTGCTGTTGTCCGCGACCTTGGAACCTAGTGTCCCCCCTCCTTCTTTCATACCCTCCCTCGGGCTCGAGCTGTGCTCTTTACTGTCCTCTCTTTCTTTCGGTCTGGTCAATTCCACCCTTCACGCCAACATACCCTTCCCCTTGCCACCTAGCAACGGCCTCTACTCGAGCAGCGCTCACCACCCTCTTTTCTCCCTCCAAACGACCCAACAGCACACGTAGCACTCTCTGCATCAATGGGAAATCTTGTCTGGCATGAATATGCGCGCTATGTTAGCATCACGGCGAGCGCTTGTGAGTTGCCCGCGAACGGTGGCATTCCGACCGAGTCCGACTAATCCCCCTGCAGATGCGGTCTGGGCCAGCTTCTTCGCGCTGTTCTACCGCAAGTTCTTCTGGGACTTTGTCGGCGGCATTTTGAGAGACCCGGGAGGCCTGCAGTACGTGGCTATTGTCTCGCATCGCATTACCCCACTGATCCCCGTCATAGGCCTTCGGCGAGCGCCTCTATCTTTATCACTCTCATCGTCAAGGCCCCCGTCATCCCGATTATCAACATGGTCGTGGCGCTGTTCGTTCTCGCCGTCGAGAATCCGTTGCCGCTCCTCAAGGACATGTCGATCCGTCGGAGTTTGATCCTAAGAGTTGTGTTGCTTGTGTTCCAATCGTTCTTGTCCATCCTCTTCTACCAGGTGCGCCGCTTTCTGCTCGTGGCTCCCACCTCATCTGACGCGTATGCTAGGGGACGAACGCGGCCATATGGTCCATTGTAGCCATTATATGCTACTTGCGTGCGATTGCGCTTGGAGAAAAGATCGAAGAGGCAAAGGCCAATAGAGGGAAGGGTGGACGGGCTTGATCCCGGATCGCCGTCATATACCATTCTTCCTTCCCCATGGCTGGAATGTAGAAGGGGGGAAGCGACCAGCTATAGCGGACTGCGTCTGTTGAATTTCACTCTTTTTTCTAAACCCGGCCTTCAACCACCCCGATCCGATAACACTGCCCACACCTTTTATGTTACCACCTGTACTTTTTACTGAACGTGTTACCACTTCCTTCGGTTTCTTGTACCCGCTTGGGCTATCACGGCCGCTGTGATAGCCCCGAGTCTTTTGGCCACCCCGCGCCCTTAATTCGTCATCGTCTCATTTGGATAGCGCTCGTTACCACCACTTTCTTTTTACACTCATGACTCCCGCTGAAATTTTGACGCAACTGGGACCCCGCTTTGAACAAGCCAAAGAAGCTGAGGGAGGCCTGCTGTTCTTTACGTCAACAATCGTGAAACATCGCGATGAGTCTGGAATCGAGGTCATTCTCGTTTCTTGGCTCGGTACTCTCGTGTCTTGGACTGATGCACCATTCAGTATGAGATTACCCTATGCCCCGCTCTTCAGAACAAGCCCCATCTCCCTACTCCTCATTTCGCTCAGGAAAACAAGCCGCTGAAGTTCGACCCGTTCCTGCCTCCGTACGATCCCAATCTCCATGTGGGGCCACTGGAACTCCGACTTGACGGTTCAGAAGAAGATTATGTCGTGCTGGTCTGTCTGCGCGCCACGTCCTTCTTGAACGCGACTCAGACATAGGCAAATTAGCTGAACAAGTACTCTGTCGTCCCCCAGCATTTTCTTCTCGTCACGAAAGGTCGGCTAGATCGGTCACTCCCGGGATTACGGTCTTGAACGGCGCACAGAATTCCGGTCCCAGGCCTCGCCTTTGCTGCCGCCGGATCTCGTGCAAACGTATCTGCTGCTGGCGGCCGCGCGCAAGGCCCGCCGCAATCTTTTTGCGTTTTATAACTGTGCGCCCTATTTTTATATATTTACTCGGGACGCGATTGACGGTTACTGGTACAGGCGGGGATAACTCTGGCGCGTCTCAGGCGCATAAACACATCCAATTTATCCCTCTCGAAGACGAGGACGGCCCTCCCATAGAGTATCTTGCCAGAAGTGTCAAACTAGAGACCGCAGGTATGCATGCATACTATCTCCGAGTGCTCGTTCCCCGACCGACGTGCCACCAGACACTCCCTTTGCGCTCAACCTGTCGTACGCAAACCACGTATACCGCTTCCCTGACCGCTTCTACTCGTACTCCCCGGAGGCGCTCGAGCCCGTCCTGGCGCAGGCCTTCCTCAGCCTCCTCGACCTCGTCATCTCGACGATCCGCCACGATCCAGAGTACCCCGCGGGCAAGCCGTCGTACAACGTCGTCATCACGCTCGAGCACATGCATCTGGTCCCGCGCCGGCAGGAGACGCACGTCCTCGCGGAGACGGGCGACCAGCTGAGTGTAAACGCGCTGGCGTTTGCGGGGATGCTGCTCGTCAAGAGTGAGCGCGAGCTGGAGGCCGTCAAGACGGAGGGGGTGGGCAAGATCCTGCGGGCGGTTGGGCTGGAGAGTGTGCACGAGCTGCAGGTGCAGGGAACCGCCGCGGAAGCTAGAGATGTAGAGACGTAGAAATCTGAAGCCTGCATTTTTTACTTGGGCGCTCCCGCTGCGGAATTCCGCAACATGGACCCACGATGCACGTGTCGAACCTGCTTCTGAATCTGACCATGACTCAGACTACCCTTCGTGTCGCCGTATGTCTCTTCCCTGGGGTCACGACAACAGACTATCAAGGCCCCGTTGAGTTACTGGGAATTCTATCGTCGAAGAATCGGGAACGCGCGCTCAACGGAGTCTCTAAGGACTTGCCGGAATTGTACATCGAATTCACCTATCTTTCTCATACTTTGGATCCGGTCGAGCCTACCGCAGGGCCCCTTGTTCTTCCGTCCTTAACGTACGACGCTGCGCAGGAGCAGTTCGATATCCTTCTCGTGCCCGGAGGTATGATATGAATCGACGGATGGGTTACACCCGGGCCAACAATATTCGCCTAGGACCGAGGGTCAACCCCCCGAGCGCCTGCCCGGAATTTATCAAGCGACAAGCTCCAAACGCCAAGTATATCCTGAGCGTGTGCACCGGCTCGCTGATCCTCGCGCGGACTGGGCTATTGAACGGGAAACGCGCCACCACCAACAAGCGGGCGTTCCGTAGCGTACAGGTAGGCTTCGAATGGCTTGGGAGCGGTCAGCTAGAGCCTCTTCTCAGGAAGAGACCAAGGATCTGCCGATTACCTGGGTAGCGAAGGCGCGATGGGTGGCCACTGAAGACAAGAAGATCTGGACCGGTAATTACTACTAATCGCGGCCCTCATTTTCATTCTACTAAAATCTGACCACACCACACAGGTTCTGGGATCTCCGCAGGTGACAATCGCTGCTTGAATTCAATTCTTCCACTGATGTTAGTAGGGATGGATCTCGCTGGCGGCTTTTTAGATCATCTTGTTGGAAAGGAGCTGGGTTTGGCTATGAGATCTTTCATTGAGTTGAGCGTGAAAGCAGAGGATGACGATGAATTCGCGGGATATCAGGGCCTGGTATAATATCGGTGCTTCAAAGACTGTGTGTATGTGTGGATAAATTTCTACTGAGCATCCTCATCCAACTCGAAAAACCTGTCGAGCTCCGAAACAAACTCCTCCTGACTGCGTAGAGCTCTTTCTCCAACTTTTCGCTGCAAACCGGGCATATTTCCCTGAGATAGATATTATCTGGCGTCCACCGATCGGCTCGCAAAACATTTCCGTCGCGGCCCACATCTTTGGCGATCTTATACCATGTGAGTAGGGTCGTCGCTTCGCAGCGGATACCACTCCCGCAATCTTGCCAGGTATTGTGTTCGGATTTACGCGAGAACCATCTCCCTATCCTCTCGCGAGCCAACGCCAGTCGATGGAGGTCGCCAAAGGCAGCCTGAGGAGGTGCAAGAATGCGAAGGGGAGGATTTCGGGAGCGTCGCATTCGCGCGCCAGTAGGATGGCTGAGACGGGCTCAGGGAGCCGGCGCAGCTTGAGGGTAGGGTCGTCCCAGTGGCGCTCCCAAATTTCCTCTCCGACCTCCTCCCGAGTCCACTTGTTAGCCTCCTCCATCACAATCTTATCCCATCCTACCAGCTTGTCGGCCATTGTTTCTGCACCTGGGAACGAGCCATATTGCAGATCCAATCAACCTGGTATTTCTTGGCCAATCGGGTCGGCGCCAACATCCTGACTGCGAAATCCTCCTCGGTAATTAGTACTTCCGAAATAAATCTGGCAAGGCCTGTCAGAGAGTTCTTAGCAGCCTGGACGCAGCCACGTACTCGGGGTCATACAAACA